>CM065681.1:314984-347484 GCA_017654935.2 Phymorhynchus buccinoides | reverse complement strand
CTATTACATACAAATTCTAACACAATTGCAGATGACTGAGGGGTGCAGATCTAAGAAGTAATGGCGTCACGAAAGCGAAAAAACACAGATTGTGCCACAACCTCATCTGAACAGGAAAAGCCTCGAGTTTGTGTGATTCACTTCCAGGATTCAAAATCTGACACTTTTACATACATGTCTGAATTAAAAGAACCTGAAAACAAACTTACAAAGCTCAAGGGCATCTGTAAATGTAAATGTTTGGAACCTCCGGATTCTGACTATCGCATGGAATATTCTTGCAGGTTAGTGCCTGAAGAACTGAAACAAGAGCATGGCTATTACAGAGACTGCTATCAGAGATTCACAGGTAACCTTGGACGCTTACAATGTACTAGTACCACAAGTGACACTTCCCAGCCTAGACCTTGTTCTGCAACATCTGAAAATGTCATCTTCAAGCCTGATTGTATTTTCTGTAGTAAGACAGGTTGCAAGAAAATAAAACAGAAAGGTCTTTGGACCACAGATCCATAACAGTTTTTGAGAGAGATGAGTGGAAATCTATACTTGAAGCAGCAGAACAAAAGGAGAGATGAGTGGAAATCTATACTTGAAGCAGCAGAACAAAAGGAGAGATGAGTGGAAATCTATACTTGAAGCAGCAGAACAAAAGGAGAGATGAGTGGAAATCTATACTTGAAGCAGCAGAACAAAAGGAGAGATGAGTGGAAATCTATACCTGAAGCAGCAGAACAAAAGGAGAGATGAAAACCTCTTACACAGGATCAGAGGCATTGATTTATTTGCTTGTAAAGCAAAGTATCCTCCTTGATCTGTATATATGCCATGAGAGCCAGACGCTCTAGACATTCCAACATTGTCTTGTGACAATGGAGTGCTCTGTCATAGTGTTTGCCAGATAAAACACCATGAAGGGAACCTGAAGTGATCAGTCCAGCCTCCAACAGAATGTCTGAAAGGCCAGAACCATCCATCTTCTTGCCTACCGTTTTCAGGTAAGCACAAATCAAGTGAAAAGTACCAATCAGAATGATGTGGTCTTTGAAGTGCTGTGGCTAACTCCAGATGATGGGGTATGCTTTCATACACAACCCAAGGTCAAAACTGTTTATGACGTATTGCTGCCCAACATCATGAGTAGCCATCTCTGCCTGTCTGAGACATTCTTGAACAGTTCTGTAACCAGTGATGGGATGATCGATCACATGATAATAGTCTATTGTTGTCTTTCTTTGTGGTCTATTGCCTGTGAGAGAGATGAACCCTGACCATCAAGATTCCGCAGTCTAGCAAGAATCCAAATGATGTTGATCTTTCTGGCTTGTGACTGCATCAATGCCACCAGGAACTGACTTTTGATTTGTTGGAAGAACTGGACTTTTCCTGTTGGTGACATAACACTCAGGGAGGTCTTACCTGACACACCTCTAGAGTCTGAGCACCAGTTTTTGGAACATATGGCATGTGGATTGTACTTCCTCCAGGCTGCTCTCCCTCTATGTCTCACAGCATTATCCCATGGGCAGTGTGGATTGATCCTTGTCCTTCTAGGACATTCAGTAAGTGATCAAAATGGTCGAATTCCGAGTGGAACACTGAAGGTGCAGACGGGTTGAGAATGATATGTGTTGAGAGAAGACTTGACGACTCTTGCAGAGACTGTGCTATGGCAGTTTCTAGTTCTAAACTGAACCGATAGTTCTCTGAATGACCAAGTCTGTTCAGCAGGGTGGTGAGTGGGTTGCTTCGGAAGAGATGTCTCAGTGTCATGCAAATGAGGACATGTTTGGGCAGCTTCCACTCTCCCTTTGTGACTGCTCTGCAAATATCCTGTCCTATTGAACTTGCAAGTCTACTGACTGTCGCTGTTTGATTGTCTTTGTCAGCCAACAGGTAATTCAAAAACCTTTTCAGGTCACCAGGAAGTACATCAGACTGTTGCAGAAACTCGTCCGTTGGTGGCCATGGCATGCTTTCTGCTTTTTGAAAGGACTGAACAATTGTGTTTCTGAGCTGGATAGCAACACCTGTTAACCTGTCAGTGGTTGCCAAGCGAAATGCATGAGCAACAGCCTTTGAAGTGTCCATACCAGTACTGAAAACAAGATACTGCATGTCACTTAGAGCAAACGACAGTTTTTCTCTGTAACGGTCAGTTTTTTCAAGTTTTGCTTTTAGCTTTGCACTTCTGTACTTAGAGTTTGGGTACTTCGTCTTGGCCAAAGCTGAGTCTGTGAGTTTCATTACTTCCTCCTTCTGGATAACGCTCTCTTCTATAACCTCACAGATTTTCTGATTGGCTGCCATATGAGTCTCTTCAAGCTCCTCCTGATCTCTCTTTGCTGCGTCATTTCTGCTCTGCCAATACGAAAGTTTCTGCAAATACTGCTTGACACAGCTTCTGTGATACTTTGCTTCACAAGCAAATAAATCAAAGCCTCTGTTCCTGCGTAAGAGGCTTTCGTCTTTCTTTTGTTCTGCTGCTTCAAGTATAGATTTCTACCCATCTCTCAAAAACATTGTTGTGGATTATGTGGTCCAATGACCTTTCTGTTTTATTTTCTTGCAACCTGTCTTACAACAGAAAATACAATCAGGCTTGAAGATGACATTTTCAGATGTTGCAGAACAAGGTCTAGGCTGGGAAGTGTCACTTGTGGTACTAGTACATTGTAAGCGTCCAAGGTTACCTGTGAATCTCTGATAGCAGTCTCTGTGATAGCCATGCTCTTGTTTCAGTTCTTCAGGCACTAACCTGTAAGAATATTCCATGCGATAGTCAGAATCCGGAGGTTCCAAAAATTTACATTTACAGATGCCCTTGAGCTTTGTAAGTTTGTTTTCAGGTTCTTTTAATTCAGACATGTATGCAAAAGTGTCAGATTTTGAATCCTGGAAATGAATCACACAAACTCGAGGCTTTTCCTGTTCAGATGAGGTGGTGGCACAATATGTGTGTTTTCGCTTGCGTGACGCCATTACTTCTTAGATCTGCACCCCTCAGTCATCTGCAATTGCGTTAGAATGTGTATGTAATAGAAGGTTTTAATACAAGACATGATTTCTAAGCAATCAAGTGGTCAAAAATGAACAAGATCTGCCAAAAAGACGTTTTTAAGGATTCTGAGCGATATTCCAGTTTTGGGGGTAGGGATGATCTTTTTGCAACTGTGACATACCTAATCGGTCCAGAACCTTCAAACTTGGCCTAAATGACCCTAATACATTGTAGTTTGTGAAACTATATGCCAAGTGAGGGATTTGTTGATTATTTCTTAAGTGTGAGAGATGACATCCTCTTTTAATCATGAAAATGACAGTACGCGAAGAACGCGTGTCACGGAAGCCAAGTTATAGCTTTATTATTATTTGTAATGCTCTTTTTATGATACTTACTAATTGCTTTTACTAAATTAGGAAGCAAATTATAGTTTTCTTAGTTGTAATATCACTTGATTACTTATTGAAATTGAAATTGCCGAAATGAGGTTTAGGGGGGTACCCTTGCGGCAAAGGCAATAACTCTAAGACCAACCCAAATGTTTTGCTGTTAACATGCATAAATGGATTCAGCACACTCTGGAGCACATTTTAGACCTAGTCTGGTTTAGCCCTGGGGGGGGGTGCAGGTTACCCCCCAGCTCCTCACCGACTATAGGTATAGGCTTTCAAATCTAACCTCAAAACTCACCTGTTCCCCCGTCATTGAGGCTCCACTCTCTTTCTCTTCTCTCTCTTGCCTTTAGGTCTGTTTCTGCTGTATTCCATTTACGTCATAGGTGTGTGTTCGCTTTGTATTCCATGTTTGTTTGAATGCGTTATGAATGCTAACGTGTGTGTGCGCTTTGATTTGATTTATATCAAGATTCAGCGCCGCGTAAATACTGTATGTTGTTGTTGTAAAGGAGAAAGACAATAAAGGTGGATTGGAAAGTGGGCTGAGGTCTCGGAGTGATTATTGTAGTGTGTGCAAAGAAACTCAACAGAGAGCCGGACAACAAAGGATTTTCAAAGAAGAATCCCCTTCCCACCCCCTCCCCCTCCTCCCTCAAGTGTTTCGGCCCTGAGATCCTCACACTGGAAGTGAGTCGGGCAACACCCAGGTCATGACTCTGGGGGCCTCCCTGCTATCGCTTATTTTGTTTGATGTTTGATGTTGTATCATTAGTTACCAGAAATAATTGGACTTCGAAAATACCAACAGCAAATTAACAGCCAGACAAGTTTGTTTAGAAACAAGTTCTTTAATATATAAAAACAGGCACTTTTCAAACCACAACTGTTATTGTTTAACCACAAACCACAAATCTCAGTGGAGATTACAACGGGATGACACTACACGTATCTGTATTATTACAAAATCGGGACTTTACTGGTTTAGCACTGTCTCCGGGCATTGCCTCCAGTATTGTTCCCACAATCTTTGTATTTACAAATGCCCCACATGCCGAAAGGCCGAACTAAGTTGGCTTTCAGTTCTTTTTTCTGTTTTTGTCCTTTGCCAATCTACGATCGCAAAGGAGTAAGTTTTCGTTCAGGTTTGTTTCCTTTTTTTGTTTGTTTGTTGTTCTTTTCTGTCTGTCCTAAGGATCTCCCGAACCGCTTGACCGAATCACTTCAAATTTTGTGTGGTGATGTGTCCCTATGAGAGGAAGGCATCCGCAGAAAACGTTTCGCCGCTCTGGCCTTGATCTTGGCGTATGACCTTGAAAATCGAAATTCGTTAAGGGGCCATAACTTCCACACCGCAGGTCCTGGAGTCATGAAACTTGGCATGGAGGTACTTTCGCTTATGGCCGTTCTGATGATGGCGTACCAATGAAGGTCAACGTCAAGGTCAGGGAGATCGGTATGCCTTGAAAGTGGTATGGGTCTAATAATTGGGGTTTTCTGCCCCACGCATATCTTCCGAACCGCTTCACCGAATCGTTTCCAATTTTGTGTGGTGGCGTGTCACCATGAGAGGAAGGCATCCGCGCATAAATTATCGCCGTCGTGACCTTCACCTTGGCGTATGACCTTGACAACCGAAAATCTTTAAGGGGCTGTAACGTCCACACCGTTGGTCTTAGGGACTTCAATCTTGGCATGTAGGTACTTTGGCATATGTTTATTCTGATTGCACACTGATCAAGGTCAAGGTCAAGGTCAAGGTCATGGAGATCGGTAGGCCTTGAAAGTGGTAGGGGTCTAAAAATTGGGTTTTCAGCCACAAAAGTAAAAATATAATATTTTGCGCACCCGGCGAAACTGGTACTCAGCG
The DNA here is from genome assembly GCA_017654935.2 of Phymorhynchus buccinoides. Lineage (NCBI taxonomy): Eukaryota > Metazoa > Mollusca > Gastropoda > Neogastropoda > Raphitomidae > Phymorhynchus > Phymorhynchus buccinoides. The sequence goes on along the minus strand of CM065681.1, from coordinate 342,218 downwards.
TTACCGGTACTTGGCGTTACCTGTACTAGGCGTTACCGGTACGGGGCGTTGCGCTAGTAAAAATGAAATAGCAAAATCTTAAAGTATACATAGACTAAGAGATTGACCTTTTTTTTATTAAAACAATGACACAATATGCAGCACGCTATGATTGGCTCAAAATAGCCTTTAGTGGAAGCCAGTCCACGAAATTTAAAAAATCAGATAGCTGATATTAGCTATTGAAACATCAACATACATTGGGAATGAACATTTATTTTTACAAATCACACTTTTTGGTTAATCAAAATCTGTCTAAAGACAGAACATCAATTGAAAATAAGATGAATCTAAGATTAAGATTAGTTAGACATTGAAAATTGCTTCCAAATTGTATCAAATATGTCAAGATGAATTAAAAGGAATTATAGTTCAAACAATGTATGCATACAGGTCAGTCGTTACCGACGACAACTGCCAGATAGCAGAGGGGGCTATTCCAGCGGGCTGGGCTAGAATTTGTTTATAGTGGAGATGCCTTGCCCAGGGTATATCCCCATTCTCTCAGCCAAATGGATTTGAGGACTGCTGGCGTTGGGTGAAGGTCCCCAAAGGCCAACCAATCCCTTTGGCTGCAGCACCAGAGCCGGTGCCAAGACCCCCTCGTTTGAGAGTCATAGTCTTCCACAGAAGACTAAGCTGTACCATGATTTTCCATGACTGTAGAAAATCATCTATTGCCCAGCTCTCATGTTGCTGTTGGCCCCTGCTAATTTACATCAACCAATGATAAAAGCCATTTGAGCAAAGGGAATTCGAACAATACTGAAACATGAACGCACTCGAAGAATGAAAATTGCTAATTAACAAAAACAACATAATTAATATCTTTATCGTTTAAAACTCGGAACTTTTCTGTTATTGCAGTACCTCCAGAATCGTCCCACCATCTTTATATCTATAAATGCCCCACATATGCCTGTTCCAGGCCGGAGGACGTTATTCGGATTTTCTTTTTTTTTTAAATGCCACCGAAAGACGATACACTTTAAACTAGAACGTTAAGACGCTGTTTCACCAGCCGTATGGTACATTTTCTGCTCTAGTAGCCTTGACATTTGACCAATGACCTTCATTTTTAAACTTGGCCTAGATATCGTAAGTACCTTTGCGCGTGCAAAATGTGAGCCTTCCATGTCCCTCCGTTTGATCGTTATTGTGGTAACATAGTCAGTCAGTCAGTCAGCCAGGAACAGACAAACAAACGTCACTGAAAACATTACCAGCTTCGTTTGCGCGGCTGGTGAACATACATACCGAATCATGAATGCACTGAGAGATTACAAATGCTCAAAACAATCTACGAACTCAAATCAAACATGAACGTACAGACAGACAAGTACATGCATTCATCGACTGACGGATCAGGGTAGCACACGCAGACAAACACACAGACCATTGCACACACGGGCTGACATAAACACACTGACAAGCCAGCCCATACAGACTGACAGACACACAGACCATTGCACACACGGGCTGACATAAACACACTGACAAGCCAGCCCATACAGACTGACAGACACACAGACCATTGCACACACGGGCTGACATGAACACACTGACAAGCCAGCCCATACAGACTGACAGACACACAGACCATTGCACACAGGATGACATAAACATACAGACTGACACACACAGACAAACTGACTGACAGATGCACATCTCGGAGTCACACGCCCGCGCGCGCATACACGCACGAACATTTTGACTATGTGTGGTTTCTATTTGCTGTTGAATGTTTGTTCTCCAGTCACAAACGGGCACATAGTAACTAAGCACACAGTGGCACGGACACATGGACAGACAGACACACAATGACACAGACACATGGGCAGAGAGATACACAATAACACGGACACACGGGCAGACAGACACACAATGACACAGACACATGGGCAGAGAGATACACAATAACACGGACACACGGGCAGACAGACACACAATGACACGGACACACGGGCAGACAGATACACACACGCACACGCACACACACACACACTGACAAACACATAGACACATTAACAGACACACATATTGACAAACACATAATCACATTAACAGACATACACACTGATAAACACATAGACACATCAACAGACACACATATACACTGACAAACACATAGACACACCAACAGACACACACATACGCACTGACAAACACATGGACGCACTAACAGACTCGCTGACAGACAATTTGCTCGGTGCCGTGCCTCTTTTCAACTGAATGTACCTCGTTTCCCAGTTCACTGTTCTACACACTAATGACCAAAATACAGACACACAGACAGTTCACTGTTCTACACACTAATGACCAAAATACAGACACACAGACAGTTCACTGTTCTACACACTAATGACCAAAATACAGACACACAGACAGTTCACTGTTCTACACACTAATGACCAAAATACAGACACACACAGACAGTTCACTGTTCTACACACTAATGACCAAAATACAGACACACACAGACAGTTCACTGTTCTACACACTAATGACCAAAATACAGACACACACAGACAGTTCACTGTTCTACACACTAATGACCAAAATACAGACACACACAGACAGTTCACTGTTCTACACACTAATGACCAAAATACAGACACACACAGACAGTTCACTGTTCTACACACTAATGACCAAAATACAGACACACAGACAGTTCACTGTTCTACACACTAATGACCAAAATACAGACACACACAGACAGTTCACTGTTCTACACACTAATGACCAAAATACAGACACACACAGACAGTTCACTGTTCTACACACTAATGACCAAAATACAGACACACACAGACAGTTCACTGTTCTACACACTTAATGACCAAAATACAGACACACACAGACAGTTCACTGTTCTACACACTAATGACCAAAATACAGACACACACAGACAGTTCACTGTTCTACACACTAATGACCAAAATACAGACACACACAGACAGTTCACTGTTCTACACACTAATGACCAAAATACAGACACACACAGACAGTTCACTGTTCTACACACTAATGACCAAAATACAGACACACACAGACAGTTCACTGTTCTACACACTTAATGACCAAAATACAGACACACACAGACAGTTCACTGTTCTACACACTAATGACCAAAATACAGACACACACAGACAGTTCACTGTTCTACACACTTAATGACCAAAATACAGACACACACAGACAGTTCACTGTTCTACACAGTAATGACCAAAATACAGACACACAGACAGTTCACTGTTCTACACACTTAATGACCAAAATACAGACACACAGACAGTTCACTGTTCTACACACTAATGACCAAAATACAGACATACACAGACAGTTCACTGTTCTACACACTTAATGACCAAAATACAGACACACACAGACAGTTCACTGTTCTACACACTAATGACCAAAATACAGACACACACAGACAGTTCACTGTTCTACACACTAATGACCAAAATACAGACACACACAGACAGTTCACTGTTCTACACACTTAATGACCAAAATACAGACACACACAGACAGTTCACTGTTCTACACACTAATGACCAAAATACAGACACACAGACAGTTCACTGTTCTACACACTAATGACCAAAATACAGACACACAGACAGTTCACTGTTCTACACACTTAATGACCAAAATACAGACACACACAGACAGTTCACTGTTCTACACACTTAATGACCAAAATACAGACATACAGACAGTTCACTGTTCTACACACTAATGACCAAAATACAGACACACAGACAGTTCACTGTTCTACACACTTAATGACCAAAATACAGACATACAGACAGTTCACTGTTCTACACACTAATGACCAAAATACAGACACACAGACAGTTCACTGTTCTACACACTAATGACCAAAATACAGACACACACAGACAGTTCACTGTTCTACACACTTAATGACCAAAATACAGACACACAGACAGTTCACTGTTCTACACACTAATGACCAAAATACAGACACACAGACAGTTCACTGTTCTACACACTTAATGACCAAAATACAGACACACAGACAGTTCACTGTTCTACACACTAATGACCAAAATACAGACATACACAGACAGTTCACTGTTCTACACACTTAATGACCAAAATACAGACACACACAGACAGTTCACTGTTCTACACACTTAATGACCAAAATACAGACACACACAGACAGTTCACTGTTCTACACACTTAATGACCAAAATACAGACACACAGACAGTTCACTGTTCTACACACTAATGACCAAAATACAGACACACAGACAGTTCACTGTTCTACACACTTAATGACCAAAATACAGACACACACAGACAGTTCACTGTTCTACACACTAATGACCAAAATACAGACACACACAGACAGTTCACTGTTCTACACACTAATGACCAAAATACAGACACACACAGACAGTTCACTGTTCTACACACTAATGACCAAAATACAGACACACAGACAGTTCACTGTTCTACACACTTAATGGTCAAAATACAGACACACACAGACAGTTCACTGTTCTACACACTTAATGACCAAAATACAGACACACACAGACAGTTCACTGTTCTACACACTTAATGACCAAAATACAGACACACACAGACAGTTCACTGTTCTACACACTAATGACCAAAATACAGACACACAGACAGTTCACTGTTCTACACACTAATGACCAAAATACAGACATACAGACAGTTCACTGTTCTACACACTAATGACCAAAATACAGACATACACAGACAGTTCACTGTTCTACACACTTAATGACCAAAATACAGACACACACAGACAGTTCACTGTTCTACACACTAATGACCAAAATACAGACACACACAGACAGTTCACTGTTCTACACACTAATGACCAAAATACAGACACACACAGACAGTTCACTGTTCTACACACTTAATGACCAAAATACAGACACACACAGACAGTTCACTGTTCTACACACTAATGACCAAAATACAGACACACAGACAGTTCACTGTTCTACACACTAATGACCAAAATACAGACACACAGACAGTTCACTGTTCTACACACTTAATGACCAAAATACAGACACACACAGACAGTTCACTGTTCTACACACTTAATGACCAAAATACAAACATACAGACAGTTCACTGTTCTACACACTAATGACCAAAATACAGACACACAGACAGTTCACTGTTCTACACACTTAATGACCAAAATACAGACATACAGACAGTTCACTGTTCTACACACTAATGACCAAAATACAGACACACAGACAGTTCACTGTTCTACACACTAATGACCAAAATACAGACATACACAGACAGTTCACTGTTCTACACACTTAATGACCAAAATACAGACACACAGACAGTTCACTGTTCTACACACTAATGACCAAAATACAGACACACAGACAGTTCACTGTTCTACACACTTAATGACCAAAATACAGACACACAGACAGTTCACTGTTCTACACACTAATGACCAAAATACAGACACACACAGACAGTTCACTGTTCTACACACTTAATGACCAAAATACAGACACACACAGACAGTTCACTGTTCTACACACTTAATGACCAAAATACAGACACACACAGACAGTTCACTGTTCTACACACTTAATGACCAAAATACAGACACACAGACAGTTCACTGTTCTACACACTAATGACCAAAATACAGACACACAGACAGTTCACTGTTCTACACACTTAATGACCAAAATACAGACACACACAGACAGTTCACTGTTCTACACACTTAATGACCAAAATACAGACACACACAGACAGTTCACTGTTCTACACACTTAATGACCAAAATACAGACACACACAGACAGTTCACTGTTCTACACACTAATGACCAAAATACAGACATACAGACAGTTCACTGTTCTACACACTTAATGGTCAAAATACAGACACACACAGACAGTTCACTGTTCTACACACTAATGACCAAAATACAGACACACACAGACAGTTCACTGTTCTACACACTTAATGACCAAAATACAGACACACACAGACAGTTCACTGTTCTACACACTAATGACCAAAATACAGACACACAGACAGTTCACTGTTCTACACACTTAATGACCAAAATACAGACATACAGACAGTTCACTGTTCTACACACTAATGACCAAAATACAGACATACACAGACAGTTCACTGTTCTACACACTTAATGACCAAAATACAGACACACACAGACAGTTCACTGTTCTACACACTTAATGACCAAAATACAGACACACACAGACAGTTCACTGTTCTACACACTTAATGACCAAAATACAGACACACAGACAGTTCACTGTTCTACACACTAATGACCAAAATACAGACACACACAGACAGTTCACTGTTCTACACACTTAATGACCAAAATACAGACACACAGACAGTTCACTGTTCTACACACTAATGACCAAAATACAGACACACAGACAGTTCACTGTTCTACACACTTAATGACCAAAATACAGACACACACAGACAGTTCACTGTTCTACACACTTAATGACCAAAATACAGAACATACAGACAGTTCACTGTTCTACACACTAATGACCAAAATACAGACACACAGACAGTTCACTGTTCTACACACTTAATGACCAAAATACAGACACACAGACAGTTCACTGTTCTACACACTAATGACCAAAATACAGACACACAGACAGTTCACTGTTCTACACACTAATGACCAAAATACAGACATACACAGACAGTTCACTGTTCTACACACTTAATGACCAAAATACAGACACACAGACAGTTCACTGTTCTACACACTAATGACCAAAATACAGACACACAGACAGTTCACTGTTCTACACACTTAATGACCAAAATACAGACACACAGACAGTTCACTGTTCTACACACTAATGACCAAAATACAGACATACACAGACAGTTCACTGTTCTACACACTTAATGACCAAAATACAGACACACACAGACAGTTCACTGTTCTACACACTTAATGACCAAAATACAGACACACACAGACAGTTCACTGTTCTACACACTTAATGACCAAAATACAGACACACAGACAGTTCACTGTTCTACACACTAATGACCAAAATACAGACACACACAGACAGTTCACTGTTCTACACACTTAATGACCAAAATACAGACACACACAGACAGTTCACTGTTCTACACACTTAATGACCAAAATACAGACACACACAGACAGTTCACTGTTCTACACACTTAATGACCAAAATACAGACACACACAGACAGTTCACTGTTCTACACACTAATGACCAAAATACAGACACACAGACAGTTCACTGTTCTACACACTAATGACCAAAATACAGACACACAGACAGTTCACTGTTCTACACACTTAATGACCAAAATACAGACACACACAGACAGTTCACTGTTCTACACACTTAATGACCAAAATACAGACACACACAGACAGTTCACTGTTCTACACACTAATGACCAAAATACAGACACACAGACAGTTCACTGTTCTACACACTAATGACCAAAATACAGACACACACAGACAGTTCACTGTTCTACACACTAATGACCAAAATACAGACACACAGACAGTTCACTGTTCTACACACTAATGACCAAAATACAGACACACACAGACAGTTCACTGTTCTACACACTTAATGACCAAAATACAGACACACAGACAGTTCACTGTTCTACACACTAATGACCAAAATACAGACACACAGACAGTTCACTGTTCTACACACTAATGACCAAAATACAGACACACAGACAGTTCACTGTTCTACACACTAATGACCAAAATACAGACACACAGACAGTTCACTGTTCTACACACTTAATGACCAAAATACAGACACACAGACAGTTCACTGTTCTACACACTAATGACCAAAATACAGACACACAGACAGTTCACTGTTCTACACACTAATGACCAAAATACAGACACACAGACAGTTCACTGTTCTACACACTAATGACCAAAATACAGACACACACAGACAGTTCACTGTTCTACACACTTAATGACCAAAATACAGACACACACAGACAGTTCACTGTTCTACACATTTAATGACCAAAATACAGACACACACAGACAGTTCACACAGCGCTGTTCCTAACGGTCCTCATGTCAGCATCATGTTGCCTGTCCTCACAAAGACACACCAACAGACAAGCAGTTCACTCAGTGCTGTTTCTCATTGTTCTCGTGTCTGCTGAATTGATGAAGCTCAGTTCTCTCTTCAGCTGACTCTTCCTGTTCTCTCCGTTCATCTCCTGAACCATCATCTGTTCACACCGACACACGGGCTGTTAGGTTCACTCAGTGCTGTTCCTTATTGTTCACACCGACACACGGGCTGTTAGTTTCACTCAGTGCTGTTCCTTATTGTTCACACCGACACATGGGCTGTTAGTTTCACTCAGTGCTGTTCCTTATTGTTCACACCGACACACGGGCTGTTAGTTTCACTCAGTGCTGTTCCTTATTGTTCACACCGACACACGGGCTGTTAGTTTCACTCAGTGCTGTTCCTTATTGTTCACACCGACACACGGGCTGTTAGTTTCACTCAGTGCTGTTCCTTATTGTTCACACCGACACACGGGCTGTTAGTTTCACTCAGTGCTGTTCCTTATTGTTCACACCGACACACGGGCTGTTAGTTTCACTCAGTGCTGTTCCTTATTGTTCACACCGACACACGGGCTGTTGGTTTCACTCAGTGCTGTTCCTTATTATTCACACCGACACACGGGCTGTTAGTTTCACTCAGTGCTGTTCCTTATTGTTCACACCGACACACGGGCTGTTGGTTTCACTCAGTGCTGTTCCTTATTGTTCACACCAACACACGGGCTGTTGGTTTCACTCAGTGCTGTTCCTGATTGTTCACACCGACACACGGGCTGTTGGTTTCACTCAGTGCTGTTCCTGATTGTTCTCATGTCGGCAGAAGTAATGAAGCTCAGCCCTCTCTTCAGCTGACTCTTCCTGTTCTCCCTGTTCATCTCCTGCAGGTTCCTGGCCCTGTGCTCCTCGCCGTCCTGTCCCCCAGAACTCCCGATGTCCGGCATCACCTCCACCCTGCACCCCGCCCCGTTCATCTCCCTCCCCCCTCCCTCCATCCCGTTCCTGGTCCTCCCCCCCCTCCCCCCGCCTTGTTCTCCGTCACCATGAAGCGGTCTCTGAAGTCGTTGTCCTGCAGCGTGACGAAGGGCGACAGCGCCGACTGCAGCCACAGGAAGTGACCCACGTAACGGTGAACCGCTTCCGAGATCAGCCCGGGCCTCACTTCCGCCGCCAGAACGAGGCTGAGAGGAAGGTAGGTGAGGGCAAGGGAGAGCATTCTCAGCAAGGTGACCAGCACCACGCGGTTGTAATCGGCGGCTGCCTGCGCGCGCACCTCACGCGCACGCCACACGCTGCGCATGATGGTCACGTGACACAGGCAGGTCACGAGCAGCGGCAGCAGCACGAGCAGGGACAGTAGAGCACTGCGGGCGGCCAGGAGGGCATGGGCCGTGCTGTGGGCGGCTGAACAGGCCCCCCTGTCGCACAGAAAGATACACACTTAGCTTTGAAACAGTTAGCTTTGAACTGTGCGTCATGTCAATGGGCCGTGCTTTGGGTGGGGGAACAGACCCCCCACCTGTAAGCAGGGAACGAAAGACACGAGACCCGTGGGTGTCATGTGAGCACAGGAGAGAGGGGAGGTGTGCAGGACCTCCCGTGAATCCAATCCCAAAAGGAAAGACAAATGTTCTTGTTGGACAATAAATGATTTGATTGTATACCTATCCAAAAAGGAAAGACAAATCTTCTTGTTGGACAATAAATGATTTCATTGGATACCTATGGGGTCTTGCACATTGCCCTCTCTCCTGTCCTCAAGGAAACAGTGACCAGCCTGTAAAACAGAGACATGTACGGGGTTAGCTAGGATGGACAAGTCATGAACCGTCAGAAATAGGCCTGTTTTGTGCACGGGTCTCTATGTAGGATAGAAAGCAATGCAGTTAGCTTTGAACAAAATGTCATTAACCTTCTGTGCTGTGTTGGTCAGAGAAAGGCAACCACTGATTTAGCTGTAAACAGCAAAATGCAAAACTTCATTGCTGTGACTTAGTTCATTTTCAACGCTACGTAACACACCAGGTGTTTGTTCGTCTGTTTCATATGCCCTCCTTAGCAAAATGTGGCATTGGTTAATATAACATTAGTAACGTTATGTAACACACCTGGTGTTTCTTGGTCTGTTTCATAGGCCCTCCTTAGCAAAATGTGGCATTGGTTAATATAACATTAGTAACGTTATGTAACACACCTGGCGTTTCTTGGTCTGTTTCATAGGCCCTCCTTAGCAAAATGTGGCATTGGTTAATATAACATTAGTAACGTTATGTAACACACCTGGTGTTTCTTGGTCTGTTTCATAGGCCCTCCTTAGCAAAATGTGGCATTGGTTAATATAACATTAGTAACGTTATGTAACACACCTGGCGTTTCTTGGTCTGTTTCATAGGCCCTCCTTAGCAAAATGTGGCATTGGTTAATATAACATTAGTAACGTTATGTAACACACCTGGTGTTTCTTGGTCTGTTTCATAGGCCCTCCTTAGCAAAATGTGGCATTGGTTAATATAACATTAGTAACGTTATGTAACACCTGGTGTTTCTTGGTCTGTTTCATAGGCCCTCCTTAGCAAAATGTGGCATTGGTTAATATAACAATGTAACACACCTGGTGTTTCTTGGTCTGTTTCATAGGCCCCTTCGTAAGAAAAGGTGGCATTGGTTAATTTTAACCACGTTACGTTGTGTAACACACCTGGTGTTTGTTGGTCTGGTTCACAGGCCCCTTCATAACACAAGGTAGGGACATAATAGAGTTTGGAATCTGCGGCCACGTTATGATGTGGGGGGGGGGGGGGGGGGGGGGGGGGCTGTACATTTTCTGGCTCTCTTTATATGCATTATTGGAGCAAGGGGAGCATGGGTGCAGCTAAAACATTGACAGAGACGAGAGAGGGGAGGGTGTCATGTGTTGTCCAGCTCTCTGCCGAGTTTCTTTACAAAAAACTCTAACAAGAACGCACCTTATTATTTCGCCTTTTCTTCCCCACACTAACACAGACTGACTTCACCCGTTCCCTCCCCCCCCCCCCCTCCCTTCCATCAGACACAGTGTGCAGCAATGTTGTTCTCAGGGGACAGTAGAAGAGGTCCTAGGTCCCAGGTAAGCACCACTGTGGCTCACCCATTATGTGCCCCCTTCCCTCTCCCCCCCCCCCTTTCACCCCCCCCCCCTCCTTCCATCAGACACAGTGTGCAGCATCGGCGTCTCTAGACAGCACAACAAGGACTCGAGTTCATCACACAGTTATCTCTCCCCTCTTCCGTTCCTCCCCCCCCCCCCCCCCCCCCCCCCACCTTTCATCAGGCCCTGGTTGTATCCCCATTGCTCTCAGCGGACAGTGGAACAGACCCAGGGTGATGTTAACTGTCCACTGTCCACAATATCTCTCCACACCTCCTTTCCTTTCACCCACCTTCCGTCATGCACTGGCTGTAGCCCCAGTGCTCTCAGCGGACAGTGGAACAGACCCAGGGTGATGTTAACTGTCCACTGTCCACAATATCTCTCCACACCTCCTTTCCTTTCACCCACCTTCCGTCATGCACTGGTTGTATCCCCAGTGCTCTCAGCGGACAGTGGAACAGACCCATGGTGATGCTAACTGTCCATATTAACTGTCCATGCTATCTCTCCACACCTCCTTTCCTTTCACCCACCTTCCGCCATGCACTGGCTGTAGCCCCAGTGCTCTCAGCGGACAGTAGAAGAGACCCAGACCCAGCAGCCAGGCACCCACCACCACGAGAGCTGTGCCGGTCGGGGTCAGCATTCTGCGGTAGAGGCTCAGCTGGAAGATGATGGAGATCCTTTGCAAGGCCACCGCCAGGTGGAGCCACGTTACCGTCACCATGAGGGCGCTGCTCCCATACCACACCTGATGGGGTATGGGGGGGGGGTACAAGACGACACAAAGGTAGTAGAAAATAAGTGTATCACCGAGCGGCAGATAAGTTCCCGAGCGGCTGAACTTCGTAGGGTTAGGATCAGCTTAGTGTTATCGTCATAAAACAGAATGCATCAAACTTTGAGTTTGAGAATCGTAAACATGACGGCGGTGTTTAAAGTGTAAAGTAGCTTGAATCTATAACCGTCTGTTTCTGAGTGATTATGAATCACCATCAGCTTCTAAATGTCTAAAAAATGTGTGGTTGACTGATTACAGATGATCATATAGGCAGACTATAACCGTTGTGACCTTGACCTTGACCTCTCTTGTACTTAATAATCGGAACTACCATACGTCAATGCATGTGCATACAAAACATTGTAAGTCCAATTATGTGAAATATATGGCCACAAGAGGACATGTACGTTTTCAAGTTCAAACTTCAAGGTCAAGGTCAGCATTGGTTATATTTTGGTATAGGATATTTTGTGTACCGTGGTGCACCACCACACTAAATTTGATGGTTTCCATGCAGTAGTTCTTGAGATACAGTCTTGGTGTTCGAAGATCGTGATTCGCACACAAGCGCACAAACGGACATACAAATCCATGATTATAATGTTATAGTCCTTTTATCAAAAAACGTGGAAAGAACACACAACGCATTGAAATATGTGCAAACCTTTGTAAGATATTAGCGATTAAGTGTTTTGCGGTTTTAACTCCTTAATCATTGTGACCTTGACCTTGAAATAAAACTAAAGCAATCACTGAATCGACAGCTAATATTCTCTAAAACTTGTACGCTGAAAGTGATTGAACTAAGCTGAACGGTTTTCATGAAAACGCAGCCGGACGGACGGACGGACGGACGCACGCATGGATGCACGGGCTGACGGATGAAACAAAAACAAGTTTATAAAAGAAAGCATAGAAGAAGACACGCTAAAAGAGGAAAAGAGCCGAAGAAGGAGGAAGCAGAAGAAGAAAAATACTTGAAGAAAAAAAAGAAAAAGAAACCAGTGTGCAAAACACCTTCATCAGGAACACTTCTCCCAGTGTGCCATCAAATGTATTTGCCCCCCCCCCCTCTCTCTCTCTCTCTCTCTTTGGTGCTTGTGTGTGTGTGTGTGTGTGTGTGTGTGTGTGTGTGTGTGTGTGTGTGTGTGTGTGTGTGTGTGTGTGTGTGTGTGTGTGTGTGTGTGTGTGAGTGAGAGAGAGAGAGAGAGAGAGAGAGAGAGAGAGAGAGAGAGAGAGAGAGGTAGAGAGAGGTAGAGAGAGGTAGAGAGAGGTAGAGAGAGAGGCAGCTAGGATAGTTCCAATAGGGTAAGGGTAGCGAATCACACACACACATCCCCCCCCCCCCCCTTTCTTACCTCACAGGCCACGTTGACCATCGCCCCATTTCCCCCCTCCTCCATCCCTCCCCCCACCTCCTTTCCCCCGGGGTCAGCGGTCACGGTCACGGTCACGGTGGGGGTGAGGGGCTGGGTTGTTGCCATGGAGTTGTGCAGTGCAGCCTGCTGGGTGGGCGGGGGAGAGAAGAGGAGGAAGATGGCGGTGGGCGTCCTGGTGCCGCAGATCAGCACGTCGGCGCACAGCACCCCGGTGAAGAACAGCCAGATCTGCCGGGAGCACGACCGGATCCTCAGCGCCGCCCGCAGCACACACATGTTGCCAAGGAAACCCAGCAGACAGCCTGCAGCCAGTACACCCACCTCCACGTAATCCGCCCACGTCATGACGTCACTTCCACTTCCCGTGTCCGCCATGTTGCCAGGGGAGAGCACCTTCACTGCATAGCTGAAGAGAGGAGAGAAAGGAAGAGGTTGAGGTGACTCGTTGTCTGGGGTTTGGGGAGGGGGAGGGAGAGAGAGAGAGAGAGAGAGAGAGAGAGAGAGAGAGAGAGAGAGAGAGAGAGGGAGAGAGAGAGAGAGAGAGAGAGAGAGAGAGAGAGAGAGAGAGAGAGAGAGAGAGAGAGAGAGAGACAGACAGACAGACAGACAGACATTCAGACAGAGAGGCGTGTTAGGAAAGGAAGGTCAAAGAAAGGGTGGGGTGAAATACATGTATAACTACAATATCAACTACAATATCAAACGCCCACACAGACGGACAGACGGACAGACAGACAGACGGACAAACTAGACAGTCGTACAGTTGTAAAACGCTGACTGTTGAATTGCTTGTAATAATCGATTCAGTTGTACATAAGACAGTTCAATTGGCATGGAATGTCTGTGTAATGTCAGATGATCACAGGGAGTTGGCAATACATATCATATTGTTTCTGTGTATTTAAATGGACTGATTTGAAATGTCAGTCAGCCATAGAGAGTTGACACCACGGGGATGGATGACTTTACCACAACCTTCAACGCATTGCCACCGATTGTAATAGCTATGCCACTGCCAGCTCGGTAGTCTTGTTTACTTCTTCTGTCTTTTCCCTTCTTCGTTCTTTTCTTCGGTTCGTTTTCTTTTTTTAATATTTGTTTCTTTTCATCTTTCACTTACTCCTCTCCTTTTCCTCCTCCTCTTCTTCTCCTAATCATCGTCATCATCATCATCATCATCATCATCATCATCATCATCATCATCATCATCATCATCATCATCATCATCATCATCATCATCATCATCATCATCCTCTTCTTCTTCTTCTGAACAAGAAATAACATTTGACCAAGTATTATGGGTGTGTATGAGTGAGTAAATGCGAGCAAGTGACTGCTCATGTTTGTGCATGCGTGTGTCTATTTGCGCATGGGAAAGAAATGGAGGGGGTGTCAAAAAACGTTGAGGCACAATAATATGTGATGACACAATAATATTGGTAATATTCAGAAAGACAGAGTGGAGATAATATGTGCTGATACAATATTTCGTCAGCAAACTACATATTGGTAATAGTGAGAAAGACATGATAGAGAGGTAGCAAGGGTGTGAAGGGGAAAGGGGGGGGACATGGAGGGGGGGGGGGCACAGATATACTGAATATCAGTAATATTGGATGTAGTGTATATACATCATATTTCAGTACCACTGGATTTAGTTTTAGTTTATTAAAATAAATATGAGCAATATTGGACATGGTGTGTTATATCAATGACTATTTTCTTACCAGTCAGTGACATTTATTGTTACTTTATTTCTTCGAGTTTTATTAAAGAGAACTTGTTACACCCAAATGCATTGTATTTTCGCAGTTTGTTTTCCTTGTTCTTTTTATAATTAATTATGACATGCCACCAAGACTTGGTGTCTGTCAGCAGCTCAGAGTGTCAGGTTCACGAAACAGCAGACGTTTCATTAGACGTTTCTCCACACCCGGAGGTAAAAAAGACCGACAAATCCTGTCCGGTTATTTCCCTTTGCTGTGACCTTGGGCTGCAGTGCACGTTAAATCTCATTGCAATCAATAAAGAAGACAAGGCTGCTAAAGGCGATGGGGAAATAACCGTTCGCAGTTTAGGTTGAAGATGAGATTAGCGTCCAATCAGTCGTAGACTCTTATGGACGATGTTCCTAAAGACAGCGGGGTCTTCCCGGGGATGAAGGTGGTGACACGGCGATGAGACAGTGGTCCAGACGTGGCAGCCGTCATGGATGATTCCGGCAACATCGCAGACCCTTGAACGTTGGGGTTCGCCGTCTAGAACTGGATCATTCGGATGGAGTCCAAGTCAGGGCTTTGTTCCTGTCCTTGATGCTTGTGGTGGAATCAGTATCGTCGTCGCAGGAAGCATTGTTGAAGCATTGTGAGACAGCCCGTAGGTTGTCGATCTCAATGCTTGCTTTACTTGTCCATGGTTGCTGGTTGCTAACCTCTCTCCCAAAGACCGTCTTCACTTCAGGACCACCGGATAGCCTTCTCCATACTGGGATGCTGGTGTCGTCAACACACGGGCGGGAGACACACTTCGAGTCGAACAGTCTCTGCAGGCAGATGTGATTCCTCCCAGCAGAGGCCCTCACCTCCGGTGTGCCCGGAGCAGCTACTGGGCATCGGCGGCTGCAGAGATCATCCATGTCATAGTACGTCGCCCCATCCGCATGCCAAGGCAGCCATCACCCGTGGTGAGGGAGGATGACTGCGCCGCCCTTTCTGCCACTCAGCAGGACTTCAAGTGTCGTCTGCCACCCGTACACTCGGAATGCTGATGTCGCAGTTCAGAGTAATGGATGCGTTTTGTGCGGCGTCATTGCCGTTGCAATGTCGTTACTTTAAAAAACAAACACCTAATGACAGTGGCTTTTCATGGCGGTTTTATTATCCTGTTCACGGCTTTAATGTGCGGTATATTATTTCTATAAGCAGCAATACTAGCAGATATTTTATGGGGGGTTCATTACCCGGCCAGAGGCCGAGGTATTGCGATTGGTTTGTGTGTCTGTGTCTGTCTGTGTGTCTGTCTGTGTATCGATTATCTTAAAAACTACTGTTTGGATTTTGATTAAAATTGGCAGAGCGGTAGACAGCTTCAAAAGGAAGCTTCCTTTCGTTAATCAACACCGTGCTGACCTTGACCTTGAAGCTTGACCGTGGAAACCGAAATTTCTTTCTTTGGGCTATGTAATTTCCCCCCAGCTTTATTTCGTGAACTAGTGAACAGAATCGCTTCAACTTTTGTGTGGTGGTGTACCATGGTGCAAGGAAGTTTGTATAAAAGTTCAGCTGTATCTCGTGAACTAGTGAACAGAATCGCTTCAACTTTTGTGTGGTGGTGTACCATGGTGCAAGGAAGTTTGTATAAAAGTTCAGCTGTATCTCGTGAACTAGTGAACAGAATCGCTTAAAATTTTGGGCTATGTATTTTAACCGTTCTGTAAGGGTGGAAAGTGGTGTGTTTATTGGGGGGGGGGGGGGAGAGGACATAACTCTGGCCGGGTTGCATTGTCACAATGCCTTGCTGCCGCTCGGAGATGCACATACAATGCGTTGCTGCCGTTCGGAGATGCCCTTGTTTCCTTTATGAAATTACACAACAAATTAAAACAAAGTCGAAATTAAAACCCAGAAGAAACGGTTTAATGATTATAAAAAAATACAGAGCAAAACAAAGCACTGGACAACGGGTTGAACCCGAAACGTCGTGTTTTGTTTTGCTCTGTGTTGTTTTTATATCATTAAACCGTTTCTTCTGGGTTTTAATTTCGATTTTGTTTTAATTTGTTGTGAATTTTATTGAACCCAGCAGTCATCTTCGTTTCTTCACATTTTATGAAATTACTTTTAATCAAAATAGCAATAAGAAGATTTCGTAAAGAGGGTGTGCGGAGGCTAATATTCGTTTTAGACTTGCGGTTGTTGTTTTTCATGTTGAGCAGGTGTGTGAGCATTGCCGGTAGAGTTGAGAACCGGTTCAAATTTTCGAACCGGTTTTTAACCGATTTTTCCTCTCCGAACCGGTCTTTTCGAACCGGTTTTTTTAACCAGTACTCACATCAGTAGTTTCACCTATGCAAACATATTTATTTGTCAGAATATTCACACACACGCGCGCACGTGCACACATACACATACAATAACAGGTTATTAATCTCATACGTTCCATCAATTATGAGCTCAGACGAATCAGTGCTGTTCGACACTTTCTGTCTGTTGCAGCCACGAAAACTCTTAGTTCTGCCTTTATTCTTTCCCGCATTGACTATTGCAACTCTCTTCTCTGTGGCTGTCCTCAGTATCTCCTGCAACGTGTTCAAAAACTGCAAAACAGTGCAGCACGCCTCACTCTCAAGATTCCACGTTCTGATCATATAACACCTCATCTTCGTAACTTGCACTGGCTTCCAGTAGAGGCTAGAATCAAGTATAAAATAGCTAGCCTTTGTTTCGGTCCTCTGGTCCCGTCTATCTCTCCGAACTAGTAACTGTCTACTTACCTGCTCGCTCCCTACGTTCTTCCTCTGACTGCTGCACACTCAAGGTTCCTCGGGTCCACACGAAATCGTTTGGTGAACGATCCTTCTACTATTTAGCACCTCACTTATGGAATTCCCTCCCACAACATGTCCGCTCATCTGACTCTATTTCCGCCTTTCGCTCTGCCCTTAAAACTCACTTGTTTCGGACATATTATGATTGATTAGTGTTTGTGTGTGTGTGTGTGTGTGTGTGTGTGTGTGTGTGCGTGCACGTGTGTGTGTGCGTGTGCGTGCGTGCGTGCGCGCGCGTGTGTGTGTGTGTGTGTGTGTGTGTGTGTGAGTAAGGAAGTAAGAGAACGTTGTGTGTAAGCATCGTGCTTATTTTACTTTCTAATGAGTAATTATTTGTTTGCCTTTAATGTTATTGTTATCAATGTAAAGCGCACTGAGCTCATGTGAGAAAGAGCGCTATATAAATTCCCATTATTATTATTATTATTATTATACACACACACTCAACTAAAAACTCAGCTCAACTCCAACAAACATTTTAATGAGGGGGCCATCTGCCCGTGTAAAAGGAAGGTGAGGGTAGGGGTGTGGTTGAAAAATATAATAATCATAGGGAAAATAATTAAAACCAAACAAAAACAAAACGTCATATGGCGGTTGGAGTGTGAAGGATGGTGGCACATTCACAATGCAATGAACCAGCTTTGAGAATAATCAGATATGTAGCGGGAGGATAAGGAATACAAAAGTATAATAATCTTAATTATGTACCTGAACAGATAAACAAAATGAGAAGAGAAAATCTTTCACAATGGAAGCAAAAAATATGACACACGAGCGCGCGCACACACACACAATCACACGCGCACAACCGCACACACGCGCGCTTGCACACGCACATGCACGCACACACACATTCTCTCTCTCTCTCTCTCAGTCCCAGGGCTGGGTGGAGAAAAGCTGTTATTGCTAATCTCATGTTCCCTGGTTCAATAATATTTCGTTGTTGTTATCTCTCTCTCTCTCTCTCTCTCTCTCTCTCTCTCTCTCTCTCTCTCTCTCTCTCTCTCTCTCTCTCTCTCTCTCTCTCTCTCTCTCTCTCTCTCTCTCTCTCTCCAAAAAGAAACCTGCAAAACAAATAAATCAAATTTTAGACAAAACCGTACATAGTTTGGATTTAAGAGGTCAGTACATAGAGAGAGACGGGGGATGGGGAGGGAGAGAGAGAGAGAGAGAGAGAGAGAGAGAGAGAGAGAGAGAGAGAGAGAGAGAGAGAGAGAGAGAGAGAGAGAGAGAGAGAGAGAGAGAGAGAGAGAGAGAGAGAGAGAGAGAGAGAGAGAGAGAGAGAGAGAGAGAGAGAGAGAGAGAGAGAGTATACACATTTACGTATGAATAAAATACAGTGCAAATATCATAGCAAGTTCATGTCCGTTTATTAATAAGAAAAAGCTTGTGTGTGTGTGTGTGTGTGTGTGTGTGTGTGTGTGTGTGTGTGTGTGTGTGTGTGTGTGTGTGTGTGTGTGTGTGTGTGTGTGTGTGTGTGTGTGTGTGTGTGTGTGTGTGTGTGTGTGTGTGTGTGTGTGTGTGTGTGTGTGTGTGTGTGTGTGTGTGTGTGGTGTGTGTGTGTGTGTGTGTGTGTGTGTGTGTGTGTGTGTGTGTGTGTGTACGTGTGTGTGTGTGTGTGTGTGTGTCTGTGTGTGTGTGTGTGTGTGTGTGTGTGTGTGTGTGTGTGTGTGTGTGTGTGTGTGTGTGTGTGTGTGTGTGTGTGTGTGTGTGTGCAGATCAAAATATTTTCGAACATATTTGATCATCTTCTTAGCATAAGAATTTATAGAAATTAAATTAAATAAACTTAAAAAGACATTGTTTTATTGTTGTTCCATTCACAGTTCTCTTGGTGATTAGTCATGTTTGTTGTTCCACAGGCCCGATTGATCGCACTGCCTCATTGCAAGCACAAAGCAATACTTTCTACAATCACTCCATCACTATTTCGATTTTTTTTCCAGGAGAAAATGCCTCCAAATGTTCGTTACTGTAGTGTAGGCCTAATCATTGGCCATACTTGCTCCTTACAACACAAGACAACTAGAAACAGCTACTCTTGGTTTACAAACACCCAATCTGCGCTGAGATTCAGTGTTGTTCTTCGAAAAGAATGCGTTATTCTAAGAGAAACTTACTTTCAGTTTGCAGTTTAAAAAACCGGTTAACAGCAACTCGAACCGGTTTTTCGAACCGCGGAATTTCAGGACCGGTTTTTCGGTACAAACCGGGTTTTTTTCCCCACCTCTAATTGCCGGTATGCAACGTTTCATCTAGCGTTCCTGCTGTCTTTTGTCAGAATCTCCTCACTCACCGGGTTGGAAATCCGTAAGCTTACTGTAGATGTAATGTGTAACTTTCTTAGTCTTCTTTCACTGAGTATCCTCCTTCAACATTTTGAAGATTATGATACTTTAACTTATTACTCTACCTACTGCATGTCTTCAAAATAGCACTTGTGCTATGTGCATTGTTTTATCTAACGGTCTCTTCTCGTACCTTTTACTATCATTATTTATGTTCAGAACATTCAAAAAAAGAAAACACAACAAGTAGAAATAACCGTAAAAGGAACAGGAAAAGGAACAGGAAGAGAAGAGAGAGGAGAGGAGAGGAAGAAGAGGAGACAAACGAGGAGCAAAAGGCGGACATCCTCACTGTTCAGGTGTTCACGTCTGCTCTGCTGTGGACAGCCCCTCAGGGCGAGGCTAGGACAGTCAGCTCTAGAACAGTCAGCTGACCTCCACGCTTGGAGTGGCAGGGAGAGTGGGGGGAGGTCGTGATAGACGGGCTGCGGGTTGCTGAAGATCCTCCAGCTCTCCGTAGAGTTCCTTTGCACTGTTGTGTTCCGGAAAGAGGACACTAATGAGTCACATGATCGCCATAGCTGCCATCAAAGAACTACACGTCCCAAAGATGACCAGCTGAGGTGTTTGTTTGCTCAGTTTCCGGCTGATAACAGCAGGTCGTCAAGTAGCGCAAGATGATCCTGTGGTGACACCATAGAAAACTTGTTGAATGCGATAATAGTTCACCTCATTCACTTTAAACTGGTTCATGTTTCATCTCTGAATCTGAATCGTAACGCTGAGCTATCCAACTGGATAATTATACAGCGTAACATTCACTTTAAACTGCTCATGTTTCTTAAACTGCATAGCATTCACTTTAAACTGGTTCATGTTTCTTAAACTGCATAGCATTCACTTTAAACTGGTTCATGTTTCTTAAGCTGCATAACATTCACTTTAAACTGGTTCATGTTTCATAAACTGCAAAACACTCTCTAAACTGGCTCATGTTTCATAACGTTGAGGTAAAAACGAGTCACCAATGGATTGTATTCCTCCGCTAACCTAGCAGCAAACGATGTTCAGCGTAGAAAAGTGGCAGACGACACAGTGCGCTGCTCACTTCAAGCTTAGGAAAGCGTTTTGCTTGTAAACAGGATAATTATAATTTTACAAAATATCAGTGAAGTTAACTGATAGGGCTTTGCGGAAAACCGTTCATTATCCTTACAAGGGTAGGAAGAGGTGCTTGAGGAGGAGAGAGACACAACGTCCATTATCCTCGTAACAGAGACAATGTCAAAACCATATCATGAAGCCACTAACAATCATTCGGTGAAAACCGTTGACTGAGTAATTTCTGTTAGCGGAGACAATGTGTTTTGTTCAGTTTTCTGGTTCACTTTTCTTCAGACGTCAATGTCTGTTGTTGAGCTGACGCCCTCAGACCTGTCACTCACAGCTCAGCCACCTGTTGCTAGGAGACACGCCGAGCACGTGCTCTGCCTTAACTCGACGCTGGAGAAAGGGGAAGGGGGGGGGGGGGAGGAGGGCAGAAGAAAAGAAAGAACGGAGGGAGGGGTGTGTAACTGAAGACGGTGTTGTTGTGAAAGCAGAAGCTACGGTAGTCCTACACTTAGCGCTGTTGATGAAGACAAACGTGACTTTAGCAGTTGAGATGTAAGTGCTATGGATGTATCTGTAGGCTGTTTACTAGCATCATCGATATCGATTATGTCAATATGATTGTAATTATATCATCAGATTTCAACAAAACGACACTTTTTTCATCCTCAGAAGTCAAACTTAATTACATTGACGATTATAATGCCTATAGTTTTCGCACACTAAGAAGTCAGTAACTCGAGATTCGCGCGTGTTTTTGTTGTTTTTTGTTTTGTTTTTATAGCGTATGTAAGTAAATTATTATTATTATTATTATTATTATTATTATTATTATTATTATTATTATTATTATTATTATTATTATGTTATTATTATTATTATTATTGTTATTATTATTAATACTGTTGAACGATTCAAAAGCACAGCACTAAGATGTATTATGCGAATTTCACATCTATGGCAAACTCACAAACAGAAAGGGGGTGGGGAGAGGGGGAGAGGGTTTCAATCAATACATGGACAACACACTGCAATGCAATCTGCAGTGGTGGAGAGAGAGGTGACAAGGGTGGGCTAACTAAAATATTGGGAGAAAAGGGAGAAAATGATATGATTATGAAATGAAACAAACACTGTAATGGCCTGGATCTGTGTACAGAGGCAGTAACATCACTGTCACGGGATTCCGAGGCCGCTAAAAACAATAAGAAATTTGTAGATAACAACATTGATTGTATACCGCTGTTAGCAACCCACCAGGCGCGCATCCACGCACTGGCGCACGCACGCGCGCGCACACAAAACACACAGACACACACGGTTAATATTGTTAATTCAGCCAGCACAGTTAGCTAGGTATCAGTATTCCATGCTGATCGAAAGTCAGTGAATGATGACGTGTTCCCTGCCACCAGTGGGAGCTTGATGGCATCAGCATTCCATTTCAAGTCTGTGCTAAGGAGTATTTCTTCTAACTATATGTAACGTACGTGATGTAGAATGTCTGTGTTCAGTAGATCTAGTATTTATTCTTTCTATATGTAACGTACATGATATAGAATGTCTGTGTTCAGTAGCATTCATTCTAACTATATGTAACGTACGTGATGTAGAATGTCTGTGTTCAGTAGTCTTCTAACTATATGTAACGTACGTGATGTAGAATGTCTGTGTTCAGTAGCATTCATTCTAACTATATGTAACGTACGTGATGTAGAATGTCTGTGTTCAGTAGCATTCATTCTAACTATATGTAACGTACGTGATGTAGAATGTCTGTGTTCAGTAGCATTCATTCTAACTATATGTAACGTACGTGATGTAGAATGTCTGTGTTCAGTAGTATTTATTCTAACTATATGTAACGTACGTGATGTAGAATGTCTGTGTTCAGTAGCTCGAGATTCTTGCTATATGTAACGTACGTGATGTAGAATGTCTGTGTTCAGTAGTATTTATTCTTGCTATATGCAACGTACATGAAATAGAATGAATGTGTTCAGTAGTATTTATTCTTGCTATATGTAACGTACATGAAATAGAATGAATGTGTTCAGTAGTATTTATTCTAACGATATGTAACGTACATGATATAGAATGTCTGTGTTCAGTAGTATTTGATTTTTGTCTCTCATTGCAGACAGTTGCTCACAGTCTTTTGTATGTCGCTAGCCATTTTTGAGATTCAGAATGTTCCCGGATTCTAATTTCCCGTGACACGTACTTGATGTAGAATGTCTGTGTTGAGTAGATCTTACTATATGTAGCGTACATGATGTAGAAAGCCTGTGCTAAGTGGTATTTATCATATTATTAAACGTCAACTGTCCGTGTGTGTGTGTGTGTGTGTGTGTGTGTGTGTGTGTGTGTGTGTGTGTGTGTGTGTGTGTGTGCGTGCGCGTGCGTGTGCGTGTGTGTGTGTGTGCGTGTATGTGTGTGTGTGTGTGTGTGTGTGTGTAACACAGAACAGGCCTTATAACTCCGCCGTTTTTCGACCGAATCACTTCAAATTGGCTATGAGCCTTAACGTGGCGATGGCAATGGCAACCAAGGCAGACGTGTCATTTGCGCGGTTTCGCAAATGCGCGAAACGCGTATCCACCGGCCTCTCAGCGCCCGTATCTCCGGTATTTCTGAACGGATTGTCTTCCAATTTGGCAGGTAGATGACCGGCGACAGTGACTATATGTGTGCCAAACCGAAAGCGAATCGATTTATAAACGCGTGCGATATGCGCTGCTTGACCTTTTCACAAACCGCGGCGAAACGAGACCTAACATTGAATCGCAATTTCGCACGTGCATGACCAGGGATAGTGACTATCTTGGTGCAAAATATCAACAGCATCCAGTCATAAACGCGCGCGATATGAGCCGATTTACATTTGCTCGAACCCAAAACGGACGTTAAGTTCAATCAACACTTAACACACAAACAGCTCGCTGCTTATTGCGAGTGGCCAACAAGACAGTTGGAGAGCGGAGATTACTTTACCGAGGTACCAACATCCCGCTATTCACCGCGATTGGCTTCCAGCTCATTGCCGTTCACTATGAGGTTAACGCGTGCCCGTGTGTGTGTATGGGGGAGGGAGCAGGGGTGGGGATGGGTGGGGTGGAGGGGGGGGTGCGGGGGATGGTTGGGGGGGGGGGGTGCGGTGGGGGGTAGAACGGGATGAGAGAAGTGAGGTTAACGCGTGCGAGTGTGTGTATGGCGTGGGGGTCACGGAGTAGAGGGGATGGTGACCACAGGGAGGGATGGGGGGGGGGGGGGCGGAGTGCGGTGGGGGGTAGAACGGGATGAGAGAAGAAGATGGAAGGAGGGAGAGACACAAAAGTAATAATATAATATTTCGCGGACCCGGCGAAAGCAGTACTCAGCATTACCGGTACTTGGCATTACCGGTACTAGGCGTTACCGGTACTCGGCGTTACCAGTACTAGGCGTTGCGCTAGTTCTTACTATATGTAACGTACATGATGCATAATGTCTGTGTTCAGTAGTGTTTTTTCTTAGTATATGTAACGTACATGATGCATAATGTCTGTGCTAAGTAGTATTTTTTTTTCTTATTATGTAACATACATGAAACTAAGCTTACAAGAAACTGATTTGGCTAACGATCCAAGGGACACCAGCCAGACTTTGTTTCTAATGTATCCACGGTTAGTTCCCTTTATGCTGAACTGGCTCCTCTTGCTTATTGTTACCAAGGACGCTTTTACTGTAACGGGAAAAACGAATCTTCTGGATAGAAAGAAGAAGAAGAAAAAGAAGAAGAAGAAGAAGAAGAAGAAAGAAGAAGAAGAAGAAGAAGAAGAAGAAGAAGAAGCCCCGGGGAGGGGAAAAGAGACCGCTTTCATCAACAATGTTTTTGTGTGTGTTTCCTTTATGCGTTCGCTTTTATGTTTTTTGTTATTTCCTTTCTTGGTTTGGAATCTTCTTGTCCCAAAGGCTTTTCACGTTGCGTGTGTAAGTTTGTGCGGAGGTGGGCATGGTAAAAACAACAGCCCTTTGTGTTATTGCTTATCCATTTTGCCGCCAATTAACCATTTGTCTTTGTATTGTTGCCTGTCCATTTTGCCCCCAATTAAACATTTGTCTTTGTGTTATTTTGTATCCATTTTGCCTCCAATTAAACATTTGTCTTTGTATTGTTTCTTATCCATTTTGCCCCCAATTAAACATTTGGTCTTTGTATTGTTTCTTATCCATTTTACCCCCAATTAAACATTTGTCTTCAGTCGTATTTGTATCCTGTGTAGTTGAGTGTTGGAGAGAATTGCAGGGAGGTAGCTCGTCATGGGGGAATGGAAGAGGGGTGTAATACAGGGGGTGGAGAGGGTGGGGATTAAATCGTTTCCGAGTTTATTTTTATCTTCATGTTTATATGCTTATGATACTCGTGTGTGTGTGGAGGGGTGGGGGAGGTGGTGTGTGTGTGTGTGTGTGTGTGTGTGTGTGTGTGTGTGTGTGTGTGTGTGTGTGTGTGTGTGTGTGTGTGTGTGTGTGTGTGTGTGTGTGTGTGTGTGTGTGTGTGTTATTTAGTTTAAGATTGTATTTTCTCCACTCATTTGTTTTCTTTTGGTTGTTCTTTGCATTTATGTTTGGTTTATTTTCTTCGTTTCTATTTTTCTGCATGAGGACTGGATGAAAAAAAGCAATGTTGCTTAATTCTATTATCCTCACTAAAGAAAGCTTATTCATTCATTTTCTCTGTCTCTCTCTGTCTCTCTCTCTCTCTCTCTCTCTCTCTCTCTCTCTCTCTCTCTCTCTCTCTCTCTCTCTCTCTCTCTCTCTCTCTCTCTCTCTCTCTCTCTCTCTCTCTCTCTCTCTCTCTCTCTCTCTCTCTCTCTCTCTCTCTCTCTCTCTCCTCTCTCTCCCTCTCTCTCTGTGGGTGAGTGGGTGCATACTGCACGGTGGGTGAGGGATGGATGTGCGTGCGTATTCCCGTTGTTTAGTGTGTTGATATGTTGATATTATGTTGATATTTGGTCATAACTCATTTTATGCCATATGTATGAGATGATTTAACGTATTGCAGTATATTTTATTGTGCTTTCTTGTTTGTTTGTTTTGAGTGTTTTATTGTTGTTGCATGTACCTTGTTTTAGTATACTCCTTTTTCCCCCCTCTCTCTCTCTGCCACCCCTCCCCTCTCTCTCCCTCTGTGTGTGTAGGCCTATGCATGTCGTTTTGTGATTCCAGTCATTTGCAGCTTTTAAACAGTTATTATGATTTGGTTATATCAGGATGTTTTTATGTGCTATGTTCTACTTCACTTTATTCTTTCTCTTTTTATGTGATTTATCATGTTATAATTAGGCCTGTATGGGATGCACAGTGCATTGTCATAGCAAATAGTTGTATTTTCATTTTGCATGTTACTATAAAGTTCTACGTGTTGGTTTATTTAATCATGTTTTACATGTACGTGGTTTTTATTATGCCGTGCCACATCATAATTTCTTATTATGAGATAATAAAGTAGTCTTGAGTCTTGAGTCTTGAGTGTGTGAAGCTTTTCAAAACTGGATGAACAGTCGATTTTTACAACCTCCAGAGGAAGTTGAAAAGTTGCATAATGATTAAAGAAAGGCTAATAGCTTTAGCAATAAAGTTGTAGCTTTTGCCAAAAAAGAATATTGCAAAAACCTGATTGAGTCTTCCTCTAATAATCCTGGTGATACTTCTAAAATTTGGACTGAAATTTAAAATAAATAAAAAGATTAAAAGTTCTTTGAATCTCCCCCAACCTGCGTTAGTTGTTAACGATA
>CM065681.1:269984-294984 GCA_017654935.2 Phymorhynchus buccinoides | reverse complement strand
TCTTAGTAGGCCGACTGAAGGTCAACAAAGCAAGATGATGTCTGTATTCATCTTGAAGCAGTTTCATCATCAAAAAAATCCATTCTAAAAAAAGAAATATAGATCTTGAAACGTCTCTACTGTTACTTAGACACCTCCAATGAAATGAACAGTTCACACGTCACGTTGCCTTTAGACTCAAAAGATGTAGCCTTTTGTTTCACCTTGAGTTATGCAAGCCTTTCTCTTTGTCAACGCTAGGGTGAAGTTGCTTTTTTTCCTCCTTTACCAGTCATGTCTATTGTGATCGTTTAAAAAAAGCTTGTTTGCTACGTAATTTTGCTTGCTATAAGTATAACAGTTTTAGGTGACACAAGCTGACCATTTCACGAATCAAGTGTTTCATTCTTCAGTGTTTCCAACACAGCTTTCAGTCGCGTACCCGAATAATGTTCGACAACTCGGTTCACTCGTGATCATGACGTCATTCGAACATAAAGGATTGAATTTCTTCCCTTTCACCTTTGATTAGCTCAAAATACATTTATAATTATCTTGATTATTTGCTAATTTGGACTTATATGTTCATGAAGCTTTCCCTGTGCGTAAAGGAGGCCTTCCCGAGCATGTATTGCATCATATCACTTTGCTATGCCACGTAGAACTTTGCAAAGCCTATTTGGTTCTTAGGTAATACACATAACAAAGAGCAACTGTTGCAGGGCAAATTATTATTAGATTCCCTGATAGTGATACAGTCTGAAATCAGCTGTTGTTAACAAGTGCGCTGGAACAGTGGAACAGATGCCTTCCTGGAGGAACGGCCTAGCTTGTTGGTCAACATCAACTGCGCTTGTCTGCTTACTGACAGTGTTGCTCTCTCTGTCTCTCTCTCACTCTCTGTCTCTGTCTCTCTGTCTCACTCACTCTCTCTGTGGTATGCTGTTGTGCCTGAGCATTGGCAATTGGCGGCCACTTGTCCCCTCATTACAGATAACTGCAGTGGTGGAATTGTGTGTGTTGCCCACTTCCCCTCACCCCCTCTTCATTACACTGCTGAACACAGTGGTAGTAGAGGGTAAAGATCTCAACACAACAGTCTGCTTAGCTCCTGGGGCCAGGACTGCTGCATTGGGGCAGGGGATGGGGGGGGGGTAGAGGGTAAAGATCTCAACACAACAGTCTGCTTAGCTCCTGGGGCCAGGACTGCTGCATTGGGGCAGGGGATGGGGGGGGGGGGGGGGTAGAGGGGTACAGATCTCAACACAACAGTCTGCTTAGCTCCTGGGGCCAGGACTGCTGCATTGGGGGCAGGGGAGGGTGGGGGGTAGAGGGTAAAGATCTCAACACAACAGTCTGCTTAGCTCCTGGGGCCAGGACTGCTGCATTGGGGCAGGGGATGGGGGGGGGGGGGGGGGTAGAGGGTACAGATCTCAACACAACAGTCTGCTTAGCTCCTGGGGCCAGGACTGCTGCATTGGGGCAGGGGAGGGGTGGGGGGTAGAGGGTAAAGATCTCAACACAACAGTCTGCTTAGCTCCTGGGGCCAGGACTGCTGCATTGGGGCAGGGGATATGGGGGGGGGGGTAGTAGAGGGTAAAGGTCTCAACACAACAGTCTGCTTAGCTCCTGGGGCCAGGACTGCTGCATTGGGGCAGGGATGGGGGGGGGGGGGGGGGGAGAGGGTAAAGGTCTCAACACAACAGTCTGCTTAGCTCCTGGGGCCAGGACTGCTGCATTGGGGCAGGGGATGGGGGGGGGGGGGGGGGGTAGAGGGTAAAGATCTCAACACAACAGTCTGCTTAGCTCCTGGGGCCAGGACTGCTGCATTGGGGCAGGGGATGGGGGGGGGTAGAGGGTAAAGATCTCAACACAACAGTCTGCTTAGCTCCTGGGGCCAGGACTGCTGCATTGGGGCAGGGGATGGGGGGGGGGGGGGGGAGAGTAGAGGGTAAAGGTCTCAACACAACAGTCTGCTTAGCTCCTGGGGCCAGGACTGCTGCATTGGGGCAGGGGATGGGGGGGGGGGGGGAGTAGAGGGTAAAGGTCTCAACACAACAGTCTGCTTAGCTCCTGGGGCCAGGACTGCTGCATTGGGGCAGGGGATGGGGGGGGGGGGGGGAGTAGAGGGTAAAGATCTCAACACAACAGTCTGCTTAGCTCCTGGGGCCAGGACTGCTGCATTGGGGCAGGGGATGGGGGGGGGGGGGGGTAGGGTAGAGGGTAAAGATCTCAACACAACAGTCTGCTTAGCTCCTGGGGCCAGGACTGCTGCATTGGGGCTGGGGGAGGGGGGGGGGGGGTAGAGGGTAAAGATCTCAACACAACAGGCTTAGCTCCTGGGGCCAGGACTGCTGCATTGGGGGGGATGGGGGGGGGGATAGAGGGTAAAGATCTCAACACAACAGTCTGCTTAGCTCCTGGGGCCAGGACTGCTGCATTGGGGCAGGGGATGGGGGGGGGGGGGGAGTAGAGGGTAAAGATCTCAACACAACAGTCTGCTTAGCTCCTGGGGCCAGGACTGCTGCATTGGGGCAGGGGATGGGGGGGGGGGGGGGGTAGAGGGTAAAGATCTCAACACAACAGTCTGCTTAGCTCCTGGGGCCAGGACTGCTGCATTGGGGCAGGGGATGGGGGGGGGGGGGGGGGGTAGAGGGTAAAGATCTCAACACAACAGTCTGCTTAGCTCCTGGGGCCAGGACTGCTGCATTGGGGCAGGGGAGGGTGGGGGGTAGAGGGTAAAGATCTCAACACAACAGTCTGCTTAGCTCCTGGGGCCAGGACTGCTGCATTGGGGCAGGGGATGGGGGGGGGGGGGGGAGTAGAGGGTAAAGGTCTCAACACAACAGTCTGCTTAGCTCCTGGGGCCAGGACTGCTGCATTGGGGCAGGGGATGGGGGGGGGGGGGGGTAGGGGTAAGGGTAAAGATCTCAACACAACAGTCTGCTTAGCTCCTGGGGCCAGGACTGCTGCATTGGGGCAGGGGATGGGGGGGGGGGGGTAGAGAGGGTAAAGATCTCAACAACAGTCTGCTTAGCTCCTGGGGGCAGATGGGAGGGGGGGGGGGGGTGTTAGAGGGCAAAGATCTCAATACAACATACTGCTTAGCTCCTGGGCCAGGACTGCTGCATTGGGACAGGGGATGAGGAGGGGGGGAGTGTTAGAGGGCAAAGATCTCAATACAACATACTGCTTAGCTGGGGGGGGGGGGGGGGGGAGCAGGACTGCTGCATTGGGGCAGGGGAGGGGGGTGGTGGTTAGAGGGCAAAGATCTCAATACAACATACTGCTTAGCTGGGGGTGGGGGGGGGGTGGGGGCAGGATTGGGGCAGGGGATGGGGGGGGGGGATCTAAGAGGGCAAAGATATCAATACAACATACTGCTTAGCTTGGGGGGGGGGGGGGGGGGGGGGGACTGCTTGGGGCAGGGGGGGAGGGCAATGATCTCAATGCAACATACTGCTTAGCTGGGGGGGGGGGGGGGGGGCTGCTGCATTGGGGCGGGGGAGGGGGGGAGAGGGCAAAGATCTGAACACAACAGTGAGAGATATGTTACCAGTAAAATCATTGATAGGGGTAAGGAATCAGATGAAGATTTTTTTTTCCAGAAATGGGAGAAATTCCGTTATGAACTATAAGCACTGTTTGATTCTAGAAGAGGTAAAAAATAAAGCAAGTGGTGGGGGTTGAGGGATGTGGTATTGCAGAGGACTTAAACTAATGTAATAGTGGGAGTAGAGATGAACAAAGGCTGATTGTACAAGATCCAGCCATTTCTTCCTCTCCCATTATCTGCCCCCCCCGCCCCCACCACTCCCCTTTAATGTGCAGTGTTTGTAGGAGGCACTGAGCCTGCTGGCTGTTTGCATTTCCGTGGAGAGCTGCCAACACACACACACACACACATACACACACACACACACACACACACACACACACACACACACACACACACACACACACGTACACACGCATATGCGCACACCCACACCTTCACACACACACACACACACATTTGTTTACAACATACAAGAACCTGTTAGTATGCAATGATGCTTGGCATGGGCACCCAGTCTGTCCTGTGTAGTTGTGTGTATGTGTATAATTCTATAAAGAAAGAGAGGGGGTGGGGTGGGGTGGGGGAGGAACTAAATGAAGTGACAAAGCCATTTTTTCTAATAGCTGTCTTACTAAGGCAGTGTCCTAGATGAAGTGGTCAAATGCAGTGAAAGTCTTTAGCAGTAGGTTTTAGTGCTGCATCCTAATTCCTCAGGGATAAGTTGGCTTTGGGGCAGTCTTTAGTAGTGGGTTTTACTAGTGCTGCATACTACGGGATAAGTTGGCTTTGGGGCAGTCTTTAGTAGTAGGTTTTAGTGCTGCATAATATGGGATGAGTTGGCTTTGGGGCAGTCTTTAGTAGTGGGTTTTAGTGCTGCATCCTATGGGATAGGTTGGCTTTGGGGCAGTCTTTAGTAGTGGGTTTTAGTGCTGCATAATATGGGATGAGTTGGCTTTGGGGCAGTCTTTAGTAGTGGGATTTAGTGCTACATCCTGCAGGATGAGTTGGCTTTGGGGCAGCCTTTAGTAGTAGGTTTATAACTACATCCTGCAGGATGAGTTGGCTTTGGGGCAGCCTTTAGTAGTGGGTTTATATCTACATCCTACAGGATAAGTTGGCTTTTGGGCAGCCTTTAGTAGTGGGTTTATAAAGTCCTACAGGATAAGTTGGCTTTGGGGCAGCCTTTAGTAGTGGGTTTATAACTGCATCTTACAGGATAAGTTGGCTTTGGGGCAGCCTTTAGTAGTGGGTTTATAACTACATCCTACAGGATAAGTTGGCTTTGGGGCAGCCTTTAGTAGTGGGTTTATAAAGTCCTACAGGATAAGTTGGCTTTGGGGCAGCCTTTAGTAGTGGGTTTATAACTACATCCTACAGGATAAGTTGGCTTTGGGGCAGCCTTTAGTAGTGGGTTTATAGCTACATCCTACAGGATAAGTTGGCTTTGGGGCAGCCTTTAGTAGTGGGTTTATAACTACATCCTGAAGGATAAGTTGGCTTTGGGGCAGCCTTTAGTAGTGGGTTTATAGCTACATCCTACAGGATAAGTTGGCTTTTGGGCAGCCTTTAGTAGTGGGTTTATAACTACATCCTACAGGATAAGTTGGCTTTGGGGCAGCCTTTAGTAGTGGGTTTATAAAGTCCTACAGGATAAGTTGGCTTTGGGGCAGCCTTTAGTAGTGGGTTTATAGCTACATCCTACAGGATAAGTTGGCTTTGGGGCAGCCTTTAGTAGTAGGTTTATAACTACATCCTGAAGGATAAGTTGGCTTTGGGGCAGCCTTTAGTAGTGGGTTTATAGCTACATCCTACAGGATAAGTTGGCTTTGGGGCAGCCTTTAGTAGTGGGTTTATAGCTACATCCTACAGGATAAGTTGGCTTTGGGGCAGCCTTTAGTAGTGGGTTTATAGCTACATCCTACAGGATAAGTTGGCTTTTGGGGCAGCCTTTAGTAGTGGGTTTATAGCTACATCCTACAGGATGAGTTGGCTTTGGGGCAGCCTTTAGTAGTGGGTTTATAGCTACATCCTACAGGATAAGTTGGCTTTGGGGCAGCCTTTAGTAGTGGGTTTATAGCTACATCCTACAGGATAAGTTGGCTTTGGGGCAGCCTTTAGTAGTGGGTTTATAGCTACATCCTACAGGATAAGTTGGCTTTGGGGCAGCCTTTAGTAGTGGGTTTATAACTACATCCTGAAGGATAAGTTGGCTTTGGGGCAGCCTTTAGTAGTGGGTTTATAGCTACATCCTACAGGATAAGTTGGCTTTGGGGCGGCCTTTAGTAGTGGGTTTATAGCTACATCCTACAGGATAAGTTGGCTTTGGGGCAGCCTTTAGTAGTGGGTTTATAGCTACATCCTACAGGATGAGTTGGCTTTGGGGCAGCCTTTAGTAGTGGGTTTATACCTACATCCTACAGGATAAGTTGGCTTTGGGGCAGCCTCTCCAGAGCCAGTTCTTAGACTGCTCATGGCCCACAGTGTGGGGATGTCCTGTGGAAGGTATATCTATTATCTATTCAAACCTATAAAATGGTACATAATCTTGATGATATAAATTTCAATGACTTTTTCATAAAATGTACAGTAGACAAAACAAGAAATAGTGATGGTAAATTGTTTCTTAACATCTAACACTAACACCCTCAAAAACTTTCTTTCTAACCGTGTTGTGGTTTGTGTCTCTTAAATCAAAAACTAATAAAAAGTTAAATCTTTAAGAGAATGGCTTTTTTATATTTTTTTTATATTTTTTTTTGTGGAATGATCTACCAATTAACATAAAGAATGCACCTAGCATTAATGAATTCAAAAATCTTTTGGACGAAAACCCAAATTTGATAACAAAATTTAAATGTTTTGATGAATAAAAAAAATATATATATAAAAAAAATAAAAAAAAGCCATTCTCTTAAAGATTTATCTTTTTATTAGTTTTTGATTTAAGAGACGCAAACCACTAAATAAATTTTGTCAAGTCAAATTCATCGAGAAGGGGCGTAATAAGGGCCGAGAGGCCTATGCATAGCCCTACATCACCTACCTACCTACCACCTACCTACCTACTTGAACAACATTATTTCAGCCCAGCTTCTCAGAGTAGAGTTGCATGTGTGGTCATAATTGAGCAACACCAAGAAGACACCCACACACACACACACCCACACACAGAGACACACACACACTGCACACACCGGCGCACACGCACACACACACAGAGACACACACACACTGCACACACCGGCACACACGCACACACCCATACACAGAGACACACACACACACACACACACACGCACGCACACAACACACACACACACACACACACACACACACACACACACACACAGGGGAGGAGGGGGTTATGTCATGTTAGTGATAGCAAATACAATCTTTGGTGATAGGGCCTAAGTGATAAGGGAAGGAAGGTGGGGGTGTCATTAAAACAAGGAGGAGATAAATTCTTTAGGCAGCCAAACCACTCCTGTTTGCTTTTAGCACTTTGTTTATCTAGTTCTGTCTCTGTGTGCGCCTCTGCCTCTCTCTCTCTCTCTCTCTCTCTCTCTCTCTCTCTCTCTCTCTCTCTCTCTCTCTCTCTCTCTCTCTCTCTCTCTCTCTCTCTCTCTCTCTCTCTCTCTCTCTCTCTCTCTCTCTGTGACTGAGTGTGTGTATGAGTCTCTCTCTCTCTCTCTCTCTCTCTCTCTCTCTCTCTCTCTCTCTCTCTCTCTCTCTCTCTCTCTCTCTCTCTCTCTCTCTCTCTCTCTCTGTGTTTCTCGCTACCTCTGTGAGTGTTTGTCTCTCTCTCAGCTTGGACCCCCCCACTCCCCCTCCTTTTCCTTCTACTCCATCTCATTTTGTCTACTCCTTGGATCTAAAGAGGCCAGACACTTCACTTTACTGAAACTAAACCAAACTAACCGTACCCACAGAGGAACAACAAGATAAGAACTATTTTATCACCCCCCCACCCCCTCACTTAGTAGAGGAACAACAAGTGAAGAGTTATTTTATCACACACACCTCCCCCCCCTCCCCCACCCTCCTTCAGGTATATCTTGTCGAACTAAAACTAAACGACCCAGAAGAAGAACAAGGGAAGAGCTGCATTTTAACACCCCCCCCCCCCTCTCTCTCTTCTCTCTGTGTGGTTGAGGTAGGCCCTATCTGTGAGCACATTCCAGACAGCAGAGTGATGGCAGCTCCACTGTAGGCTGTGCTGTGCTGTGTGTACCAGTGAGACTGCTCTGGATTTCTTCTGCAGGCATAACACTTCTGTTTTACTTTAGTTTAGGTCTATCTGTGTGTTCAACTTGATGCCTACTCGTGTAGTGTTTTACTTTAGGCCTTACCTGTGTAGTGTGTTGAACTTAAGACCTATCAGTGTGCTGTTTTAGTCCTTTAGTGTAGGCCCACTTGTGTAGCAATGGTAGTGAAAGTAGTGTTCAACTCGAGGCCTACCAGTGTTGCGTTCAACTACAATATATGCCCTGGTTACTTGTGTTGTGTGTTCTCTTAGAGCATGCAGTGTTTTAATTGACTTTTATTGTTCCTCATTCAGAGTTACACAGTCATGTATTGTGCCAGATCTGCTTCTTTTTTCCTAGGTCTTTGAACTTTACTGTATCATGTTATTCATTTCTCAGTTTGTGCGTGCAAGGGCTGATCTTCCATTCTCAGATCCCTAGACCTACTGTGGTGCTTGGCCCTTTACTCAAAATTAATGATTTATCATTGGTTGACTGTAGCAGAGGATAGCAGTAAATGAGAGCTGTACAATAAATAATGTTCAATAGTACAGTGGAACTTCCCTATTACAACTCCCTCTTAAAGTCTAAGATGTGACCCAAACATTTTTCACCAATTGTCCCCTTCATGTCTGAACTGAGTGTCCACATCCCTATTAAGACCCATCCCTGTTAATACCTCTTTGGGGCTGATTTGTCAAGATCTTAATAGGGAGGTTCCACTGCATTTGAATATCATGGAAGGCCTACACAGGTATGGTCTTCCACTAAAGCTTAAGCTGTAGGCTACAGCTTAATCTTTAGTGGAAGACTATGACTTTCAAGCTACGGCCATTTGCACTGGCTCTAGTGCTGCAGCCAAAGGGATTGGTTGGTCTTTGGGAACCTACCTGAATGCCAGCTATCCTCAAATCCCTTTGGCCAAGAGAGTGTGGATATACCCATGGCAACTCTTCTCTACCTTTTTTAGCCTAGTGATGCCAGTCATTGTGTGTGTGTGTGTGAGTGAGTGAGTGAGTGTGTGTGTGTGTGTGTGTGTGTGTGTGTGTGTGTGTGTGTGTGTGTGTGTGTGTGTGTGTGTGTGTGTGTGTGTGTGTGTGTGTGTGTGTGTGTGTGTGTGTGTGTGTGTGTGTGTGTGTGTGTGTGTGTGTGTGTGTGTGTGTGTGTGTGTGTGTGTGTGTGTGTGTGTGTGTGTGTGTGTGTGTGTGTGTGTGTGTGTGTGTGTGTGTGTGTGTGTGTGTGTGTGTGTGTGCATACAGTGCATGTGTGTGTGTGCCATCAGACCTTTTTTGTGGTTGCTCAAGTTTATTTCAAGTTCCCTATCTTTTGAGGGTTGTTGTACTGAGGCCAGATCTTTGCCATCTCTCTGTTAGCTTTGCTCTGTTGTTCCCTGGTGTAAATAATTGTGTCGTTTCTGCAATGCCGACTCTTCTCTCAAGGTCTCGGTCTGTTGCTGTGTGTTTGTTTTGTGTTGTGATGTCAAGTGTGTAGGGGTGCCAGCTATTTTTTCTTCACTGTCTACTGTGTTTTGGTTGTTATGAGGCCAGATATTGTTTGTTGTTTCTGTTGGCTGGTGTCCTGTGTTATTATGAAGCCAGTTCTCCTTTGAGTTCTTCCAGTTGTTAGCTGTAAAATGCCCACTCTTCCTCACAATAGAAATATATGTCAGGGTGCAATGATAAAGGAAACCAGTTCTGAGTTTATGTCATAGCACTTTAGTTGTGGGACTGGTCAATGTTGTTCACAATATATCATTATCAGGGTGCAGTGATAAAGAAACCAGTTCCCTGTTCAGCATGTCATAGCCATGGGACTGACAGTGTTGTTCACAATAACTTTACCAGGGTGCAGTGATAAGGCAGCCAGTTCCCTGTTCATGTCATAGCCATGGGACTGACAGTGTTGTTCACAATAACTATATCAGGGTGCAGTGATAAGGCAGCCAGTTCTCTGTTCATGTCATAGCCATGGGACTGACAGTGTTGTTCACAATAACTATATCAGGGTGCAATGATAAGGCAGCCAGTTCTCTGTTCATGTCATAGCCATGGGACTGACAGTGTTGTTCACAATAACTATATCAGGGTGCAATGATAAGGCAGCCAGTTCTCTGTTCATGTCATAGCCATGGGACTGACAGTGTTGTTCACAATATATCAGGGTGCAATGATAAGGCAGCCAGTTCCCTGTTCATGTCATAGCCATGGGACTGACA
Source organism: Phymorhynchus buccinoides (assembly GCA_017654935.2). NCBI lineage: Eukaryota > Metazoa > Mollusca > Gastropoda > Neogastropoda > Raphitomidae > Phymorhynchus > Phymorhynchus buccinoides. The sequence goes on along the minus strand of CM065681.1, from coordinate 284,987 downwards.
GTGTTGTTCACAATATATCAGGGTGCAATGATAAGGAAACCAGTTCCCTGTTCATGTCATAGCCATGGGACTGACAGTGTTGTTCACAATAACTATATCAGGGTGCAATGATAAGGAAACCAGTTCCCTGTTCATGTCATAGCCATGGGACTGACAGTGTTGTTCACAATATATCAGGGTGCAGTGATAAGGCAGCCAGTTCCCTGTTCATGTCATAGCCATGGGACTGACAGTGTTGTTCACAATATATCAGGGTGCAATGATAAGGCAGCCAGTTCTCTGTTCAGCATGTCATAGCCATGGGACTGACAGTGTTGTTCACAATATATCAGGGTGCAGTGATAAGGCAGCCAGTTCTCTGTTCAGCATGTCATAGCCATGGGACTGACAGTGTTGTTCACAATATATCAGGGTGCAATGATAAGGCAGCCAGTTCTCTGTTCAGCATGTCATAGCCATGGGACTGACAGTGTTGTTCACAATATATCAGGGTGCAATGATAAGGCAGCCAGTTCTCTGTTCAGCATGTCATAGCCATGGGACTGACAGTGTTGTTCACAATATATCAGGGTGCAATGATAAGGAAACCAGTTCCCTGTTCATGTCATAGCCATGGGACTGACAGTGTTGTTCACAATATATCAGGGTGCAATGATAAGGCAGCCAGTTCTCTGTTCAGCATGTCATAGCCATGGGACTGACAGTGTTGTTCACAATATATCAGGGTGCAATGATAAGGCAGCCAGTTCTCTGTTCAGCATGTCATAGCCATGGGACTGACAGTGTTGTTCACAATATATCAGGGTGCAGTGATAAGGCAGCCAGTTCTCTGTTCAGCATGTCATAGCCATGGGACTGACAGTGTTGTTCACAATATATCAGGGTGCAGTGATAAGGCAGCCAGTTCCCTGTTCATGTCATAGCCATGGGACTGACAGTGTTGTTCACAATATATCAGGGTGCAGTGATAAGGCAGCCAGTTCTCATAGACATACATGTGTATAGCAGTGGTACAGTGGCAGTGGTAGAAAATGTTAGCACTCTGCTGTGTGGTGTGCCTGTGTTCGGCTTGTTTTGCTGGGTAGTTCAATCAGTGTGTTTGTTTTGGAGAATTCAGTGTGGGATAGCAGTGTGTCTGTTAGTGTGTTCTGAACAGTTTACACACATCCATGATGCGCTTGCTAATTATGTTCCTGAGAGTAAGATGCAGGATTATGGATAACATAATGTTGGTATTATATAATGGCGCTCATTGTCACTACTTATGTCACTTGTAAATTTAGTAAATAGATAATTTCACTGTGGCTAATGTAACTCAATTCAATTAAAAAAGACTTTATATTATTGTACTTTAAAAAACAAGTTTAAAATGGAAAAAAATCTTTTTACATCATGTGCAGCAGATTAAAATGAATACATTAGTTAACCGGGACAGTAATGTTATACCGGTGTCATGAGTTACTTCACGGTTTGCACAAGCAACGATGTTACACAAGTTAGGAGTTACGATGATGTTACACGAGTTCCACGACTGTGTTACCTCACTGTACTCAGGCAATGATGATGATGCAGATGTTGTGTGACTGCACTGCCTGCATCACCAGGAACTGAAGAAGAGCTCATTTCTTGGGCCTCCTCTACACTCAGGTAGTGGATGCTCTATTCACAGTCCAACCTAGCAGCATCAATTGTTCTATGCTGCTGTGTGTACAAAGTCACAGAGTGTGCTTTGGAAATGTCGGTGAATGACGGTGGAACAGAATGTTCAGTAATGGTCAAAGAAATCCTGCTCACTAAAACATTCACCGGTAGTCAGTGATGGAGAGCTCTAGAAACATCAGTACTATGCCAGGTAGTCCTTGAAATTGAAGACTAGTGAAGAAACATCAGTGATGGAGACCTGTGGAAACAGTGGTTAGTTAAACAGCAGTACTATACCAGACAGTCCTTAGAAAAGGATAGTCAGTGAAGCAGTCATCGGTGATGAAACAGTGGTTAGTTAAACAGCAGTACTATACCAGACAGTCCTTAGAAAAGGATAGTCAGTGAAGCAGTCATCAGTGATGGAGACCTGTGGAAACAGTGGTTAGTGAAACAGCAGTACTATACCAGACAGTCCTTAGAAAAGAAGGATAGTCAGTGAAGCAGTCATCGGTGATGAAACTGGTTAGTGAAACAGCAGTACTATACCAGACAGTCCTTAGAAAAGAAGGATAGTCAGTGAAGCAGTCATCAGTGATGGAGACCTGTGGAAACAGTGGTTAGTGAAACAGCAGTACTATACCAGACAGTCCTTAGAAAAGAAGGATAGTCAGTGAAGCAGTCATCAGTGATGGAGACCTGTGGAAACAGTGGCTAGTGAAACAGCAGTACTATACCAGACAGTCCTTAGAAAAGAAGGATAGTCAGTGAAGCAGTCATCGGTGATGAAACAGTGGTTAGTTAAACAGCAGTACTATACCAGACAGTCCTTAGAAAAGGATAGTCAGTGAAGCAGTCATCGGTGATGAAACAGTGGTTAGTGAAACAGCAGTACTATACCAGACAGTCCTTAGAAAAGGATTGTCAGTGAAGCAGTCATCAGTGATGGAGACCTGTGGAAACAGTGGTTAGTGAAACAGCAGTACTATACCAGACAGTCCTTAGAAAAGGATAGTCAGTGAAGCAGTCATCGGTGATGAAACAGTGGTTAGTGAAACAGCAGTACTATACCAGACAGTCCTTTGAAAAGAAGGATAGTCAGTGAAGCAGTCATCGGTGATGAAACAGTGGTTAGTGAAACAGCAGTACTATACCAGACAGTCCTTAGAAAAGAAAGATAGTCAGTGAAGCAGTCATCAGTGATGAAACAGTGGTTAGTTAAACAGCAGTACTATGCCAGACAGTCCTTAGAAAAGAAGTCAGTGAAGCAGTCATCAGTGATCAAACAGTGGTTAGTTAAACAGCAGTACTATACCAGACTGTCCTTACAAAAGAAGGATAGTCAGTGAAGCAGTCATCAGTGATGGAGACCTGTGGAAACAGTCGGTGAGTGTGGACCTCTGTATGTACAATGATTGCCTCAGTCTTCTGACTGGTAATGAGTGTGGGTACTATTAGTGTGGGGTGGATGGTGTGGATGACAGTGGAAACGGTCTGGTAATGGGTGTGGGTGCTATTACTATTAGTGTGGATGGTGTGGATGACACAGTGGAAGCAGTGCAGGAATACTGTGGGAATCATATATGGGAATGGTGTAGATGATGATGATGATGAATATCCGTTTAACGTCCTCCAACCTGGAATTGGTACATGTGGGACATTTTTAAATGTATAGACAGTGAGTCGATCCTGGATCAGGATCAGGATCAATACTGGCAATAGTCACGACGGAACTAGGAGGGCGCATTGTACCTACAGAAAACATAGAAAGAAAAGACCTAACGCTTGCACTGGGTTAAGACCATTAAACCCCCCAGTTCAGCCGGGAAGGAACAGGCCCCACTTCCAGCAACAAGCGGAGGGGGGAGGGGGGTGGTCAGTTGGGGCAGGCTCAGATGGAGATCTGATCAGCGCTGATGTAAATGCACTGATGGAGCCTGTGTGGACGGTGGCCTCACTTAACTTGTTCCACTCCGCAGCAGTCCGCACGAAGAAAGAACTACGACATTGCTCTGTTTGACATTCTTGGACACGAAATCCACGCGAGTGGTTGATGACCTGTTGTTCGAGGATGTTTGTGGACTGGAAGCCTTCATACTGGTGGGTGTGATCGATCCTGCGACGCCTTGCATTTGCTGGAGAGATAAACGTTTCCGCTTGGAGTCTGGAGTGCAGGAATGTGGCCCTCAGCTATTCTGTAGAAAAGGCTGAGACGTTGCTGCCTGCGATGTTCTTCCAGAGGAGGGAGGTTCAGTTCTACTAGCATGTTGCTTACGTAGCCTGGAGGTACTGCAATACCACGGAAGTCCTGAATTTTTTTATAGATATTTATATTGATTGATGTGTGGTGTAGATGATACTGTGGGAATGGTGTAGATGATACTGTGGGAATGGTGTAGATGATTCTGTGGGAATGGTGTGGATGATACTGTGGGAATGGTGTGGATGATACTGTGGGAATGGTGTGGATGATACTGTGGGAATGGTGTGGATAATACTGTGGGAATGGTGAGGATGATACTGTGGGAATGGTGTGGATGATACTGTGGGAATGGTGTGGATGATACTGTGGGAATGGTGAGGATGATACTGTGGGAATGATGTGGATGATACTGTGGGGATGGTGTGGATGATTCTGTGGGAATGGTGTGGATGATACTGTGGGAATGGTGTGGATGATACTGTGGGAATGGTGTGGATGATACTGTGGGAATGGTGTGGATGATACTGTGGGAATGATGTGGGGATAGTGTGGATGCTAATGTGGGAATCCTGTGGGAATGATGTAGATGATACTGTGGGAATGGTGTGGATGATACTGTGGGAATGGTGTGGATGATACTGTGGGAATGGTGTGGATGATACTGTGGGAATGGTGTGGATGATACTGTGGGAATGGTGTGGATGATAACTGTGGGAATGATGTGGATGATACTGTGGGAATGGTGTGGATGATACTGTGGGAATGGTGTGGATGATAACTGTGGAAATGATACTGTGGGAATGGTGAGGATGATGCTGTGGGAATGGTGTGGATGATACTGTGGGAATGGTGTGGATGATAACTGTGGGAATGATGTGGATGATACTGTGGGAATGGTGTGGATGATACTGTGGGAATGGTGTGGATGATAACTGTGGGAATGATGTGGATGATACTGTGGGAATGGTGTGGATGATTCTGTGGGAATGGTGTGGATGATACTGTGGGAATGGTGTGGATGATAACTGTGGGAATGATGTGGATGATACTGTGGGAATGATGTGGATGATACTGTGGGAATGGTGTGGATGATTCTGTGGGAATGGTGTGGATGATACTGTGGGAATGGTGTGGATGATACTGTGGGAATGATGTGGGGATAGTGTGGATGCTAATGTGGGAATCCTGTGTGAATGGTGTGGATGATAACTGTGGGAATGGTGTGGGGATAGTGTGGATGCTAATGTGGGAATCCTGTGGGAATGGTGTGGATGATACTGTGGGAATGGTGTGGATGATACTGTGGGAATGGTGTGGATGATACTGTGGGAATGGTGTGGATGATAACTGTGGGAATGATGTGGATGATACTGTGGGAATGGTGTGGATGATACTGTAGGAATGATGTGGATGATACTGTGGGAATGGTGTAGATGATACTGTGGGAATGGTGTGGATGATACTGTGGGAATGGTGTGGATGATACTGTGGGAATGGTGTAGATGATACTGTGGGAATGGTGTGGATGATACTGTGGGAATGGTGTGGATGATGGTGTGGGAATCCTGTGGGGATAGTGTGGATGATACTGTGGGAATGGTGAGGATGATACTGTGGGAATGGTGTGGATGATACTGTGGGAATGGTGTGGATGATACTGTGGGAATGGTGTGGATGATACTGTGGGAATGGTGTGGATGATACTGTGGGAATGGTGTGGATGATACTGTGGGAATGGTGTGGATGATACTGTGGGAATGGTGTGGATGATAACTGTGGGAATGGTGTGGATGATACTGTGGGAATGGTGTGGATGATACTGTGGGAATGATGTGGATGATACTGTGGGAATGGTGTGGATGATAACTGTGGGAATGGTGTGGATGATACTGTGGGAATGGTGTGGATGATACTGTGGGAATGGTGTGGATGATACTGTGGGAATGGTGTGGATGATACTGTGGGAATGGTGTGGATGATACTGTGGGAATGGTGTGGATGATAACTGTGGGAATGGTGTGGATGATACTGTGGGAATGGTGTGGATGATACTGTGGGAATGGTGTGGATGATAACTGTGGGAATGGTGTGGATGATACTGTGGGAATGGTGTGGATGATACTGTGGGAATGGTGAGGATGATAACTGTGGGAATGGTGTGGATGATACTGTGGGAATGGTGTGGATGATACTGTGGGAATGGTGTGGATGATACTGTGGGAATGGTGTGGATGATACTGTGGGAATGATGTGGATGATACTGTGGGAATGGTGTGGATGATACTGTGGGAATGGTGTGGATGATACTGTGGGAATGGTGTGGATGATACTGTGGGAATGGTGTGGATGATACTGTGGGAATGATGTGGATGATACTGTGGGAATGGTGTGGATATCCTGTGGGGATAGTGTGGATGATACTGTGGGAATGGTGTGGGAATCCTGTGGGGATAGTGTGGATGATACTGTGGGAATGGTGTGGATGATACTGTGGGAATGGTGTGGATGATACTGTGGGAATGGTGTGGATGATACTGTGGGAATGGTGTGGATCATACTGTGGGAATGGTGTGGATGATACTGTGGGAATGTGGGGATAGTGTGGATGATACTGTGGGAATGGTGTGGATCATACTGTGGGAATGGTGTGGATGATACTGTGGGGATAGTGTGGATGATACTGTGGGAATGGTGAGGATGATGCTGTGGGAATGGTGTGGATGATGCTGTGGGAATCCTGTGGGAATGATGGAATAGTTTTCAATCTTGCTAGGATTTCCCTGGCCAAGCTCCCTGTGTCATGCCCCAGTGTGTGCACGTTGTGAGGGTCGTGATGATGGCATGACAGTGTCGTGACTGCATGTCGTGACACAGCCCTTTTGTCTCTGAGCTGTAAGGTGTGGGCCTTGAGCGTCACTGAGCTGATCACTGCAAAGAGCATTAGCCGAGTGGAAAGGGGGGGGGGGGGGGGGGGGGGTAGAGAAGTTACTGCATGGACACTAGGAGTCCTAGTGTACTAGGTATGCCTAGTAGGACAGTCAACATCATGTTGCTGGCTTTCCTTCACCCTCCCTTCTATCCCTCTCCCTTTCATTCCCTTTGTCATCCCCCCCCCCCCCCCCCCCCCTCCCTCAGCTTCCTTTGCACACACATTGCACGTGCCACGTTGTCATTCTTGTGCACGCGTTGCCTGCTTGCGTAAGGCTAAGAGCCCTGATTAAAGTGGAAAGGCAATTGGGTCGTTAACTGGCTGTTACAGTGCTAGCCCTGATTGAAAGGAAGAAGGCAATTTGCAGATTAATTAAAAAGGAAGAAGGCCGTATGTCGGTCAACTTGCCCTCATTTTGCCTGTGAGGTCTGTGTGTGTGTGTGGACCGAGGGCCAGACACTAGGAAGGGAATCTGCATTCTACATTACACAACCTGTGAATGCATTACTGAAATCAAATGTCTGTTGAACTGTGCTGGTTATGATTGTAAGTTATTCGTCATGACAGAAGGGGCCTCTCTAACTCTGTAAGATGCTTGTTCTCTACGAAAAAAATATGAAGATATATATAAACTTGTTAATATAGTTAAGCCCTAAATAAGGGATTCCGTTTACAGTGTTGTCTTGTCTGGTGTTCACTTTTGATAAATCTTGTAGCAACTTTACTTGACTTACAGTATAAGTCCCCTCACCCCACTCTCTCTTTCAGTCTGTCTGTCTCTCTTTCTGTCTGTCCATTTTTCTCGCTCTCTGTCACTTTGTTTTGTTTGACTATATATCTCCCTGTCTTTGTTTTCTGTTATTAGTCTGTGTCTCAATACAAATTTGCTGGATGATTTTTCATCAGGTTATAGCACTAGCAGATGAAATTCCCCCCTGCAGGGATGGAATGGAGGTGGGCTGGTTATGCCCAACTAATAAAAATGGGCCACTGACAGTGTAGAGAAGTGTATGTGAGTGTGTGTGTGTGTGTGTGCGTGTGTGTGTGTGTCTACGTGTGTGTGCGTGTGCATGCGTGTCTGTGTGTTTGTGTGTGTGTGTGTGTGTGTGTGTGTGTGTCACTGTGTGTGTCAAGTCAAGTCAAGTCAAAATCATCTTTATTGAGGGTTAAAGAATAAGCTAACAAAGCTTTTTTTCATCCTGCCCTCATAAAAAAAAATACACATCAATCAAAAATCAATGAACTTAACATATTTACAGGAACACAAAACAGAAAACATTATGATCAGTATAATGAAAGAAAAAAACAACAACAAAGAACCAAACAGAAGAGAGAGAAGGGAATAGGGAGGAAGAGAGAGGGAGAGAAAGCTGGGGGAAGAAACACTCACATACACACATGCGCGCATGTGCGCATATACACACACACACACACATACGCTCACTCACACACACACACACGCTCACTCACACACACACGCTCACTCACACACACACACATACACACACACACACACACACACACACACACACACACACACACACACACACACACACACACACACACACACACACACACTCTCTCTCTCTCTCACACACACACCTGCACACACAATTGGAAAACAAAACAAAAAACAGAAGGAAAGGGAAGATAGAAGGAAGAAAAGAATATTTCCAGACATAAGAACAATCAATGCATATATACATCTCAATAATGCCAGATTACAATTTATCAACCAGGTGCTTCTTTAAAGCTTTTTTAAAAGCTGGTTTAGATGGACATGATTTCAAGAATGATGGCAAGTTGTTCCATGTGTTTCCCCCAGAGTATGTCAAGCTGGATTTGAACAGATCGTTATGGGGCTTAGGAAATGAAAGCTTATGAGTATGTCGATTTTCATTTAATGTAAAGGAACTTATTATTTTATTTGGGGCTGTTCCGTTTACGATGTTGTACATACATAGGCATTTGTTTAAGAAAAGTCTTTCTTTAAACGGAAGGATGTTTAGTTGTTTATAGTCAATTATTGTCAAACTAGTAGACTTAAGTAGGACAAGCTTTAAAGCTCTTTTGTGTAAGCGAGTTATGTATTTTAGATTATTTTCACTAGCACTATCCCATAACGTGGATGCGTAATTTATAAGAGGTAAGATGTGTGCATGAAAAAAGAGTTTTCTTGAATGAAGGTCTAAGAAATTCTTTATTTTTGATAACTGGTAAATTCTTTTAGAGATACGCTTACCGAGGTCATTAATGTGATCACTCCACGATACGTCCTTATCAATGATAACCCCTAACACTTTATGGGAGGAAACTTCTTCAATTATTTTATCTTTGACATACAATGGAGGAAACACAAGAGTTCATCTTCTTTCGCTTTTGACGTGTGGTTATATACATACATTTTGTTTTTTGTGCATTAAGAGACATGTGGTTCAATTCTGTCCACTCAGTTAGCTTATTAACATTGGTCTGCAGATTGTCTACTAATTCAAAAGGACTGGCACTGTTAGATTGCAATGAAGTGTCATCAGCAAACATTTCACAACAGCATTTAATGTACAAAGGCAAGTCGTTAATGTAGATTGAAAATAGAAGTGGCCCCAAGACTGATCCCTGGGGAACACCAAACTTTATCGGGAGTAACTTTGACCTTACAGAATTGATTTCAACCAGCTGTTGTCGATCAGTAAGAAACGACGCAATGAAACACAAAGCACTACTAGATATGTTGTAATGAGTAAGTTTTTTAATTAAAAGTGTGTGTGTGCATGTGTGTGTTGGAGTGCTAATGATGGCGATTGACAGTGCGGGAATCGTGCATGTCTTATTGATTTCTGAGGAAAACCAGGCCCTTCCTAACTCAACTACTGTGGATGTATCAGTTTGGGGGGGGGGGGGGGGGGGGGGTTTGCACTTCATCAGTGATGTTTACTGTCTTTGTTACATTGTGTAGGACAACATGTGCTGGCTTTAGTTGTCAGTGGAACACTATGTCCTTAGCTGCCTGTTTAACTTGAATGGGGCGCAATATTGGTATGGGGGGGGGGGGGGGGGGGGGGGGGGGGGTTGCACTTCATCAGTGATGTTTACTGTCTTTGTTACATTGTGTAGGACATGTGCTGGCTTTAGTTGTCAGTGGAACACTATGTCCTTAGCTGCCTGTTTAACTTTAATGGGGCGCAAAAGCAAAATGCACACAGACATACATGTACACATGCAAGCTCATGTACGCAGGTGTGCGCACAGACACACACACACACATACACACACACACCTTTTTTTTCAAACCAATAACACAGGCTTTTTCTTTTGATAGCTACCAGTGATTGTGCTAGGAATGTTGAAAACCAGTCCCATCAGCCACAATGCCCCCAACAACCAGCGTCAAAACCAGTCCCAGGGAAACAAAAACCAGTCAAAGACACCATGAAAGCCTCTGTTAAAACAGTTTATCAGTCTTTTTAAAAACTTTATCAGTCCCTGGGACTGACAGGTCAAACATTTTTCAGTATTTTGGGTTTGCAATCAGTATTTTACTGATAATTACCAGTTAACGCGATCACCACTTGAACATCTCCAAGACTATGAGGACTGGTTGCTGGATACCCCCTCCATCATCCTCGACATCCCTGGTATTGGAGCCAAAACACAGCATACTGACTCTGAGCTAAAGTCCTTAACCTGGAAACCCTCGACAGGGACTACCCTAGCACCACCTGGACCCGAGTTTACACAGATGGCTCTGCAGAGAATGATGTACGAAATGGGGGAGGTGGTGTGTTCATCAAGTTCCCAGATGGCAGCTCCTTCAGCAAATCTCTAGCCACTGGACATCTGTCTACCAACTACAGAGCTGAAGCCAGTGCCCTGCTCTCTGCAGTGCGGGAACTAAACCAACGGGACAGCATCCCAGAAAACACAGTCTTTCTGACAGACTGTCATGCTGTCTTCCAAAGCCTCCAGTCAAGAGAGAGACCAAATCCTGCAGGACATCAGGAAGGATCTGCAAGAGCTCAGCAGCAAATTAGCTCTTATCCTGCAGTGGATCCCCTCCCACTGTGGTGTGGGTGGCAATGAACAGGCAGACAGACTGTCTAAAATGGGCAGCAAGCTGGAACAGTTTACACACCCTATGTCATACGGAGAAGCAAAACCATTATTGTTCATGGTCACTTCAGAACAAAATGGAGGGAGCGTCTGCAGCTTGACTCTGGAGAGGACAGCATCCTCCAGCTGGACCGTGCCCAGCAGGTCGCCATCTTCAGACTAAGAACTGGACACTGTCGGCTCCTCTCCCATCTGTGCCGTCTGAAGATCTCCCACACGGATGAATGTCCTTGTGGCACAGGATTACAGACACCAGACCACATTCTGCAGGACTGCCCTACCTTCGACACCCTGAGATGTGAGATCTGGCCCAGGATTACAGACACCAGACCACATTCTGCAGGACTGCCCTACCTTCGACACCCTGAGATGTGAAATCTGGCCCAGGATTACAGACACCAGACCACATTCTGCAGGACTGCCCTACCTTCGACACCCTGAGATGTGAAATCTGGCCCAGGATTACAGACACCAGACCACATTCTGCAGGACTGCCCTACCTTCGACACCCTGAGATGTGAAATCTGGCCCAGGATTACAGACACCAGACCACATTCTGCAGGACTGCCCTACCTTCGACACCCTGAGATGTGAAATCTGGCCCAGGATTACAGACACCAGACCACATTCTGCAGGACTGCCCTACCTTCGACACCCTGAGATGTGAAATCTGGCCCAGGCCTGTGGCACTCCATGACAAGCTGAGGGGTCCTGCTGAGTTGCTGCTGTTGACATCAGCCTTCATCATCCAAACCGGACTGAGCATCTGACAAAGAAGAAGAAGAAGAAACGCGATCACTGGTTACTCACTAGCTCAGTGTAGAAATCTATTGCAAACTTCCCACGCTTTGGTGTGGTGTGGTGTGGTGCAGTCATGATGTAGATCAGGAGCCGAATGACAGTCGTATGATGTCAGTTGTGTGATGTGGTGTGGTGTGGTGTGGTGTGATGTGGTGTGGTGTGGTGTGGTGCGATATGGTGTGGTGTGGTGTGGTGCAGTCATGATGTAGATCAAGACCCGGATGACAGTCGCATGATGCCAGTTGTGTGATGTGTGGTGTGGTGTGGTGCAGTCATAGTGTAGATCAGGAGCCGGATGACAGTCGCATGATGTCAGTTGTGTGATGTATGGTGTGGTGTGGTGTGGTGCGGTATGGTGTGGTGTGGTGCGGTGCGGTATGGTGTGTGGTGTGGTGTGGTGTGGTGCAGTCATAGTGTAGATCAGGAGCTGGATGACAGTCGCATGATGTCAGTTGTGTGATGTGTGGTGTGGTGTGGTGTGATGTGGTGTGGTGTGGTGCGGTGTGGTGTGGTGTGGTGTGGTGCAGTCATGATGTAGATCAAGACCCGGATGACAGTCGCATGATGCCAGTTGTGTGATGTGTGGTGTGGTGTGGTGTGGTGTGGTGCGGTGTGGTGTGGTGTGGTGTGGTGCGGTATGGTGTGGTGTGGTGTGGTGTGGTGCAGTCATAGTGTAGATCAGGAGCTGGATGACAGTCGCATGATGTCAGTTGTGTGATGTGTGGTGTGGTGTGGTGTGGTGTGGTGTGTGTGTGTGGTGTGGTGTGGTGTGGTGTGGTGTGGTGTGGTGTGGTGTGGTGTGGTGTGGTGTGGTGTGGTGCAGTCATAGTGTAGATCAGGACCTGGATGACAGTTGCATGATGTCAGTTGTGTGATGTGTGGTGTGGTGTGGTGTGGTGTGGTGTAGTGTGGTGCAGTCATAGTGTAGATCAGGAGCTGGATGACAGTCGCATGATGTCAGTTGTGTGATGTGTGGTGTGGTGTGGTGTGGTGTGGTGTGGTGTGGTGCAGTCATAGTGTAGATCAGGACCTGGATGACAGTCGCATGATGTCAGTTGTGTGATGTGGTGTGGTGTGGTGTGGTATGGTGTGGTGTGGTGTGATATGGTGTGGTGTGGTGTGGTGTGGTCTGGTGCAGTCATAGTGTAGATCAGGAGCTGGATGACAGTCGCATGATGTCAGTTGTGTGATGTGTGGTGTGGTGCGGTGTGGTGTGGTGCAGTCATGATGTAGATCAAGACCCGGATGACAGTCGCATGATGCCAGTTGTGTGATGTGGGGTGTGGTGTGGTGTGGTGTGGTGCAGTCATAGTGTAGATCAGGAGCCGGATGACAGTCGCATGATGTCAGTTGTGTGGTGTGGTGTGGTGTGGTGTGGTGTGATGTGGTGTGGTGCGGTATGGTGTGGTGTGGTGCGGTATGGTGTGGTGCAGTATGGTGTGGTGTGGTGCGGTGTGGTGTGGTGTGGTGTGGTGTGGTGCAGTATGGTGTGGTGTGGTGTGGTATGGTGCAGTATGGTGTGGTGTGGTATGGTGTCATGTGGTGTGGTGTGGTGCAGTATGGTATGGTGTGGTGTGGTGTGTGGTGCGGTATGGTGTGGTGTGGTGCGGTATGGTGTGGTGTGGTGCGGTATGGTGTGGTGTGGTATGGTGTGGTGTGGTGTGGTGCGGTATGGTGTGGTGTGGTGTGGTGCGGTATGGTGTGGTGTGGTGCGGTATGGTGTGGTGTGGTGCGGTATGGTGTGGTGTGGTATGGTGTGGTGTGGTGTGGTGTGGTGTGGTGTGGTGTGGTGTGGTGTGGTGTGGTGTGGTGTGGTGTGGTGTGGTGCGGTATGGTGTGGTGTGGTATGGTGTGGTGTGTGGTGCGGTATGGTGTGGTGTGGTATGGTGTGGTGTGGTGTGGTGCGGTATGGTGTGGTGTGGTGTGGTGCGGTATGGTGTGGTGTGGTGTGGTGTGATATGGTGTGGTGTGGTGTGGTGCAGTCATAGTGTAGATCAGGAGCCGGATGACAGTCGCATAATGTCAGTTGTTTGGTGTGGTGTGGTGTGATGCGGTATGGTGTGGTGTGGTGTGGTTTGGTGCAGTCATAGTGTAGATGAGGAGCCGGATGACAGTCGCATGACAGTCGCATGATGTCAGTTGTTGTGTGGTGTGGTGTGATGCGGTATGGTGTGGTGTGGTATGGTGTGGTGTGGTTTGGTGCAGTCATAGTGTAGATCAGGAGCCTGATGACAGTCGCATGATGTCAGTTGTTGAGGGAATACTGGACACCCCTGAACAATCCAGCCTGGACAGGTAGACCATGGAGTATTCTGTGATGTTCATTGTTCTGTGCAAATAGAGCTGCCCTCCACTCTGTTGACAGTTCAATTAAAGCGTTGATGATTGGTTTGCCGCTGCTATTTGCAGTTAATTGTTAATTGTTTGGAATGGGTGATTGTTTGCCGCATGCGCGCACCGTTAATTGTTTGGAATGAGCGATGTTAAAATGTTATTTGGAAATTGTCCCATGTTTGTAATGGGAGATGTTGAAATGTTTCTGGGGAAATGTTCTGACTGACTGGTTCATTCAGCAAAGTCGTTAGTGGTAGGTGCGTCTCCAAGTTAATGGAGTTTTATGTGCGGAAAGTCGTTAGTGAACAATGTGTGGTAAGTACCAACGTGAATGGCGTTTCAGTTGGCTTTTGTTGTTTAATTATAAAGTTTGTTTTGCTCTCTTTGGACTGTTGCAGTTGAAAGAATGTTTTGTTCTCTTTTTAGGTGTTTTGGGGCGCCTGTTGTTATTTAAGGTTCGTTTCACCTTGTTTTAAGGTGTCTGTAGCTCATATTAAAAGGTGACATCTGAATCTGGTGGTGTTGGGAACTTTGGGGTTTTGTTTTGATGATTGTCCTTTGCCGATCGTAGATCGCAAAGGAGTATGTTTTTGGTCGGGTTTGTTTCTTTTTCTTTTTTAGTCTGTCCCAAGGATATCTCCCGAACCGCTTCAAATTTTGTGTGGTGGTTTGTCACCATGAGAGGAAGGCATCCACGTAAAACATTTTGCCGTCCTGACCTTGACCTTTTTTTGTATTCAATATTTTTTTTATTCCATCTCTTCTTACATTCCACAATTCCTGCTTTCACTCAATCTGTCATCCAATCAACCTTACCTTGACCTTGGCGTATGACCTTGAAAACGGAAAATCTTTAAGGGGCCATGACTTCCACACCGTTAGTCTTAGAGTCTTCAAATTTGGCATGTAGGTACTTTGGCTTATGTCCGTTCTGATGATGGCATACCGATCAAGGTCAAGGTCAAGGTCCGGGAGATCGGTAGGC
>CM065681.1:164984-264984 GCA_017654935.2 Phymorhynchus buccinoides | reverse complement strand
TCATGACCAAAAGGAAAAGAGCACCAAAACAGGTAAAGACCCCCCCCCCCCTCCATTATTATCATGACCAAAGGAAAAGAGCACCAAACCAGGTAAAGACCCCCCCCCCCCCCCCCCCCTCATTATCATCATGACCAAAGGAAAAGAGCACCAAACCAGTAAAGACCCCCCCCCCCCCCCCCCCCCCCCCCCCCCTCATTATCATCATGGACCAAAGGAAAAGAGCACCAAACCAGGTAAAGACACCCCCCCCCCCCCCCCCCCCATTATCATCATGACCACAGGAAAAGAGCACCAAACCAGGTAAACCCCCCCCCCCCCTCCATTATCATCATGACCAAAAGAAAAGAGCACCAAACCAGGTAAAGACCCCCCCCCCCCTCCATTATCATCATGACCAAAGGAAAAGGGAACCAAACCAGGTAAAGACCTCCCCCCCCCCCCCCCTCCATTATCATCATGACCAAAGGGCACCAAACCAGGTAAAGACCTCCCCCCCCCCCCCCCCCCCTCCATTATTATCATGACCAAAGGAAAAGAGAGCAGCACCAAACCAGGTAAAAGACACCCCCCCCCCCCCCCCCCCTCCATTATCATCATGACCAAAGGAAAAGGGGACCAGACCAGGTAAAGACCTCCCCCCCCCCCCCCCCTCCATTATCATGACCAAAGGGCACCAAACCAGGTAAAGACCCCCCCCCCCCCCCCCCTCCATTATCATCATGACCAAAGGAAAAGGGCACCAAACCAGGTAAAGACCTCCCCCCCCCCCTCCATTATCATCATGACCAAAGGAAAAGAGCACCAAACCAGGTAAAGACCCCCCCCCCCCCCCCCTCCATTATCATCATGACCAAAGGAAAAGGGAACCAAACCACGTAAAGACCTCCCCCCCCCCCCCCCCCCCCCCCCCCCCCCCCCCCCCCCCCCCCCCCCCCTCCCCCCCCCCATTATCATCATGACCAAAGGAAAAGGGAACCAAACCAGGTAAAGACCCCCCTCCCCCTCCATTATCATGACCAAAGGGAACCAAACCAGGTAAAGACCCCCCCCCCCCTTCATTATCACCATGACCAAAGGAAATGAGCACCAAACCAGGTAAAGACCCCCCCCCCCCCCCCTCCATTATCACCATGACCAAAGGAAATGAGCACCCAAACCAGGTAAATATCATCATGCCATAGGACCCCCCCCCCCCCCCCCCCCTTCCATTATCACCATGACCAAAGGAAAAGAGCACTAAGCCAGATAACGACCCCCCCCCCCCCTCCATTATCATCATGACCATAGGAAAAGAGCAAAAAAAACAGGTAAAGACCCCCCCCCCCCCCCCCCCCTTCCATTATCACCATGACCAAAGGAAAAGAGCACCAAACCAGATAACGACCCCCCCCCCCCCCTTCCATTATCACCATGACCAAAGGAAAAGAGCACCAAACCAGATAAAGACCCCCCCCCCCCCCTTCCATTATCATCATGACCATAGGAAAAGAGCACTAAACCAGATAACGACCCCCCCCCCCCCTTCCATTATCACCATGACCAAAAGGAAAAGAGCACCAAACCAGGTAAAGACCACCCCCCCCCCCCCTTCCATTATCATCATGACCATAGGAAAAGAGCACTAAGCCAGATAACGACGACCCCCCCCCCCCCCCCCTTCCATTATCACCATGACCAAAGGAAAAGAGCACCAAACCAGATAAAGACCCCCCCCCCCCCCCCTTCCATTATCATTATGACCATAGGAAAAGAGCACTAAACCAGATAACGACCCCCCCCCCCCCCCCTTCCATTATCACCATGACCAAAGGAAAAGAGCACCAAACCAGGTAAAAGACCCCCCCCCCCCCCCCATTATCACCATGACCAAAGGAAAAGAGTACCAAAGCAGGTAAAGACCCCCCCACACACACACCTTAGACAAGATGACACTTAGTGGACAACCACAATCAACAGTACTCAAAGTTAATGCAAGAATTAGATGTACCCAGGGTGCTTGGAGAGCAGTTGGGCTTGATTGTAAAGCAATGTAAAGGAGAAATGTTATCAACAGACCCCAGTGAAAGCAATGCACTGTTTGGTTCAGTGTGTTATAAACACAGTCAATGTAAAGGAGAAATGTTATCAACAGACTCCAGTGAAAGCAATGCACTGTTTGGTTCAATGTCTGTTATTAACATACTGTAAAGGAGAAATGTTATCAACAGACTCCAGTGAAAGCAATGCACTGTTTGGTTCAATGTGTTATAAACACACTAAAGGAGGAAATGTTATCAACATACTCCAGTGAAAGCAATGCACTGTTTGGTTCAGTGTCTGTTATAAACATACTGTAAAGGAGAAAGTGGTGGAATGGAAAGAATAGGGAACAATGGGGGTGGAGAGGGGGTCCTTTTTTATCAGCAGCAGATTTACGTGGTGGATTGTTTGTGTAAGGCCGCAATCCATGGTCTCCTGGCACACAATATGTTAGTCCATTGACAGATGACACTGACAGCCGATCTGTTGATATGACAAAATTAATCTGCATTCATGGCATATGTGTGTGTGGGGGGGGGGGGAGGTTGAGAGGAAGAGACAAACACTCTGACAGGCAGAGAGACAGGCAGAGGGGAGAGATATATATATGTCGTGCCTAACTCGCAGAATTGCCTAGTCTGTAGATTATGCAGCCACTTTGCCTAGTTTGTGAACTAGGCACTCGGACTGCCTAACTTGTAAGCTAACTTTTCAGAAGTGCCTAATCTACAGACTAGGCAGCCTAATCTGTAGAATAGGCAGCCTAGTCTGTTGACTAGGCAGAGTGCTTAGTCTACAGATTAGGCATTCCTTGTTTTATTCTCCTACATAACTTTCTTTAACACCAAGAATGCAATACATGTAGTAGTGTCATAAAAATAAGTTTATTGACTTTTTATTTTACTCCATTGTTTGTTTGTCTCTCTGTACTGCAACATCACTCACAAAATGATCTCAGATTTTGTTGCTAACTGTGAGTGAGTTTGACCATGCACAGTTAGACTACAGAAATGTACCAGGTCTTGTGCTATATTGTCGGGGATGATGATACCTACAGAATAGGAACACAGCATGGTATTTTGAATGCTTTCAAGGAAGCAACTCATTAAAGCCGACTTCCCTCTTATTACTCATGATGAATTCAATGAAGAGGCTTGTCTGCCTTTCTGACGCATTGCATCTCTTGACTCGATGCATGCAGACACCATGTCACAGCCATTGCCATCCGCAAAGCAAGACGTGTAAAAATAAATTATTCATGTGTCTTCAGTTCAACGTTCATTTAATGAGCACAATGCTAAAACATAGTCCACTTTGTGTTGTAATTTAAGTTTTTCTCTTTGCTTTGTTTTTCAAGTGTTTTTTAAATGTTATTTGTTTTTATTTGTTTGTTTCTGAATTGAATGTGCATTTGCTGTAGATATTGATCATTGTCATATTTGTTTTTGCATTTCTACTCTTACCTACTGCATTTTGTCCCTTGCATTCATTCAATTTTGGATTAGCTTTGCTATTGTATTGAATTATTAGTCCACACCAAAAGAAAGACATGTGTTTATTATTTTGTAATAAATTTTATTATTGAGCGCAAGTATGATTTTATACATTACACTTTGCATTGTAACTTTTTCTTCTCTTTGCTTTGTTGCTTCAGTGTTGGTGCTTTGTTTTTATTTGTTGTGGATTTTGACCTGTCATATTTTTTTCTGGCATTTGGATTCATTCAACTTTGGGTGGTAGCTTTGGAATTGTTACTTCAGTGTTTTTGTTTTTTAATTTGTTATTATGTTAAAATAACGTCACTTTGCACTTGTTGTGTAGTTGTTTGTTGTATGTTGCAGTCTGTTTCAGGTTTTTTTTAATAATTTGTTTGTTTCTGAATAAAATTGGTATTTGCAGTGGATTTTGACCACTATCGTATATTTTTTTTCTTTGTATTTTTACTCTCAATTACTGCATGTTGACCCTTGCATTCATTCGATTCTGGATGGTAGTTTTATTATTTTAATATGTTACTTTTTTCACAGCAGACAGAATAAACCAGCAAGCAATATAAATAAAGAAATGACAAAAATGTATTATACACGCGCGCACACACACACACACTAAACACAGACACACGCACGCACTAAACAGACACACACACACACACACAAACACACACACGAACGCACCACACACGTACGCACATGCACACGCAACACACGCGCAAACAACACGCATGCACACAAACACACGCGGATGGAAGGGGCACAGTACTTTGAAAAGAAATATAGCAGGCTATGATTTGAAAAGAGTAGTTTTGAGAGAAGACTTAAATGAAGAAAGTGAGTTGGCAGAACGGAGAGGTAAAGGGAGTCTATTCCAAGAGGAGGGGGCCTGGAAAGAGAAGGAGGGTTCGCCAAGGGTCTTGGTGCGGTAACGAGGGATCTGGAGGAGAGAAGTGTCAGAAGAGGAGCGTAGCTGTCTAAGAGGTCATAAGCGTCTTTTTATAACATTACTGATGCAGAATAAATCAAGGACTGCCTAATCTGTAGACTAGTTTACAAGTTAGGCAGTCCGAGTGCCTAGTTCACAAACGAGGCAAAGTGGCTGCCTAATCTACAGACTAGGCAATTCTGCGAGTTAGGCAGAATTATATATATTTGATGTCTGTTGGTTTTATTGGTTTACTTTATTTTATTGTTTACTTTACTGACATTTCCTTTTACCTGATTATTTTATTCTTTTTTTAGTTGTCTTGAGCATGTGGGATCAATAATTATTATTACTAGCGCAACGCCTAGTACTGGCAATGCACCGTACTGGTAACGCCACATACTGGTAACGCTGAGTACTGGTTTCGCCGGGTCCACGAAATATTATTATTACTTTTGTCTCTCTCCCTCCTTCCATCTTCTTCACTCATCCCGTTCTACTACCCCCCGCACCTTACTGAGTACAGCAAATTTGAAGCGATTCAGTTATGAAAAGGCGGAGTTATCAAGTAAAGACATTATGCATTGAACATGTAGCCTACATAATCAGTACATCTCATAGCCCTACAAGAGACAGAGACACAGAGAGAGAGAGGGGGAAAAGAGAGAGACAGACAGACAGACAAAGAGACACACAAAGAGAGACAGAGAGACATAGACAGAGAGCAAAGAGGACAACTGCTGTTCCGGTTGGATGAATGAAAATTTGTTTAACGTCCTCCACCCCGGAGCAGGCACAGAGGCAGACAGACAGAGAGAGAGAGAGACAGACAGACAGAGAGAGAGACATAGACATACAGAGACATGAGACACAGAGAGAGAGACAGACAGACAAAGACAGAGAGAGACAGACAGACAGCCACGTGCACGCGCGCACCCCCCCCCCCCCTTATATAAGTTCGCCTCACTACCACAAAACAAACATTCGTCAGTTAACCTCAGTGACCCGCAATTATGTAAATAGATACAATGAATTATCTTAATAACAGCACGTTTGGACGGGTCCCGTTTCGTCGAATCCGTGAAACTAAATTGGTGCATATCACACGCGTTTATGAACGGATGCTGTTTAAATTTTGCACGACAATAGTCACTATCCCTGGTCACGCACGTTCCAAATCTCGAGTCAGTGTTGGGTCTGGTTACACCGCGGTTTGTAAAAAAGTGAAGCGGCATATATCACGCGCGTTTCTGAATCAATTCGCTTCCGGTTTGGCACACGGATAGTCACCGTCCCCGGTCATCTACCGTCCAAATTCGAGGGCAATCCGCCCAGAAATACCGGAGATACGGGGGCCGAGAGGCCAGTTATAA
Organism: Phymorhynchus buccinoides; assembly: GCA_017654935.2. Taxonomy (NCBI): domain Eukaryota; kingdom Metazoa; phylum Mollusca; class Gastropoda; order Neogastropoda; family Raphitomidae; genus Phymorhynchus; species Phymorhynchus buccinoides. The sequence continues at coordinate 259,171 of CM065681.1, read as the reverse complement.
GGCCCCGTTTCCCGTTGGCGCTGCTCTGAGAGTGACGCGCTCTCCCGATTCTCGTCAAATTTCCTGCAATGCTTTGCCACGGCCATAGCAAGCCTGACAGCAAATTTGAAGCGGTTCGGTTAAGGAACGGCGGAGTTATTTGTGAAAAGGTGAAGCGGCGTATAGCGCGCACGTTTCTGAACCGATTCGCTTCCGGTTTGGCACATCGATAGTCACCGTCCCCGGTCATCTACCTGCCAAATTCGAAGGCAATCGGCCCAGAAATACCTTGGTTGCCGTTGCCATCGCCCCGTTAGGGCTCACAGCAAATTTGAAGCGATTCAGTCGAAAAACGGCGGAGTTATAAGGCCCATTTTGTGTTTCACACAGACACACACACACAGAGACACACACACACAACTTTGCCTTTTTACTATATGAATGATGAATGATTGTATGCTTCTGCAACCAGTGTGTGTTTGTGTGTGTGTTTCAAAAGAGTTGGACGTGAAATGGTTGCAGAGGAACAAAATTGAACTTCATTAATCTCTGAATTCTGAAACTATCAGGCATATACTAGTTAATTCATGGGTGCTTCTCTTCAGACTGATACTAGTTAATTCATGGGTGCTTCTCTTCAGACTCATACTAGTTAATTCATAGGTGATTCTCTTCAGACTGTGTGGCTCAATTCAGTTGAGTGTCGTGGTCATGGTTATTCCCTAGCTGATAGAGTGTTGGAGTGTTATTTTGTAGAATAACCCATGGAGTGTAGTGGCCAGGGCTATTCCCTAGCTGATAAGAGTGTTGGGGTGTTATTTTGTAGAATAACCCATGGAGTGTAGTGGCTAGGGCTATCCCCTAGCTGATAGAGTGTCAGTGTTATTTTGTAGAATAACCCATGGAGTGTAGTGGCTAGGGCTATTCCCTAGCTGATAGAGTGTCAGTGTTATTTTGTAGAATAACCCATGGAGTGTAGTGGCTAGGGCTATTCCCTAGCTGATAGTGTTGGAGTGTTATTTTGTAGAATAACCCATGGAGTGTAGTGGCTAGGGCTATTCCCTAGCTGATAAGAGTGTTGGAGTGCTTTGTAGAATAACCCATGGAGTGCAGTGGCTAGGGCTAGTCCCTAGCTGATAGTGTTGGAGTGTTATTTTGTAGAATAACCCATGGAGTGCTGTAGCCAGGGCTATCCCCTAGCTGATAGAGTGTCAGAGTTATTTTGTAGAATAACCCATGGAGTGTAGTGACTAGGGCTAGTCCCTAGCTGATATAGTGATAAAGTGTCAATTCCCTGGCTCATTGAGTGTGGTGGTTTTATTGTCATTTATTTATTCATTTATTTATTTATTTATTTATTAAGACAACTTTTATAGCGCCTAATCTTTAAGCTCTAAGCGCTTTACAGAAATCACTAAAATGAATAGTAAACACTATGAACAAAAAGTATGCATCAAACATTGACCAACACCCCCCTTCCCTGATCCCTCATATCGTCAATTTATCAATCACGCCCAAATAATGAATGACATAATCTACAGTACACTTTCGCAACCAACTTGAAACACTCACACTGATGGACACATCTGTATTCTGCTTTCAGAGTGTTCAAGAAGAGCAGTCCCAATGGCAAGGTAAATCATCTGTCTGTCTTTCTTTCTTTCTCTACTCTCTCTCTGTCTGTCTCTATCTGCCTGTCTGTGTTTCTGTCTCTGTCTCTCTCTCTCTCTGTCTCTCTCTGTCTCTCTCTCTCTCTGTCTCTCTCTCTCTCTGTCTCTCTCTGTCTCTCTCTCTCTCTCTCTCTCTCTGTCTCTCTCTCTCTCTCTCTCTCTCTCTCTCTCTCTCTCTCTCTCTCTCTCTCTCTCTCTCTCTCTCTCTCTCTCTCTCTCTCTCTCTCTCTCTCTCTCTCTCTCTCTCTCTCTCTCTCTCTCTCCTCTCTCTCTCTCTCTCTCTCTCTCTCTCTCTCTCTCTCTCTCTCTCTCTCTCTCTCTCTCTCTCTCCTCTCTCTCTCTCTCTCTCTCTCTCTCTCTCTCTCTCTCTCTCTCTCTCTCTCTCTCTCTCTCTCTCTCTCTCTCTCTCTCTCTCTCCTCTCTCTCTCTCTCTCTCTCTCTCTCTCTCTCTCTCTCTCTTCTCTCTCTCTCCTCTCTCTCTCTCTCTCTCTCTCTCTCTCTCTCTCTCTCTCTCTCTCTCTCTCTCTCTCTCTCTCTCTCTCTCTCTCTCTCTCTCTCTCTCTCTCTCTCTCTCTCTCTCCTCTCTCTCTCTCTCTCTCTCTCTCTCTCTCTCTCTCTCTCTCTCTCTCTCTCTCTCTCTCTCTCTCTCTCCTCTCTCTCTCTCTCTCTCTCTCTCTCTCTCTCTCTCTCTCTCTCTCTCTCTCTCTCTCTCTCTCTCTCTCTCTCTCTCTCTCTCTCTCTCTCTCTCTCTCTCTCTCTCTCTCTCTCTCTCTCTCTCTCTCTCTCTCTCTCTCTCTCTCTCTCTCTCTCTCTCTCTCTCTCTCTCTCTCTCTCTCTCTCTCTCTCTCTCCTCTCTCTCTCTCTCTCTCTCTCTCTCTCTCCTCTCTCTCTCTCTCTCTCTCTCTCTCTCTCTCTCTCTCTCTCTCTCTCTCTCTCTCTCTCTCTCTCTCTCTCTCTCTCTCTCTCTCTCTCTCTCTCTCTCTCTCTCTCTCTCTCTCTCTCTTGAAAAAGTCAGAAAATGCTTTGTTTTGTTTTTAAAGAAATAAACTCAATGTTAGTGAGAAAATGCGTGTTTCTCAGAATGTCTCTCTAACAAACCTCCTATTTCAAAATGTATCATTGCCATGCTGTTGTGTTGCCAGTCACTACACTATTCATATTGTTGTGAATGTTGTTTGTATTACACATGTTGTGTGTTCCACTTCAGATCACAGCTTTTGTGATGTGTTGTGTTATATTATATGATTACATATTGTTTTGTGATGTTTCAGATCACCACCTACTTGGGAAAGAGGGACTTTGTGGATCACCTCACACATATTGAGCCTGTTGGTGAGTCTGTGTGTGTGTGTGTGCGTGCACGTGTGTGTGTGTGTGTGTGTGCGTTTGTATGTGTGTGTGTCTGTCTGTGTGTGTGAGCATGTGTCTGTCTGTGTGTGCGCGTGCGTGCGTGTGTGTGTGTGTGTGTATGCGCACATGTGTGTGTGGCTGTGTGCGTGTGCGCATGACATGACAGTGTGGAGTGCTGCATCAATATGCTTCATACTGTGGTTGTGGTGGACCCAGGAGATCTGAAGGTTTGTATTCCCATTTACAACATGGTTTATTACGCTGTGTTATGATGTTGCATTATGGTTTGTTTTGATGTGGTATGATGATACATTACAGCTTGCTATGACACATTATGGTTTGTTTCATACAGATGGAGTGGTCCTGGTTGACCCAGAATACCTCAAGGATCGTAAGGTGTACGCCCACATCCTGGCAGCGTTCCGCTATGACACATTATGGTTTGTTTCATACAGATGGAGTGGTCCTGGTTGACCCAGAATACCTCAAGGATCGCAAGGTGTACGCCCACATCCTGGCAGCGTTCCGCTATGACACATTATGGTTTGTTTCATACAGATGGAGTGGTCCTGGTTGACCCAGAATACCTCAAGGATCGCAAGGTGTACGCCCACATCCTGGCAGCGTTCCGCTATGGGCGTGAAGACCTGGACGTCCTGGGCCTCACCTTCCGCAAAGACCTCTACCTGTCCTCCATGCAGGTCACTGTCTGTCTGTGTGTGCATGCAGTGGTATGTGCGTGTGAGTGTGTGCATTGATACATAGCTGCCAACCATTCTGAATTTCTCAGAATTTGTCCCTTTTATAATAATAATAATAATGGGAATTTATATAGCGCTCTTTCTCACATGAGCTCAGTGCGCTTTACTTTGATAACAAGAACATTAAAGGCAAACAAAAATTGAATCATTAGAAAGTAAAATAAACACGATGATTGTGATTCTACATTTCCAGTTATGAAAATAAAATTCTGGATTCCGAAATTGCAAGGGAAAAACAAACTAAAAAACCAAAACAATGTCAAATCCATGTTGACCTTGAAGTCAGCTTGCATGCCAGTTCCAAAGCCATTCCAAGTGCCTATCCAACATTTATAACCCGGAAACCATAATCTGTGCATATGCAGTAGGCCTAAGCTTCTCTGCTGATCAAAAACTGGCGTCAAACAAAACCGCAAGTTTACGGAACCAAGTTTACCAAAGTTTGTTCCTTGGTATAGAGAACAATTTCCCATCACCGATGTGTCCCACCAAGAGGATAGGTACGCTCTCTGCACAGTGTGCTGGCGCAACATCAACATTTCTTTTGGGAATCTAAATTAACATCGCTGTTCAGGAGAAGCTTGTACTGCAGTCTTTAGCTGTTAGGCTTAATGCTATGAAAACGTTTGCGATAACATAGTCGTGATAGTGCTTCGTTGCTAGACGGACAATAGCACAATCAGTGGAGAGGTGAGCATGCCCTTTTATTGGTCTTGTGTTAGACAATGTTGTCAGGAGAGGAAGAGTTTGCTTCTTTTTATTAAAAACAAAAGTGCTTCACTCCCCCCTCCCAAGCCCTGTCATTCCGGTTTGGGATTCTGGAAAGTTGGCAGCGATGCATGATATTTAGAAACACATTACTAAACACATTCTTTTTTTGTGGTCATTTTTTGCTGCTGGCTATAACAGAGGGGGCCACCCGCACAGCTAAGGGAAACCTGTTTGACAGAAACAATACCAATTTTTAAAAAGTCAACAAAAAGTAGCCTAAGAAACAAGACACTATGATGACAATGATAGTGGTGGAGGTGATGATGATGATGATAGTGATAATAACAATGATGATGATGTAATAATAATAATGGGAATTTATATAGCGCTCTTTCTCACATGAGCTCAGTGCGCTTTACATTGATAACAAGAATGTTAAAGGCAAACAAATCATGAATCATTAGAAAGTAAAATAAGCATGATGCTTGCATGCAACGTTCTCCTACTGCCTCACACACACACACACACACACACACACACACACACACACACACACACACACCACACACATGCACTTACGCACGCCTGCATGCTTGCAGGCACACATGCACATACATGCACACACACACATAAATGCATGTACATACACACACATACATGCACGCACACACTCACACACAATTAATTATACAAGAGTAAAATAGTTACAATATGAACATTCTAAAAAAGAAACATAGACCACATTCACATTCTCAATCAAGTTTGGATACAATACTGCAACTTGAAATAAAATCATACTGCCATCGACATACCAATTACATGACTAATTATAATAGAAAAAGTTTGCAAGAACAAAAATACCCTTCTACCTCATTTACAAGCATTTAAAGTTTACAAGACGTAGACACTCTACATACAACATACGAATTATAAAATAATTGTAAATACTTTTTTTTTTTTTACAAGGTTTCTGCAATAAAACGGAACACCCCCCCCCCCCCCCCCCCACCTCACACACAAAACTAATAAATCATAATATGTCCGAAACAAGTGAGTTTTAAGGGCAGAGCGAAAGGCGGAGATAGAGTCAGATGAGCGGACATGTTGTGGGACGGAATTTCATACTATTACCCCCTTCACACCCTTCCACCCCCCCCTCCCCCACTCTTCTATTCTTTCCCCCCTCCCTTCTCCCCTCCCTCCTTCCACTACCTTTTCCTCCTCCCATTTCCCCCCCCCCCCCACCAACCCACCCCCTCACCCCCCCAACCCCCCCCCCCCCCCCCCTCACCTCACACACAAGCTAATCAATCATAATATGTCCGAAACAAATGAGTATCCCCCCCCCCCCCCCCCCCCCCCCCGTCTATAATGGATCAGTTTGAACAGAAGCCACTGACTTCATGATGATGATGTTGATGATATCAGGTGTAACACCCCCCCCCCCCCCCCCCCCCAAAGGATCAGGCTGAACAGAAGCCGCAGGCTTCATGATGATGATGATGATGATATCAGATGTAACCGCACCCCACCCCTAAAGGATCAGGCTGAACAGAAGCCGCTGGCTTCATGATGATGACAATGATGATGATATCAGGTGTAACCCCACCCCACCCCACCCCTAAAGGATCAGGCTGAACAGAAGCCGCTGGCTTCGTGATGATGACAATGATGATGATATCAGGTGTAACCCCACCACCACCCCACCCCACCCCTAAAGGATCAGGCTGAACAGAAGCCACTGGCTTCATGATGATGACAATGATGATGATATCAGGTGTATCACCCCCACCCCACCCCTAAAGGATCAGGCTGAACAGAAGCCACTGGCTTCATGATGATGACAATGATGATGATATCAGGTGTAACCCCACCCCACTCCTAAAGGATCAGGCTGAACAGAAGCCACTGGCTTCATGATGATGACAATGATGATGATATCAGGTGTATCACCCCCACCCCACCCCTAAAGGATCAGGCTGAACAGAAGCCACTGGCTTCATGATGATGACAATGATGATGATATCAGGTGTAACCCCACCCCACTCCTAAAGGATCAGGCTGAACAGAAGCCACTGGCTTCATGATGATGACAATGATGATGATATCAGGTGTAACCCCACCACCACCCCACCCCACCCCTAAAGGATCAGGCTGAACAGAAGCCGCTGGCTTCATGATGATGACAATGATGATGATATCAGGTGTAGCCCCACCCCACCCCACTCCTAAAGGATCAGGCTGAACAGAAGCCACTGGCTTCATGATGATGATGATGATATCAGGTGTAACCCCACCCCACCCCACTCCTAAAGGATCAGGCTGAACAGAAGCCGCTGGCTTCATGATGATGACAATGATGATGATATCAGGTGTATCACCCCCACCCCACCCCTAAAGGATCAGGCTGAACAGAAGCCGCTGGCTTCATGATGATGATGATGATGATGATATCAGGTGTATCACCCCCACCCCACCCCTAAAGGATCAGGCTGAACAGAAGCCGCTGGCTTCATGATGATGACAATGATGATGATATCAGGTGTATCACCCCCAGCTCACCCCTAAAGGATCAGGCTGAACAGAAGCCGCTGGCTTCATGATGATGATGATGATGATGATATCAGGTGTATCACCCCCACCCCACCCCACCCCACCCCTAAAGGATCAGGCTGAACAGAAGCCGCTGGCTTCATGATGATGATGATGATGATGATATCAGGTGTATCACCCCCACCCCACCCCTAAAGGATCAGGCTGAACAGAAGCCGCTGGCTTCATGATGACAACAATGATGATGATATCAGGTGTACCCCCCCGATAAAGGATCAGGCTGATGATAATGATAGCAATGATGATGGTAATATTGATGACAATGATGATAATATCAGGTGTACCCCCCGATAAAGGATCAGGATGATGATGATGATGATGGTAATATTGATGATAATATTGATGACAATGATGATATCAGGTGTACCCCCCGATAAAGGATCAGGCTGATGATGATGATGATGATGATGATGATGATGATGATGATGATGGTAATATTGATGATAATATTGATGACAATGATGATGATATCAGGTGTACCCCCCGATAAAGGATCAGGCTGATGATGATGATGATGGTAATATTGATGATAATGTTGATGACAATGATGATGGTATCAGGTGTACCCCCCGATAAAGGATCAGGATGATGATGATGATGATGATGATGATGGTAATATTGATGATAATATTGATGACAATGATGATATCAGGTGTACCCCCCGATAAAGGATCAGGCTGATGATGATGATGATGATGATGATGGTAATATTGATGATAATATTGATGACAATGATGATATCAGGTGTACCCCCCGATAAAGGATCAGGCTGATGATGATGATGGTAATATTGATGATAATATTGATGACAATGATGATATCAGGTGTACCCCCCAATAAAGGATCAGGCTGATGATGATGATGATGATGATGATGGTAATATTGATGGTAATATTGATGACAATGATGATGATATCAGGTGTACCCTCCGATAAAGGATCAGGCTGATGATGATGATGATGATGATGATGATGATGATGGTAATATTGATGATAATATTGATGACAATGATGATGATATCAGGTGTACCCCCCGATAAAGGATCAGGCTGAACAGAAGCCACTGACTCGTCTTCAGGAACGCCTCATCAAGAAACTAGGACCCAATGCATACCCCTTCTTCTTTGAGGTACGCGTTTGTGTGTGTGTATGTGTGTGTGTATTTCTGTCTGTCTGTCTGTTCGGTTTTTGTTTTTTCAACTGAATGATTTTGTGACTGTACCTCTGGCAGCTGCTGAATTATTGTGGAAAACTTGACTTGGAGTTGGTTGCTGTGCTATTATTTCTTTGTGAAACCTTCAGTTTGGATTGACTTCAATTTGTAGTTGGAGAAAAAAGTATAAATAGATAATTTAGATTTGGAGGTATTCTTTTAAGAAAGGATGTTTTTTACATTTGGCTTCTTTTTTTTTAATGTCAATTAATTTTGAAAAATTGCCAAAGAGGGAGACAAAAAGTTAAATGGCTGTCATGTCAGTCATGTGATGAACTCAATGCACCTTATTTCAGTTACCCCCCAATGCCCCGGCCTTATTGTGTGTGTTGTAAATTGAATGTCAGTGGTGTGATAAACTTGATGCTCCTTATTTCAGTTACCCCCCAATGCCCCGGCCTCAGTCACTCTACAACCGGCTCCAGGAGACACGGGAAAGGTAACACTGTGTGTGTGCGCGTGTGTGCGTGCGCATGTGTTTTAGTGTACAAAATATGTTTAAATATAAATAAGTTTTAGCTCTTCATACAAACACAAACTTATAGCATTAACTTCTGTTGAGAGGTGCGTAATAGTTTATGATGTGTAGTCACTAATTACTATAAGTTTCAGGTCTATAAATGTATGACCTATGAATTTAAACTTGGTTAAGGACGTGAATGTGCTCTATGGTTTTGGTAGAATTTATATATAGTAACTCTTTATATATGACTTGTATAATTGTGTGTGTATAAAATGTGTGTGTTTGTGTGCAGCCGTGTGGGGTGGACTATGAACTCAAGACATTTGTGGCGGACAGCATGGATGAAAAGCCTCACAAAAGGTCAGCATTTTTGATTGGTCATCCTTAAACTGACTGCAAAAATATCACCACATCTATTACCTATTGGCCATCCTTAAACTCAGTGCAAAATGTTATCACCACATCTATTACCTTTTGGCCATCCTTAAGCTCAGTGCAAAATGTTATCACCACATCTATTACCTATTGGCCATCCTTAAACTGACTGCAAAATGTTATCACCACATCTATTACCTGTTGGTCATCCTTAAACTGACTGCAAAATGTTATCACCACATCTATTACCTATTGGCCATCCTTAAACTGACTGCAAAATGTTATCACCACATCTATTACCTGTTGGCTATCCTTAAACTGACTGCAAAATGTTATCACCACATCTATTACCTATTGGCCATCCTTAAGCTCAGTGCAAAATGTTATCACCACATCTATTACCTATTGGCCATCCTTAAACTGACTGCAAAATGTTATCACCACATCTATTACCTATTGGCCATCCTTAAACTGACTGCAAAATGTTATCACCACATCTATTACCTATTGGCCATCCTTAAACTGACTGCAAAATGTTATCACCACATCTATTACCTATTGGCCATCCTTAAACTGGCTGCAAAATGTTATCACCACATCTATTACCTATTGGCCATCCTTAAACTGACTGCAAAATGTTATCACCACATCTATTACCTATTGGCCATCCTTAAACTGACTGCAAAATGTTATCACTGCATCTATTACCTATTGGCCATCCTTAAACTGACTGCAAAATGTTATCACTGCATCTATTACCTGTTTACTAGGCCATCCGTAAGTTTTAATTATAACATGATGTTCTAATCTTATCACTACACTTGATCAGTGATGCTCACAGGAACTGTTCTGTATTAAAAAGCTATGTTCTAATGTTTTTACCACACCTCTTTCTGACACTCACAGGAACTCTGTTCGCCTGGCTGTCCGTAAGCTGACCTACGCCCCAGAGGAGCCAGCCCCCCAACCCTCTGCTGAGGCCGTCAAGGATTTCATGATGAGTCCAGGGAGCATTAGACTGGAGGCATCGCTGGATAAAGAGGTGAGTTCATCATGAGTAATACTATGCCCTCCATAAAGAGGTGAGTTCATCATGAGTAATACTATGCCCTCCATAAAGAGGTGAGTTCATCATGAGTAATACTATGCCCTCCATAAAGAGGTGAGTTCATCATGAGTAATGCTATGCCCTCCATAAAGAGGTGAGTTCATCATGAGTAATACTACGCCCTCCATAAAGAGGTGAGTTCATCATGAGTAATACTACGCCCTCCATAAAGAGGTGAGTTCATCATGAGTAATACTATGCCCTCCATAAAGAGGTGAGTTCATCATGAGTAATACTACACCCTCCATAAAGAGGTGAGTTCATCATGAGTAATACTATGCCCTCCATAAAGAGGTGAGTTCATCATGAGTAATACTATGCCCTCCATAAAGAGGTGAGTTCATCATGAGTAATACTATGCCCTCCATAAAGAGGTGAGTTCATCATGAGTAATGCTACACGCTCCGCTCAGGCCGTCAAAGATTTCATGATGAGTCCAGGGAGCATCCGATTAGAGACCTCACTGAATAAAGAGGTTAGTGAGTAGTAATATTAGTTATTTTATTTTACACTGCTTATAGTCCTAGTAATATTAGTAATGTTGAAAATAATACTACACTCTCCACTAAGGCCATCAAGGATTTCATGGTCATCTTCTTCTTCTGTGTTCCCAGGCCATATGGCCATAATGGATGAGGTACGTATGTGTCCAGTTTTCAGTTTTTACTGGTATCCCAGCTACATTCATGCAACACATTCCAATTTCTGGGGAGGGATTTCATGATGAGACGTGGCAGCATTAGGAGGTGAACTAGGAGATTAGTTTGTCACAGCCGTGATGAGACGTGGCAGCATTAGGAGGTGAACTAGGAGATTAGTATGTCACAACCATGATGAGACGTGGCAGCATTAGGAGGTGAACTAGGAGATTAGTTTGTCAACCATGATGAGACGTGGCAGCATTAGGAGGTGAACTAGGAGATTAGTTTGTCACAACCATGATGAGACATGGCAGCATTAGGAGGTGAACTAGGAGATTAGTTTGTCACAACCATGATGAGACGTGGCAGCATTAGGAGGTGAACTAGGAGATTAGTTTGTCAACCATGATGAGACGTGGCAGCATTAGGAGGTGAACTAGGAGATTAGTTTGTCACAACCATGATGAGACGTGGCAGCATTAGGAGGTGAACTAGGAGATTAGTTTGTCACAACCATGATGAGACGTGGCAGCATTAGGAGGTGAACTAGGAGATTAGTTTGTCAACCATGATGAGACATGGCAGCATTAGGAGGTGAACTAGGAGATTAGTTTGTCACAACCGTGATGAGACGTGGCAGCATTAGGAGGTGAACTAGGAGATTAGTATGTCACAACCATGATGAGACGTGGCAGCATTAGGAGGTGAACTAGGAGATTAGTTTGTCAACCATGATGAGACGTGGCAGCATTAGGAGGTGAACTAGGAGATTAGTATGTCACAACCATGATGAGACGTGGCAGCATTAGGAGGTGAACTAGGAGATTAGTTTGTCAACCATGATGAGACGTGGCAGCATTAGGAGGTGAACTAGGAGATTAGTTTGTCAACCATGATGAGACGTGGCAGCATTAGGCTGGGAGGTGAACTAGGAGATTAGTTTGTCACAGCCGTGATGAGACGTGGCAGCATTAGGAGGTGAACTAGGAGATTAGTTTGTCACAGCCGTGATGAGACGTGGCAGCATTAGGAGGTGAACTAGGAGAGTAGTTTGTCACAACCATGATGAGACGTGGCAGCATTAGGAGGTGAACTAGGAGATTAGTTTGTCAACCATGATGAGACGTGGCAGCATTAGGAGGTGAACTAGGAGATTAGTTTGTCACAGCCGTGATGAGACGTGGCAGCATTAGGCTGGGAGGTGAACTAGGAGATTAGTTTGTCACAACCATGATGAGACGTGGCAGCATTAGGAGGTGAACTAGGAGATTAGTTTGTCACAGCCGTGATGAGACATGGCAGCATTAGGAGGTGAACTAGGAGATTAGTTTGTCACAGCCGTGATGAGACATGGCAGCATTAGGAGGTGAACTAGGAGATTAGTTTGTCACAGCCGTGATGAGACGTGGCAGCATTAGGAGGTGAACTAGGAGATTAGTTTGTCACAACCATGATGAGACGTGGCAGCATTAGGAGGTGAACTAGGAGATTAGTTTGTCACAACCATGATGAGACGTGGCAGCATTAGGAGGTGAACTAGGAGATTAGTTTGTCACAACCATGATGAGACGTGGCAGCATTAGGAGGTGAACTAGGAGATTAGTTTGTCACAACCATGATGAGACGTGGCAGCATTAGGAGGTGAACTAGGAGATTAGTTTGTCACAACCATGATGAGACGTGGCAGCATTAGGAGGTGAACTAGGAGATTAGTTTGTCAACCATGATGAGACGTGGCAGCATTAGGAGGTGAACTAGGGGATTAGTTTGTCAACCATGATGAGACATGGCAGCATTAGGAGGTGAACTAGGAGATTAGTTTGTCACAACCATGATGAGACGTGGCAGCATTAGGAGGTGAACTAGGAGATTAGTTTGTCAACCATGATGAGACGTGGCAGCATTAGGAGGTGAACTAGGAGATTAGTTTGTCAACCATGATGAGACGTGGCAGCATTAGGAGGTGAACTAGGAGATTAGTTTGTCAACCATGATGAGACGTGGCAGCATTAGGAAGTGAACTAGGAGATTAGTTTGTCAACCATGATGAGACGTGGCAGCATTAGGAAGTGAACTAGGAGATTAGTTTGTCACAACCATGATGAGACGTGGCAGCATTAGGAAGTGAACTAGGAGATTAGTTTGTCACAACCATGATGAGACGTGGCAGCATTAGGAAGTGAACTAGGAGATTAGTTTGTCAACCGTGATGAGACGTGGCAGCATTAGGAGGTGAACTAGGAGATTAGTTTGTCAACCATGATGAGACATGGCAGCATTAGGAAGTGAACTAGGAGATTAGTTTGTCACAACCATGATGAGACGTGGCAGCATTAGGAAGTGAACTAGGAGATTAGTTTGTCACAACCGTGATGAGACGTGGCAGCATTAGGAAGTGAACTAGGAGATTAGTTTGTCACAGCCGTGATGAGACGTGGCAGCATTAGGAAGTGAACTAGGAGATTAGTTTGTCACAACCGTGATGAGACGTGGCAGCATTAGGAAACTAGTGAACTAGGAGATTAGTTTGTCACAGCCGTGATGAGACGTGGCAGCATTAGGAGGTGAACTAGGAGATTAGTTTGTCACAGCCGTGATGAGACGTGGCAGCATTAGGAGGTGAACTAGGAGATTAGTTTGTCACAGCCGTGATGAGACGTGGCAGCATTAGGAGGTGAACTAGGAGATTAGTTTGTCACAGCCGTGATGAGACGTGGCAGCATTAGGAGGTGAACTAGGAGATTAGTTTGTCACAGCCGTGATGAGACGTGGCAGCATTAGGCTGGGAGGTGAACTAGGAGATTAGTTTGTCACAACCGTGATGAGACGTGGCAGCATTAGGAGGTGAACTAGGAGATTAGTTTGTCACAACCATGATGAGACGTGGCAGCATTAGGAGGTGAACTAGGAGATTAGTTTGTCAACCGTGATGAGACGTGGCAGCATTAGGAGGTGAACTAGGAGATTAGTTTGTCACAACCATGATGAGACGTGGCAGCATTAGGAGGTGAACTAGGAGATTAGTTTGTCACAACCATGATGAGACGTGGCAGCATTAGGAGGTGAACTAGGAGATTAGTTTGTCAACCATGATGAGACATGGCAGCATTAGGAGGTGAACTAGGAGAGTAGTTTGTCACAACCATGATGAGACGTGGCAGCATTAGGAGGTGAACTAGGAGATTAGTTTGTCACAACCGTGATGAGACGTGGCAGCATTAGGAGGTGAACTAGGAGATTAGTTTGTCACAACCGTGATGAGACGTGGCAGCATTAGGAGGTGAACTAGGAGATTAGTTTGTCACAACCATGATGAGACGTGGCAGCATTAGGAGGTGAACTAGGAGATTAGTTTGTCAACCATGATGAGACATGGCAGCATTAGGAGGTGAACTAGGAGATTAGTTTGTCAACCATGATGAGACATGGCAGCATTAGGAGGTGAACTAGGAGATTAGTTTGTCACAACCGTGATGAGACGTGGCAGCATTAGGAGGTGAACTAGGAGATTAGTTTGTCACAACCATGATGAGACGTGGCAGCATTAGGAGGTGAACTAGGAGATTAGTTTGTCAACCGTGATGAGACGTGGCAGCATTAGGAGGTGAACTAGGAGATTAGTTTGTCACAACCATGATGAGACGTGGCAGCATTAGGAGGTGAACTAGGAGATTAGTTTGTCACAACCATGATGAGACGTGGCAGCATTAGGAGGTGAACTAGGAGATTAGTTTGTCAACCATGATGAGACATGGCAGCATTAGGAGGTGAACTAGGAGAGTAGTTTGTCACAACCATGATGAGACGTGGCAGCATTAGGCTGGGAGGTGAACTAGGAGATTAGTTTGTCACAACCGTGATGAGACGTGGCAGCATTAGGAGGTGAACTAGGAGATTAGTTTGTCACAACCGTGATGAGACGTGGCAGCATTAGGAGGTGAACTAGGAGATTAGTTTGTCACAACCATGATGAGACGTGGCAGCATTAGGAGGTGAACTAGGAGATTAGTTTGTCAACCATGATGAGACATGGCAGCATTAGGAGGTGAACTAGGAGATTAGTTTGTCACAACCGTGATGAGACGTGGCAGCATTAGGAGGTGAACTAGGAGATTAGTTTGTCACAACCATGATGAGACATGGCAGCATTAGGAGGTGAACTAGGAGATTAGTTTGTCAACCGTGATGAGACGTGGCAGCATTAGGAGGTGAACTAGGAGATTAGTTTGTCAACCATGATGAGACGTGGCAGCATTAGGAGGTGAACTAGGAGATTAGTTTGTCACAGCCGTGATGAGACGTGGCAGCATTAGGCTGGGAGGTGAACTAGGTGATTAGTTTGTCACAGCCGTGATGAGACATGGCAGCATTAGGCTGGGAGGTGAACTAGGAGATTAGTTTGTCACAGCCATGATGATGTAATAAGAAAAACAATTGAAGCTCATTCTCTCAAAGAGAAAGAGAAGCTTACTTTGTAACGTAGCTTTCAGAAGCGTTGCACTCCCTTCTTCTGAGTGGCAACTGGTAGGTCAGTGCATGTGAGTACAGCTCACGCTGTTGATAATACTTCAATAATACAATGCTACGATTCTATAAAGCATGCTATAGTCTGTTATCAAGGCTGCATATGATGTCATCATTTGGACTGAAAGCCGGGGTCTGAATATAATGTGTTCTGTATACAGTGGAACCTCCCTTATAAGATCTCCCATTATAAGACTCCCTCACACATAAGACCTACTTCTCTTAGACATTGCTCTTCTTTGTAAGTATTAGAATTACCTCCCTTTAAGACCCCTCCCTTATAAGACCTCATTCTGGATGATTTTTGAAGGTCTTATAAGGGAGGTTCCACTGTATAATGTTCTATGTGTCCTGCAGAAATGTTACCATAGGGAGGGCCAAGGTTTTGATATAATACTATGTTCTCTACTTTACATGTTGTACACAAATGTTACCATAGGGAGGGCCAAGGTTTTGATATAATACTATTCTCTACTTTACATGTTGTACACAAATGTTACCATGGGGAGGGCCAAGGTTTTTATATACTACTATTCTCTACTTTGTACAGCAATATTACCTGTTGTATGTGTATGTTCTATTCTTTGCATGTACAGAAATATTACTGGCATGTTCTCTGTGATATGATGCTGTGTTCTGAATATAATACAATGCCCTGTATGTGTTCCACAGAAATATTACTGGCATGTTCTC
The DNA here is from genome assembly GCA_017654935.2 of Phymorhynchus buccinoides. Taxonomy (NCBI): domain Eukaryota; kingdom Metazoa; phylum Mollusca; class Gastropoda; order Neogastropoda; family Raphitomidae; genus Phymorhynchus; species Phymorhynchus buccinoides. The sequence goes on along the minus strand of CM065681.1, from coordinate 243,071 downwards.
TGTGATATGATGCTGTGTTCTGAATATAATACAATGCCCTGTATGTGTTCCACAGAAATATTACCATGGGGAGAGCATCGCCGTCAACGTTCTGGTTGACAACAACACCAACAAAACAGTGAAAAAGATTAAAATATCAGGTCAGTCATATTATGATAATATTGATCATTCATAACACAACAACACCAACAAAACAGTGAAAAAGATTAAAATATCAGGTCAGTCATATTATGATAATATTGATCATTCATAACACAACAACACCAACAAAACAGTGAAAAATATTAAAATATCAGGTCAGTCATATTATGATAATATTGATCATTCATAACACAACAACACCAACAAAACAGTGAAAAAGATTAAAATATCAGGTCAAGTAATTAATCATGTTATGATAATATTAATAATTCACAACACAAGACAGTGAAAAAGATTAAGATATCGAGTCAATGATCATAATACTAGGAATGATAATAGTAATAATGATTATTATAATAGTTCACAATGCCCACAATACTGGAAACAGTGCATCGAAACATCAGGTCAGTCTCTACAAGAACAAGAACTATAACAAGCACAGAAGTGTGGTCCAAGTGGAAACTCTGGAGTTAGAACAAGCTTGAGTAGTTAAAGATCAAACAATAACAAAACAATGATTCTAATGTGGTTCGATAAGTACTTTTGAAAGGTTGTAAACATATAACTAGGACATTTATGGAGTGACATAATGGAAGGTTGTAAAAATATATATAGGACATTTATGGGGTGACATAAAGGAAGGTTGTAAACATATATATAGGACATTTATGGGGTGACATAAAGGAAGGTTGTAAAAATATATATATAGAACATTTATGGAGTGACATAAGGGAAGGTTGTAAACATATATCTAGGACATTTATGGGGTGACATAAAGGAAGGTTGTAAACATATATATAGGACATTTATGGGGTGACATAAAGGAAGGTTGTAAAAATATATATATAGGACATTTATGGAGTGACATAAAGGAAGGTTGTAAACATATATATAGGACATTTATGGAGTGACATGAGGGAAGGTTGTAAACATATATAGGACATTTATGGATGACATAAAGGAAGGTTGTAAACATATATATAGGACATTTATGGAGTGACACAAGGGAAGGTTGTAAACATATATATAGGACATTTATGGGGTGACATAAAGGAAGGTTGTAAACATATATATAGGACATTTATGGGGTGACATAAAGGAAGGTTGTAAACATATATATAGGACATTTATGGGGTGACATAAAGGAAGGTTGTAAACATATATATAGGACATTTATGGAGTGACATAAAGGAAGGTTGTAAACATATATATAGGACATTTATGGGGTGACATAAAGGAAGGTTGTAAACATATATATATAGGACATTTATGGGGTGACATAAAGGAAGGTTGTAAACATATATATAGGACATTTATGGGGTGACATAAAGGAAGGTTGTAAACACATATATATAGGACATTTATGGGGTGACATAAAGGAAGGTTGTAAACATATATATAGGACATTTATGGAGTGACATAAAGGAAGGTTGTAAACATATATATAGGACATTTATGGGGTGACATAAAGGAAGGTTGTAAACATATATATAGGACATTTATGGAGTGACATAAAGGAAGGTTGTAAACATATATATAGGACATTTATGGGGTGACATAAAGGAAGGTTGTAAACATATATATATAGGACATTTATGGGGTGACATAAAGGAAGGTTGTAAACATATATATAGGACATTTATGGGGTGACATAAAGGAAGGTTGTAAACATATATATAGGACATTTATGGGGTGACATAAAGGAAGGTTGTAAACATATATATAGGACATTTATGGAGTGACATAAAGGAAGGTTGTAAACATATATATAGGACATTTATGGGGTGACATAAAGGAAGGTTGTAAACATATATATAGGACATTTATGGATGACATAAAGGAAGGTTGTAAACATATATATAGGACATTTATGGGGTGACATAAAGGAAGGTTGTAAACATATATATATAGGACATTTATGGGGTGACATAAAGAAAGGTTGTAAACATATATAGGACATTTATGGGGTGACATAAAGGAAGGTTGTAAACATATATATAGGACATTTATGGATGACATAAGGGAAGGTTGTAAAAATATATCTAGGACATTTATGGATGACATAAGGGAAGGTTGTAAACATATATCTAGGACATTTATGGGGTGACATAAGGGAAGGTTGTAAACATTGTGTTCGAGAGGCCACGCCTTGCAGGCAGCATGGTCACTCTCTCTCTCAGTGTTTTGTGATAGTGTTGTTCATAGACTGTGCAGTGTGGTGAAAGTTGTACGAGTGCAGCATGATGGAGTGGAGCATGTATTGGTGTGTGTTTTGTGCCATTCTGCCACCAGATGTACTGGTTATTTGGATTTCTTTTTTGGCACAGTTTTCTAGTATTCTCGCCGGTCAAGAAACGCCATTTCTCCAACCCCACCTTTCCCCACATCTGGATTCCATTTCTTCCATCCCTACAGCCTACCACCATCCCTCCGCTACAGCGTCTCTTTCTTCAGAAGAGGGATTCGTTCCCTCCATCTCCACTATCCACCACCACCCCTCCCTCCCTGTTCCTTCCGCCCACACCTCTTACACCAGGCAACAGCTTTTATCTGTAGCCCTATCAACAACCCCTCTATAGTGGATACTATTAGAGCGGCAGGAATAGGTTACCACCTTCCTCGCATTCGAACACATAGAGGAGGACGTCGAAAGCAGAAGAAAATCGGCATTGTGTGTGGAGACAGGCCTGACCCTGCCACTACTACTCAACCTTACAATTTCCTCTTTCAACGCTCAATCTGTTGGCCCAAATTGTAGACAGAAAAGAGCTGGCATCACTTCCTTCATCACCGACAATGACATTGACATATGTCTGCAACTATCTCTCTTACAGTTGGCAATGCTTGTGTTCAGTTTTCTAAGTCAGCAAAGAATCTCGGAGTTACCCTCGATTCAAATCTTACAATGCATACACAGGTTATTAATCTCATACATTCCATCAATTATGAGCTCAAGCGAATCAGTGCTGTTCGACACTTTCTGTCTGTTGCAGCCACGAAAACTCTTATTTCTGCCTTTATTCTTTCCCGCATTGACTATTGCAACTCTCTTCTCTGTGACTGTCCTCAGTATCTCCTGCAATGTGTTCAAAAACTGCAAAGCAGTGCAGCACGCCTCGCTCTCAAGATTCCACGTTCTGATCATATAACACCTCATCTTCGTAACTTGCACTGGCTTCCAGTAGAGGCTAGAATCAAGTATAAAATAGCTTGCCTTGTTTTGGTGCTGTTCACTCCTCTGGTCCCGTCTATCTCTCCGAACTAGTAACTGTCTACACACCTGCTCGCTCCCTACGTTCTTCCTCTGACTGCTGCACACTCAAGGTTCCTCGGGTTCACACGAAATCTTTTGGTGAACGATCCTTCTACTATTTAGCACCTCACTTATGGAATTCCCTCCCTTAGCATGTCCGCTAATCTGACTCTATCTCCGCCTTTCGCTCTGCCCTTAAAACTCACTTGTTTCGGACATATGATTGATTAGTGTTTGTGTGTGGGGGGGGTGGGGGGGGGGGGGGGGGGGGGGGGGGGGGGGGGGGGGGGGGGGGGGGGGGGGGGGGGGGGGGTGTGGGGGGGGGGGGGGGGGGGGGGGGGGGGGGGTCCCGTTTTAGTGCGGAAATCTTGTAAAAATGTATTTAGAATTATTTTATAATTCGTATTTTGTATGTAGAATGTCTACGTCTTGTAAACTTTAAATGCTTGTAAATGAGGTAGAAGGGTATATTTGTTCTTGCAAAATTTGTCTATTATAATTAGTCATGTAATTGGTATGTCGATGGCAGTATGATTTTATTTCAAGTTGCAGTATTGTATTCAAACTTGATTGAGAATGTGAATGTGGTAAGAGAACGTTGCGTGCAGGCATCGTGCTTATTTTACATTCTAATGATTAATTATTTGTTTGCCTTTAATGTTCTTTGTTATCAATGTAAAGCGCACTGAGCTCATGTGAGAAAGAGCGCTATATAAATTCCCATTATTATTATTATTATTATATAATCTAGGACATTTATGGGGTGACATAAGGGAAGGTTGTAAACATATATCTAGGACATTTATGTGGTGACATATGGGAAGGTTGTAAACATATCTAGGACATTTTTGTGGTGACATAAGGGAAGGTTGTAAACATATATCTAGGACATTTTTGTGGTGACATAAGGGAAGGTTGTAAACATATATCTAGGACATTTTTGTGGTGACATAAGGGAAGGTTGTAAACATATATCTTGGACATTTATGTGGTGACATAAGGGAAGGTTGTAAACATATCTAGGACATTTATGGGGTGACATAAGGGAAGGTTGTAAGCATATATCTATGACATTTATGGGGTGACATAAGGGAAGGTTGTAAACATATAACTAGGACATTTATGGGGTGACATAAGGGAAGGTTGTAAACATATATCTAGGACATTTATGGGGTGACATAAGGGAAGGTTGTAAACATATATCTAGGACATTTATGGGGTGACATAAGGGAAGGTTGTAAACATATATCTATGACATTTATGGGGTGACATAAGGGAAGGTTGTAAACATATAACTCGGACATTTATGGGGTGACATAAGGGAAGGTTGTGAACATATAGCTAGGACATTTATGAGGTGACATAAGGGAAGGTTGTGAACATATATCTAGGACATTTATGGGGTGACATAAGGGAAGGTTGTGAACATATATCTAGGACATTTATGGAGTGACATAAGGGAAGGTGGACAGAAAACTGGGGAATGTACCCTATTTTACGGACAATAAGGCGCACCCCCCAAAGTTTACATAAAAAGAGGGAAATTAGAGATAAGAAAACTGGGGAATGCAGCTGAAAGAGGGAAATTAGAGATAAGAAAACTGGGGAATGCAGCTAAAAGAGGGAGGTTAGAGATAAGAAAACTGGGGAATGCAGCTGAAAGAGGGAGGTTAGAGATAAGAAAACTGGGGAATGCAGCTGAAAGAGGGAAATTAGAGATAAGAAAACTGGGGAATGCAGCTGAAAGAGGGAGGTTAGAGATAAGAAAACTGGGGAATGCAGCTGAAAGAGGGAAATTAGAGATAAGAAAACTGGGGAATGCAGCTGAAAGAGGGAAATTAGAGATAAGAAAACTGGGGAATGCAGCTGAAAGAGGGAGGTTAGAGATAAGAAAACTGGGGAATGCAGCTGAAAGAGGGAAATTAGAGATAAGAAAACTGGGGAATGCAGCTGAAAGAGGGAAATTAGAGATAAGAAAACTGGGGAATGCAGCTGAAAGAGGGAGGTTAGAGATAAGAAAACTGGGGAATGCAGCTGAAAGAGGGAAATTAGAGATAAGAAAACTGGGGAATGCAGCTGAAAGAGGGAAATTAGAGATAAGAAAACTGGGGAATGCAGCTGAAAGAGGGAAATTAGAGATAAGAAAACTGGGGAATGCAGCTGAAAGAGGGAGGTTAGAGATAAGAAAACTGGGGAATGCAGCTGAAAGAGGGAAATTAGAGATAAGAAAACTGGGGAATGCAGCTGAAAGAGGGAAATTAGAGATAAGAAAACTGGGGAATGCAGCTGAAAGAGGGAGGTTAGAGATAAGAAAACTGAAAGAGGGAGGTTAGAGATAAGAAAACTGGGGAATGCTGCTGAAAGAGGGAAATTAGAGATAAGAAAACTGGGGAATGTAGCTGAAAGAGGGAAATTAGAGATAAGAAAACTGGGGAATGCAGCTCAAAGAGAGAGGTTAGAGATAAGAAAACTGGGGAATGCAGCTGAAAGAGGGAGGTTAGAGATAAGAAAACTGAAAGAGGGAGGTTAGAGATAAGAAAACTGAAAGAGAGGTTAGAGATAAGAAAACTGAAAGAGGGAGGTTAGAGATAAGAAAACTGAAAGAGGGAGGTTAGAGATAAGAAAACTGAAAGAGGGAGGTTAGAGATAAGAAAACTGGGGAATGTAGCTGAAAGAGGGAGGTTAGAGATAAGAAAACTGAAAGAGAGAGGTTAGAGATAAGAAAACTGAAAGAGGGAGGTTAGAGATAAGAAAACTGGGGAATACAGCTGAAAGAAGGAGGTTAGAGATAAGAAAACTGAAAGAGGGAGGTTAGAGATAAGAAAACTGGGGGATGTAGCTGAAAGAGGGAGGTTAGAGATAAGAAAACTGGGGAATGCAGCTGAAAGAGGGAAATTAGAGATAAGAAAACTGGGGAATACAGCTGAAAGAAGGAGGTTAGAGATAAGAAAACTGAAAGAGGGAGGTTAGAGATAAGAAAACTGGGGGATGTAGCTGAAAGAGGGAGGTTAGAGATAAGAAAACTGGGGAATGCAGCTGAAAGAGGGAGGTTAGAGATAAGAAAACTGGGGAAAAAAGTCAAACATATTTAGAAGTTATGCAAATATGTCAAGCGTAGTTAACCGGTGTTACCAATGATCACGTAAGATTATTTTAAATGGATTATTTTCAATGCATTTGTAGAAAACATTACTTTTAACCTGACAGCATTTTCTTGTGTGTGATTGGAAATGATATTGAATATTGGAAGCAGATCTTAATTGTGTGTTTGTGCATGCATGTGTGTGCGTGCTTGCATGCGTGTGTGTGTGTGTATGCGCAGTTCGTCAGTTTGCAGACATCTGCCTGTTCTCCACGGCTCAGTACAAGTGCACTGTGGCTGAACTGGACAGCGAGTGAGTCCTGTCTTCTGATAGGCTAGTTTAGTCCATGTCAATGAGTCCTGTCTTCTGATTGGCTAGTTTAGTTCATAGCAACAAGTCCTGCCTTCTGATTGGCTAGTTTAATCCAATGGAAGATAGCAGTAATGGTTTTGTTTAACCCCCATTTACACTGCAAAATCTGCTAAATGTCTGCTTAATTAATTACAAATGTAATGATTGTGATGTTGATGATTAAGAATGTTGTGATAACAATGTCGTAAATTAAAAATGTAATTGTAGTACCTTTGTTAATTTAAAGCTCTTAACTGTTTCAGCTAATTGTTCACCCTTCCAAAGAGCAGTAATACTACTTTTAAATTTGTCCTTATCTGATTTAACACTTTGGATTTTCAATGTATTGCACACACACAGACACACTTTTTGTTTGTTGGTGTATGTGTAGATTTAAACCAGACACAAAAGAGGAAGCGTAAGTTGTTGTTTTTGTTGTTGGTTTCATTTTGTTTCATTCAGTTTGATTGTTCTTTTGGGTTTCTGTTTTGTTTTTGTTTTTTGGTTTGTTTTTCTATTGGGCTTTGTTAATTTTCTTTTTTTCTTTATGTCATCTCTCTCTGTGTGTCTCTGTCTCTCTCTGGTTTATGTATCTGCTACTGACAGACATTTTTTGAGAAAGGAGAATTTGTTATGTTCAGTATTGCTCAGAGTTTGTTACAATGTCAGTTTGTTGAGAATGTTGGAGTTGTGGTCATTTTGTCCAGCCTAGTTCCTCTAGTAATTGTCTTTGGAATGGGAAAGCAGTTGGGTCGGTGAGAGATGGGGGGTGGGGGGGGGGTGGATGTCCTCGTTGGTGGTGTTGTTGTATGGTTTTTTCTGGTATGCAAGTCTTCTCCATGGCTAATGTCCTTGTTTGTGTAGTTTCACACCTTATGGACGTTATGACTCTTTTTAATGTCTTTTCTCACTCTCCATGTTTGTGTGTATCCACAACTTATTCATTGAAGTCAGGACTGTTTTTCTAATGCCTTCTCACTCTCCATGTTTGTGTGTATCCACAACTTATTGAAGTCAGGACTGTTTTTCTTATGCCTTCTCACTCTCCATGTTTGTGTGTATCCACAACTTATTGAAGTCAGGACTGTTTTTAATGCCTTTTCTCACTCTCCATGTTTGTGTGCATCCACAACTTATTGAAGTCAGGACTCTTTTTAACCTTTTCACTGCCCCGTCACGGATATTTCCGTCAACTTCCGGTAACCTATAAACTGCCCCATCATGGAAATATCCGTCATAGGGTTATTCTAAGAGTTTCCCGTTTTCTATCCATACGCTTTTCGCTGTATGTTCGAATGCATGTGAGAGTGTTCTCAAAGGATAGTATATTCAATCCCCGTTCAGAAAAGCATAGGTTATATGCACTTTTATTCAGAAAGTTTTGCGATAGACTCGGCAACCTAAAACGGCTTGGCATATAGTTGCCCCGGAACCGGGCTCGGCAGTGAAGGGGTTAATGCCTTTTCTCACTCTCCCCTTTCCCCCCTTCTATCTCTGCCTACTATTTTTCTTCCTTCTGTCTCTCTCTTCCCATCTTTCTTTCCCTCTTTTTGTATCTGACGTCTTTTTTCCTTCTGTCTCTCACTCTCTACCCCCACTTTCTAGCTGTATCTGACTTACACAAAGAAATGGTTCAATGGATACTAATTATGACATTTAATCAACATCGATGGGACACAAGTATGTTTTGTATCCTATATTCCTGGGGTTGGCCTTTTCTACTCATGACATGGTTGGTTGGTTTTTGAACAAATGGTTGATCCATGGGGTCCAAGGCAGTGTAGAAAATGGTGGTTGTGCCGCTCAACAATAACAATTTTGTTCAACTTGAGTAAAGCCAATGGTGAGTGACCTTATGAACACATTAACATGGAATGGGTTGTGGGGTGCTAGCACTAGGGGTAAAGGCTGTGTATGGCAGTGACTTCATGAAAATAATGTGGTTTGGGGTCCATGTTGGGTTTAATGGTTACCATCAAATGTACTAAGCATTAGGGAATTCCTTTGGCTACTAACAGTGTGTATGTGTGTGCGCGTGCATGCGAGCGTGCGTGCATGCATGTGTGTGTGCACGCGTGTGTGTGTGTGTGCGCACGCGCGCGTGTGTGTGTGTGTATTCTCTGCAAAAGAAGGGAAAGTTTTACAGGATAGGACAGGTTTGGGTGGGACAGGAGTCAGGAGTATCTGTGTCTGTCTCTTTCTGTCTCTCACAGTCTGTTCATTTCCCTTTCTGTCTCTTTCCAGGTTGATCTCTTTTTCTTCTTTCCATGCTGTGATGCTGATTGTCAGGCCTCTATGTGGTCACATGCTAATTGTCAGGCCTCTATGTGGTCACATGCTGATTGTCAGGCCTCTATATGCTCACATGCTGATTGTCAGGCCTCTATGTGGTCACATGCTGATTGTCAGGCCTCTATGTGGTCACATGCTGATTGTCAGGCCTCTATGTGCTCACATGCTGATTGTCAGGCCTCTATGTGCTCACATGCTGATTGTCAGGCCTCTATGTGGTCACATGCTGATTGTCAGGCCTCTATATGCTCACATGCTGATTGTCAGGCCTCTATGTGGTCACATGCTGATTGTCAGGCCTCTATGTGGTCACATGCTGATTGTCAGGCCTCTATGTGCTCACATGCTGATTGTCAGGCCTCTATGTGCTCACATGCTGATTGTCAGGCCTCTATGTGGTCACATGCTGATTGTCAGGCCTCTATGTGCTCACATGCTGATTGTCAGGCCTCTATGTGCTCACATGCTGATTGTCAGGCCTCTATGTGCTCACATGCTGATTGTCAGGCCTCTATGTGCTCACATGCTGATTGTCAGGCCTCTATGTGCTCACTGGGTTTTGTGTGTGTGTGTGGTGTTTTTTAACTAGACAATTCTGGCCAGGTTGAAAAGATTTTGTTTATTATTTTTATAATGACAATAATTGGGATAATGATACATAACAATGTCTGTAACATCAGAGTTCTACAAGGTGTTGTAATCTTATATCATGTTATACCGTGATGTACTGTGTTGTACCATGTTGTACCATGATGTACTGTGTTGTACCATGATATGCCATGTTGTACTGTGGTGTACCATAGTGTACTGTGTTGTACCATGGTGTACCATAGTGTACTGTGTTGTACCATGGTGTACTGTGTTGTACCGTGTTGTTCATTATGTACTGTGTTGTACCATGATGTACTGTGTTGTACCATGATATGCCATATTGTACCATGGTGTACTGTGGTGTACCATAGTGTACTGTGTTGTACCGTGTTGTTCATTGTGTACTGTGTTGTACCATGGTGTACTGTGTTGTACCGTGTTGTTCATTGTGTACTGTGTTGTACCATGGTGTACTGTGTTGTACCATGATGTACTGTGTTGTACAGGGTTGTTCATTGTGTACTGTGTTGTACCATGGTGTACTGTGTTGTACCATGATGTACTGTGTTGTACCATGTTGTACTGTGTTGTACCATGATGTACCGTGTTGTTCATTGTGTACTGTGTTGTACCATGATGTACTATGTTGTACTGTGTTGTACCATGATGTACCGTGTTGTTCATTGTGTACTGTGTTGTACCATGGTGTACTGTGTTGTACCATGATGTACTGTGTTGTACAGGGTTGTTCATTGTTTACTGTCTTGTACCATGGTGTACCATGGTGTACCGTGTTGTACCATGATGTACTGTGTTGTACAGGGTTGTTCGTGTTGCACCATGTTGTACTGTGTTGTACCATGCTGTTCATGTTGTACCATGTTGTTCATGTTGTATCACAGGGAGGGGTTCCCCATCCAGCCCAGTCAGACAGGGTTCTGCAAGGTGTTGTTCGTGTTGTATCATGTTGTTCATGTTGTATCACAGGGAGGGGTTCCCCATCCAGCCCAGTCAGACAGGGTTCTGCAAGGTGTTGTTCGTGTTGTATCATGTTGTTCATGTTGTATCACAGGGAGGGGTTCCCCATCCAGCCCAGTCAGACAGGGTTCTGCAAGGTGTTCCACCTGACACCCCTCCTGAACAACAACAGAGACAAGCGAGGCCTGGCCCTGGATGGAAAACTGAAACATGAGGACACAAACCTGGCCTCATCTACCATGTGAGTTGATGATGATGATGAGGAGGAGGAGGAGGAGGAAGACAAAAACTCAAACACCAGGACACAGAAACAGCAACATACAGTATTTATACTGCACTAAATCTTGATATAAATCAAATCGAAGTGCACACACGTTAAGCATTCATAACGCATTCAAACAAAACGCTCTACAAAGACGAACAAGAAGATAACAGACACACACACGTTTGAGAATAAGACCTAAGAAAGGGAAAGAGAGAGAGTGAGCTTCAATGACGGGGGAAAAAAGTGGGTTTTGAAGCAGAGAGGGTTGGTCGCTGACGGAGGGAGAGGAAGTTTGTTCTAGATGTTTGGTCCTGATACAGCAAAAGAGCGCCGACCAACAGTTGAAAGCTTATGCTATAGGGTTCTGGAGAGACGGAAACTGAACGTAATGTGCGAGCTGGAGTGTAAATGGAAATACTGTCGCAGAGGTAAGATGGAGCAGCTTCATGGATAGATTTATAGCAAAGGGTGTTTAGTTTATACTCATTTCTGTCTGCAACAGGTAGCCAGTGCAAAGAACGGAGAAGAGGGCTAACATGATCAAACATTTTCTTCCTGAGGACAAGACGAGCAGCTGTGAGACAAGATAGAGAAGAGACTGACAGGCCAGAAAGAAGAGCATTACAGTAGTCAAGATGAGATAGGATGAGGAAAGTAACCAGCTTTGCTGTGGCTTCATCTGAAAGATATTTGCAAATAGAGCCAATACAACAGATTTGATGGTACCATGACTGACAGGTCTGAGTCAGGAAACTCTGCCTTGAAAGAGTATTGTCCAGAGTGAGACCTAAGTGTTTGACAGAGTCAGAGAGGGGAATGATCTTGTTACCCAGTTGGAGTGACTGAATGGAAACAGAGGCTAGTTTATTTTTTGTTCCTAGAAGCATTGCTTCGGGGTTTTTCGCCATTTAATTGGATGTTTGTTCTGAGTCATCCAGTTCTGGATATCAGTATAGCAGTTAGTTTTTGAAAGAAGAGAATCTAGATCTTCAGAGGTTGTGCTGTTATGGAGCTGTGAGCCACTGTGGCTGATGACACTTGCTGTACACTAAGCCTTCAATGGTGTCCACTGTGGCTGATGACACTGGCTGTACACTATGCCTTCAATGGTGTCCACTGTGGCTGATGACACTTGCTGTACACTAAGCCTTCAATGGTGTCCACTGTGGCTGATGACACTGGCTGTACACTATGCCTTCAATGGTGTCCACTGTGGCTGATGACACTGGCTGTACACTAAGCCTTCAATGGTGTCACTATGGCTGATGACACTGGCTGTACACTAAGCCTTCAATGATGTCACTATGGCTGATGACACTGGCTGTACACTATGCCTTCAATGGTGTCCACTGTGGCTGATGACACTTGCTGTACACTAAGCCTTCAATGGTGTCCACTGTGGCTGATGACACTGGCTGTACACTAAGCCTTCAATGGTGTCCACTGTGGCTGATGACACTGGCTGTACACTATGCCTTCAATGGTGTCACTATGGCTGATGACACTTGCTGTACACTAAGCCTTCAATGGTGTCCACTGTGGCTGATGACACTGGCTGTACACTATGCCTTCAATGGTGTCCACTGTGGCTGATGACACTGGCTGTACACTAAGCCTTCAATGGTGTCCACTGTGGCTGATGACACTGGCTGTACACTATGCCTTCAATGGTGTCCACTGTGGCTGATGACACTGGCTGTACACTAAGCCTTCAATGGTGTCCACTGTGGCTGATGACACTGGCTGTACACTAAGCCTTCAATGGTGTCCACTGTGGCTGATGACACTGGCTGTACACTAAGCCTTCAATGGTGTCCACTGTGGCTGATGACACTGGCTGTACACTAAGCCTTCAATGGTGTCCACTGTGGCTGATGACACTGGCTGTACACTAAGCCTTCAATGGTGTCCACTGTGGCTGATGACACTGGCTGTACACTATGCCTTCAATGGTGTCCACTGTGGCTGATGACACTGGCTGTACACTAAGCCTTCAATGGTGTCCACTATGGCTGATGACACTTGCTGTACACTAAGCCTTCAATGGTGTCCACTATGGCTGATGACACTTGCTGAACACTAAGCCTTCAATGGTGTCCACTATGGCTGATGACACTTGCTGTACACTAAGCCTTCAATGGTGTCCACTGTGGCTGATGACACTGGCTGTACACTAAGCCTTCAATGGTGTCACTATGGCTGATGACACTTGCTGTACACTAAGCCTTCAATGGTGTCCACTATGGCTGATGACACTTGCTGTACACTAAGCCTTCAATGGTGTCCACTGTGGCTGATGACACTTGCTGTACACTAAGCCTTCAATGGTGTCCACTGTGGCTGATGACACTTGCTGTACACTAAGCCTTCAATGGTGTCACTATGGCTGATGACACTTGCTGTACACTAAGCCTTCAATGGTGTCCACTGTGGCTGATGACACTGGCTGTACACTAAGCCTTCAATGGTGTCACTATGGCTGATGACACTTGCTGTACACTAAGCCTTCAATGGTGTCCACTGTGGCTGATGACACTTGCTGTACACTAAGCCTTCAATGGTGTCCACTGTGGCTGATGACACTTGCTGTACACTAAGCCTTCAATGGTGTCCACTGTGGCTGATGACACTTGCTGTACACTATGCCTTCAATGGTGTCCACTGTGGCTGATGACACTTGCTGTACACTAAGCCTTCAATGGTGTCCACTGTGGCTGATGACACTTGCTGTACACTATGCCTTCAATGGTGTCCACTGTGGCTGATGACACTTGCTGTACACTATGCCTTCAATGGTGTCCACTGTGGCTGATGACACTGGCTGTACACTATGCCTTCAATGGTGTCCACTGTGGCTGATGACACTGGCTGTACACTATGCCTTCAATGGTGTCCACTGTGGCTGATGACACTTGCTGTACACTATGCCTTCAATGGTGTCCACTGTGGCTGATGACACTGGCTGTACACTATGCCTTCAATGGTGTCCACTGTGGCTGATGACACTTGCTGTACACTATGCCTTCAATGGTGTCCACTGTGGCTGATGACACTGGCTGTACACTAAGCCTTCAATGGTGTCCACTGTGGCTGATGACACTGGCTGTACACTAAGCCTTCAATGGTGTCCACTGTGGCTGATGACACTGGCTGTACACTAAGCCTTCAATGGTGTCCACTATGGCTGATGACACTTGCTGTACACTAAGCCTTCAATGGTGTCCACTATGGCTGATGACACTTGCTGTACACTAAGCCTTCAATGGTGTCAATCCCCTTATGATGGGGGGCTGACACTGCCTAAGCCTCAATGGTGTCCACTATGGCTGATGACACTGGCTGTACACTAAGCCTTCAATGGTGTCCACTATGGCTGATGACACTTGCTGTACACTAAGCCTTCAATGGTGTCACTATGGCTGATGACACTGGCTGTACACTAAGCCTTCAATGGTGTCACTATGGCTGATGACACTTGCTGTACACTAAGCCTTCAATGGTGTCCACTATGGCTGATGACACTTGCTGTACACTAAGCCTTCAATGGTGTCCACTATGGCTGATGACACTGGCTGTACACTAAGCCTTCAATGGTGTCCACTGTGGCTGATGACACTGGCTGTACACTAAGCCTTCAATGGTGTCCACTGTGGCTGATGACACTGGCTGTACACTAAGCCTTCAATGGTGTCACTATGGCTGATGACACTGGCTGTACACTAAGCCTTCAATGGTGTCACTATGGCTGATGACACTTGCTGTACACTAAGCCTTCAATGGTGTCCACTGTGGCTGATGACACTGGCTGTACACTAAGCCTTCAAAGATGGTGTCCACTGTGGCTGATGACACTGGCTGTACACTAAGCCTTCAATGGTGTCACTATGGCTGATGACACTTGCTGTACACTAAGCCTTCAATGGTGTCCACTGTGGCTGATGACACTGGCTGTACACTAAGCCTTCAATGGTGTCCACTGTGGCTGATGACACTGGCTGTACACTAAGCCTTCAATGGTGTCACTATGGCTGATGACACTTGCTGTACACTAAGCCTTCAATGGTGTCCACTGTGGCTGATGACACTGGCTGTACACTAAGCCTTCAAAGATGGTGTCCACTGTGGCTGATGACACTGGCTGTACACTAAGCCTTCAATGGTGTCCACTGTGGCTGATGACACTGGCTGTACACTAAGCCTTCAATGGTGTCCACTGTGGCTGATGACACTTGCTGTACACTAAGCCTTCAATGGTGTCACTATGGCTGATGACACTTGCTGTACACTAAGCCTTCAATGGTGTCCACTATGGCTGATGACACTTGCTGTACACAAAGCCTTCAATGGTGTCCACTATGGCTGATGACACTGGCTGTACACTAAGCCTTCAATGGTGTCCACTATGGCTGATGACACTGGCTGTACACTAAGCCTTCAATGGTGTCCACTATGGCTGATGACACTTGCTGTACACTAAGCCTTCAATGGTGTCACTATGGCTGATGACACTGGCTGTACACTAAGCCTTCAATGGTGTCCACTATGGCTGATGACACTTGCTGTACACTAAGCCTTCAATGGTGTCCACTATGGCTGATGACACTTGCTGTACACTAAGCCTTCAATGGTGTCCACTGTGGCTGATGACACTGGCTGTACACTAAGCCTTCAATGGTGTCCACTGTGGCTGATGACACTGGCTGTACACTAAGCCTTCAATGGTGTCCACTGTGGCTGATGACACTGGCTGTACACTAAGCCTTCAATGGTGTCACTATGGCTGATGACACTGGCTGTACACTAAGCCTTCAATGGTGTCACTATGGCTGATGACACTTGCTGTACACTAAGCCTTCAATGGTGTCCACTGTGGCTGATGACACTGGCTGTACACTAAGCCTTCAAAGATGGTGTCCACTGTGGCTGATGACACTGGCTGTACACTAAGCCTTCAATGGTGTCACTATGGCTGATGACACTTGCTGTACACTAAGCCTTCAATGGTGTCCACTGTGGCTGATGACACTGGCTGTACACTAAGCCTTCAATGGTGTCCACTGTGGCTGATGACACTGGCTGTACACTAAGCCTTCAATGGTGTCACTATGGCTGATGACACTTGCTGTACACTAAGCCTTCAATGGTGTCCACTGTGGCTGATGACACTGGCTGTACACTAAGCCTTCAAAGATGGTGTCCACTGTGGCTGATGACACTGGCTGTACACTAAGCCTTCAATGGTGTCACTATGGCTGATGACACTTGCTGTACACTAAGCCTTCAATGGTGTCACTATGGCTGATAACATTTGCTGTACACTATGCCTTCAAAGATGGTGTCCACTGTGGCTGATGACACTTGCTGTACACTAAGCCTTCAAAGATGGTGTCCACTGTGGCTGATGACACTTGCTGTACACTAAGCCTTCAATGGTGTCCACTGTGGCTGATGACACTTGCTGTACACTAAGCCTTCAATGGTGTCCACTGTGGCTGATGACACTGGCTGTACACTAAGCCTTCAATGGTGTCCACTGTGGCTGATGACACTTGCTGTACACTAAGCCTTCAATGGTGTCACTATGGCTGATGACATTTGCTGTACACTATGCCTTCAAAGATGGTGTCCACTGTGGCTGATGACACTTGCTGTACACTAAGCCTTCAATGGTGTCCACTGTGACTGATGACACTTGCTGTACACTATGCCTTCAATGGTGTCACTATGGCTGATGACATTTGCTGTACACTATGCCTTCAAAGATGGTGTCCACTGTGGCTGATGACACTTGCTGTACACTAAGCCTTCAAAGATGGTGTCCACTGTGGCTGATGACACTTGCTGTACACTAAGCCTTCAATGGTGTCCACTGTGGCTGATGACACTGGCTGTACACTATGCCTTCAAAGATGGTGTCCACTGTGGCTGATGACACTGGCTGTACACTATGCCTTCAATGGTGTCACTATGGCTGATGACACTTGCTGTACACTATGCCTTCAAAGATGGTGTCCACTGTGGCTGATGACACTTGCTGTCTTTGCCGAAGTACACTATACAGGGAAACCCATTTAGTACGAGTACGGTTTAAACGAGAGCCCGTGTTTAACGAGTGGTTTCAAAATTCCCGACCACAAGCCTTCTTTTTCCTTGTTAAATAATTCTGCATACAACGAGCTCGCTACAACGAGCAACTTGCATATAATGTACAATTTATTGACTCCCAAAGTCAAGCTTTTATGCAAAAACTACGCGGTTAGAACGAGAACGCACTTACAACCACACCGCCATCCCAAAGTCAAGCTTTCTTGCACAACTACCTGGCTAGAACGAGTACACACTGACAACAACATCGCCATCTTGACTGACCTCTCGATATGTAAGCGGCATTCTGATTGGCCGATATAACAACTTGGGTGTCTGCAGCGCAAGCAGACGACACTGGACTCACTCTTTGCGCACTGATCTTGTGACTTCCGGGAAATTTTAACTTTCTCTTAAAGCGCGTGTGTGGATTTTATGTTTTTGATGTTATTGTGTGTTAATAAACTGTTTTAAAGTGTATGTAATCGGCATTAAAACCCTATGGATACAGGATACTGGGCTTACAACCATGCTTTGTTGGGTAAGTGTGTTGTTTCCGTTTTTCTGTCTTTTTCACACTTTACCACCACGCACATCACAGTAGATGTGAGGACCGATTGATAGGTTCGTCAGGGTTGCCAAAATCGGTAAAATGGTTTGAACGAGCAATGCTTACAACGAGTAAATTGGCCCTCTCCCCTGGAATTCGTACTAAACGGGTTTCACTGTATCTTCAAAGATGGTGTCCACTGTGAAGCGTTTACTTGGCTGATGTCACTTGCTGTCTTTGCCGAAGTGCACTATGCCTTCAAAGGCACAAATGTCTGATGTCAAATCATGGATGGATAAGAATAGACTCAAGTTGAATGAGGACAAGACTGAGTTGTTAGCTGTTGGAAACCGCAATCGCCTCTCGGTGATAAAGCGTGATCCTTTGACCTTGTCAGATGATTCAGTACCTTTTCAAAAGTCAGTAAAGTATCTAGGTGTCTGTCTGGATGAATCTCTCCCATTCGATCAACATATTTCATCTGTCTGTCGTTCAACATTCTATCATCTTCAGCGACTTTGTTCCATTCGTTCATACTTATCACTTGAAGCTGCTACACAACTTGCTGTTTCTCTCATACTGTCCAGGCTTGATTACTGCAATGCAGTCCTTGCAGGTCTCCCTCTCTCTACTGTCAAGCGTCTTCAGAGAGTCCAGAATGCTGCTGCCAGGGTTGTTCTCAGAAAGCGTAAGACTGATTCAGCGACACCCCTGCTGAGACAGCTGCACTGGTTCCCTGTTGACGCTAGAGTAGAGTACAAAGTGGCCACTCTTGCCTATCGCTACTTCGAAGGCTCTCTTCCAGACTACCTCTCCTCTCTTCTCTCTGCCTACACACCAGAACGCAACCTCAGATCAAGTAGCCTCAAACTTCTTTGTACACCTGTCACCAAATACAAAACAGTTGGAAACAGAGCTTTCCGTTTCCAAGCACCACACATCTGGAACAACCTCCCTTCCTCTCTCCGCAGCTCTCCATCTTTGTCTTCTTTCAAAACTGGCCTGAAAACTATTCTCTTCAGAAAATACCTCTGTTGATCTCCTGTGTCTTCTCCCCTTCAGTTCACCCTCTGTGAGTTTTTGCTGAGTTGGACTATGTGTGAGTGCAGTGCGATAATGGGCTAATTGTTTTTTCATGGATTTTTTATGGTTGTGTTTCCTTTTTTGTATAATTATGTTGTTTTTTCTTTCATGATTATTGTATGTATGTTTTTTGTAAAGCGCTGTGAGTTCTGCTGCGCCAGGAGAACGGCGCTATATAAGAGTTATTATTATTATTATTATTATAAAGATGGTGTCCACTGTGGCTGATGACACTTGCTGTCTTTGCCGAAGTGCACTATGCCTTCAAAGATGGTGTCCACTGTGGCTGATGACACTTGCTGTCTTTGCCGAAGTGCACTATGCCTTCAAAGATGGTGTCCACTGTGGCTGATGACACTTGCTGTCTTTGCCGAAGTACACTATGCCTTCAAAGACGGTGTCCACTGTGGCTGATGACACTTGCTATCTTTGCCGAAGTACACTATGCCTTCAAAGATGGTGTCCACTGTGGCTGATGACACTTGCTGTCTTTGCCGAAGTGCACTATGCCTTCAAAGATGGTGTCCACTGTGGCTGATGACACTTGCTGTCTTTGCCGAAGTACACTATGCCTTCAAAGATGGTGTCCACTGTGGCTGATGACACTTGCTGTCTTTGCCGAAGTACACTATGCCTTCAAAGATGGTGTCCACTGTGGCTGATGACACTTGCTGTCTTTGCCGAAGTGCACTATGCCTTCAAAGATGGTGTCCACTGTGGCTGATGACACTTGCTGTCTTTGCCGAAGTGCACTATGCCTTCAAAGATGATGTCCACTGTGGCTGATGACACTTGCTGTCTTTGCCGAAGTGCACTATGCCTTCAAAGATGGTGTCCACTGTGGCTGATGACACTTGCTGTCTTTGCCGAAGTACACTATGCCTTCAAAGACGGTGACCAAAGGCTGTTCTGACCAGGCAGTGCAGATGTTTTTCTGTCCAACAGAAAAGGTGACCCTCCAAGGGCCCTTGACAGCCAGTGGGCTGTTATGGTGCTGGGGATGACTGACAGATTGACTTTGATTCGTTTTGTGAACTTTGCTCTTGTCGCTGGACATAGAAAGAAGAAGCACATCAGCTTCCTTCCTGAAAGTTGTGCTCCTTGTTCCAGGTTTTGTTCCTGATGTAAAAATTAACGTAGGCATCTTTGTGTAGATCATTTGAATATTATTACCATTATGCTAATTGCAGAATGACCAAGGACAGTCAGAAGGAGAACCTGTATGATCCATACATATCATTTGAATATTATTACCATTATGCTAATTGCAGAATGACCAAGGACAGTCAGAAGGAGAACCTGTATGATCCATACATATCATTTGAATATTATTACCATTATGCTAATTGCAGAATGACCAAGGACAGTCAGAAGGAGAACCTGTATGATCCATACATATCATTTGAATATTATTACCATTATGCTAATTGCAGAATGACCAAGGACAGTCAGAAGGAGAACCTGTATGATCCATACATATCATTTGAATATTATTACCATTATGCTAATTGCAGAATGACCAAGGACAGTCAGAAGGAGAACCTGTATGATCCATACATATCATTTGAATATTATTACCATTATGCTAATTGCAGAATGACCAAGGACAGTCAGAAGGAGAACCTGTATGATCCATACATATCATTTGAATATTGTTACCATTATGCTAATTGCAGAATGACCAAGGACAGTCAGAAGGAGAACCTGTATGATCCATACATATCATTTGAATATTGTTACCATTATGCTAATTGCAGAATGACCAAGGACAGTCAGAAGGAGAACCTGTGTGATCCATACATATCATTTGAATATTATTACCATTATGCTAATTGCAGAATGACCAAGGACAGTCAGAAGGAGAACCTGGGCATCGTCGTGTCCTACAGGGTCAAGGTCAAGCTGATCCTGGGATTTGCATCAGGGTGAGTGCACACTCACACACACACATGTACACACGCACGCACACGCACACACACACACACATCTATCCAAAGACAATTCTGATAGCATGTTAAGAACTTCAGACTGTCAATATTGACACTATTGCATAAAAGAGTCAAGTACTATGGATTCTAACTTAATTTTAAAACAGCTCAAGGACACAAGTTCAAGACAAATCATATTTTTGATGTTTAAGCTTCGTTTAAATGCTTTTGAAACAAAATTTTGTAAAGACGTTAAATGTATATGTGGAAATCAAATATCTATAAATCATTTGCTCCCATATTGTCCTAGAATCAAAGAACAAATCAACATAACGGAAGGTGATTTGCTGAACCATCAAAAGCCATTAATCATTGAATTTTTTTTAAAGACTTTAATCTCCTTAAAAGTTTTTCCCAAATCGTGCACTTAAGTCCTGTTGGCATTTTTCTTTGAGTTGCTAATTAAATGTTGGGTTTATTTAGTTTTTTTGGTTTTTTGCTGTTAATTGTTTACAAATTAAGACATGTTAACATCTAGAAATCAAGAGGGAAAATTACATATGCAGCATTGTAATACTAACAGGCGTAAACATTGTTTTAGTAATCAAGTTGCTAACCTCTGGAATTTACTAACACCTAACCTAAAAAGAGCACCAACACTAAATACCTTCAAAAATCTCCTTGACAAAGCTGAAAATTTTAGTCAACTATCTTTTTAGCATGATGATTGAATTACAATCATAATTTTAAAAGTCATGCTTTAAGCAAACAAAACGGTGTCAATAAAGGGACATTTATAAGCCGCGAGACTTAGGCTTGAGCCATTCCCACACTATACTATGCTATATACTATGCTATGTTATTTCTTTATCTATACATAACTCAGTTTAAACTTTATTAGTAGTACATTAGGCATATTCTTATTCATAACTCTAGATATAAAGACATTTTATCATGTTGTGTATCTGCTCATGTAATTTTTGCATGCACTCGGTTATATTTGTATTAATAGGTGTGTGGGGAAAACACACATAACTGACAGTACCATAGACACACACTCTCACCACAATAATAACCTGCTGTAGGCATAATTACACACACATAAATCATTTTTTTCCCCTTTTTGTTGTTGTCTAATATCACTTACGGGTGAACAGACGTAAAACTAAAGAACGAACACATGCACACACACACATGCTGGTCATGTGCTAGTGTACATGTGTGTATGTGTGTGTAGGCCAATGTGTGTGTGTGTGCGTATGTGTATGTGTGTGTAAGCCTCTCTGTGTATGTATGTGTGTGTGTGTGAAGAGCGAACACCACAGTAGTGCACTTGAGAGAAACATTGGGGGAGGGGGGGTGAATTGTCCATGAGCAAATTGTCCTAGGGGCAAATTGTACCCGGGATGAATTATCCCTTGGAGTGAATGTGCCAGGGACGACAGAGCTGATTGGTACAATCCCCCCAAATCTGTTCCTTCCGCAATAATCGGGTCTAAATGCGGGCTGACGCCCGCATATTTGCAGAACTGCCCGCACTTTTTACCGATCACGGCAGAAATTCACTCGTCGTCTGCTCAATCCGTTGTCTGCACAAACCGAAAGCATCGAGCAGGAATGAATGATTTCTCGACATTTCATTGGTTCCTTTACAATGTTATAGTGTAAATCAACCAATCGTTGTCATCTCATTTTACCGACAAGAAGTTGCGAGAGTCCTAACCGCCATGTTGAATTTTCCTCAAAATGAAGCGGACAATGACACTCTTCGACTTTGATTTTTGTGGCGGCTAAGTAAAAAAACCGAAATCCTCTGCCAAACGAGTGTGCAGAAGTTGTTGCAGAAACAGCTACTGCATCAACAGTCTCTGAGAAGCAGCCCGAAGATAACGGCACTAGTGCGAGGGAACACCGGTTCCAAGACGAGTGGCTGAAGAAGTGGCCATGGCTAGCGAAGATTGAATCGGCCGCCTCCCCCCCCCCCCCCCCTCATATCCATTGGACCTGCCCCCCTTTTTTCATTCTTAGGGGGGAAACGCCCCCAATTTTTCAAAATCCTAGAATCAGCTGTGGGACGAATTGTTGGGGGTGAATTGCCCCCAGGGCATATTGTACGGGAGTACTCATGATGATGATAATGATGATGATGATGATGATATATTACAGTGACTTAGCGGTGGAGTTACCGTTCACCCTCACCCACCCCAAGCCAGTAGAGTCGCCTCCCCCCTCCCTCATGATGATAATGATGATGGTGATGATGATGATGATGATGATATATTACAGTGACTTAGCGGTGGAGTTACCGTTCACCCTCACCCACCCCAAGCCAGTAGAGTCGCCTCCCCCCTCCCTCATGATGATGATGATGATGATGATGGTGATGATGATGATAATGATGGTGATGATGATGATATATTACAGTGACTTAGCGGTGGAGTTACCGTTCACCCTCACCCACCCCAAGCCAGTAGAGTCTCCTCCCCCCTCCCTCATGATGATGGTGATGATGATGATATATTACAGTGACTTAGCGGTGGAGTTACCGTTCACCCTCACCCACCCCAAGCCAGTAGAGTCGCCTCCCCCGTCTCGTGCTCAGAGCATGGTGCCGGCTGAGGCAGGAGAAGGGGCACCTGTGGACACCAACCTGATCCAGTTTGACACCAAGTACGTCTGTCTGTTTGTCTATTTGTTTGTGTGTTCGTCTGTCTGTCTCTTCATGTGTTTGTCTGTGTGTCTGTCTGATCATGTGTTTGTGGGGAGTGTGCGTCTGTGGATTCCAACCTCATCCAGTTTGACACCAAGTAAGTCTGTCTGTCTGTTTGTGTGTTCGTCTGTCTGTCTGTCTGTGTGTTTGTCTGTTCATGTGTTTGTGGGGAGGATGCGTCTGTGGACACCAACCTTGACACCAGGTATGTCTGTATCCATCTGTCCATTGGTCTGTCTGTCCTGCTCCAATTTGTGGAGTGGGTGTGCCTCTCTAACTCTCTGTCTGTTTGACATCACCCTCTCTCTCTCTGTTTCTCTATGACATCTCTCTCTGTGTGTAAGTGTTTTGTATTTGGGAATTTTACCAGTTGTATTCCTGGATCTGGTCTGGTGCATCGCAGACGCCACTTCTGATGGTAAATTGCGACAGAACTAGGAGGGCGCATGTACTTAATAGAAAATATAGACGGAGAAAGACCTACTGCTTACCCTGGGTTAAGACCATTGAACCCCCCAGTTCATCCGGGAAGGCCCAGACCCCGCTTCCAGAAGCAAGCAACAAACAAAAAAGCAACAACAACAAACGTCTAGACTTGTGATCAGTGGTCGCAGGCTCAGATGGTGGTCTGACAGATTGCAGTGACAGTGGCCTCGCTCAGTTAGTTCCACTCCATGGCAATCCTGATGAAGAAGGAGCTACGATATTGCTCTGTTCTCACATCAGGGACATGATATCATTGAGAGTGGTTGTGGTGGCCTGACTTTCCAAGATGTTATTTGCTTTGAACCCCTCAAATCTGGTTGGCTTAATCCTATGGCGATTTGCGGTGGCCGGAGTGAGGAATTTTTCTGCTGGGAGAGCTGGAAGGACACCCTCAGCAATCTTGTAGAAGAGGCTGAGGTGTTGATGCCTTCGTCTTTCCTCCAGAGGCAGCAGGTCTAGTTCCTTGAGCACATCGCTCACTGTCCTGGATTCCTGGACCTGTAGTCCCCAGTAATGAAGTGTGCTGCTTGGCGTGGCACTCTCTCCAGCTTCTCACTGTCCTGGATTCCTGGACCTGTAGTCCCCAGTAATGAAGCGTGCTGCTTGGTGTGGCACTCTCTCCAGCTTCTCACTGTCCTGGATTCCTGGACCTGTGGTCCCTGGTAATGAAGCATGCTGCTTGGCGTTGCACTCTCTCCAGCTTCTCACTGTCCTGGATTCCTGGACCTGTGGTCCCCAGTAATGAAGCGTGCTGCTTGGCGTGGCACTCTCTCCAGCTTCTCACTGTCCTGGATTCCTGGACCTGTGGTCCCTGGTAATGAAGCATGCTGCTTGGCGTGGCATTCTCTCCAGCTTCTCACTGTCCTGGATTCCTGGACCTGTGGTCCCTGGTAATGAAGCGTGCTGCTTGGCGTTGCACTCTCTCCAGCTTCTCACTGTCCTGGATTCCTGGACCTGTGGTCCCCAGTAATGAAGCGTGCTGCTTGGCGTGGCACTCTCTCCAGCTTCTCACTGTCCTGGATTCCTGGACCTGTGGTCCCCAGTAATGAAGCGTGCTGCTTGGCGTGGCACTCTCTCCAGCTTCTCACTGTCCTGGATTCCTGGACCTGTGGTCCCTGGTAATGAAGCATGCTGCTTGGCGTGGCACTTCTCTCCAGCTTCTCACTGTCCTGGATTCCTGGACCTGTGGTCCCTGGTAATGAAGCGTGCTGCTTGGCGTTGCACTCTCTCCAGCTTCTCACTGTCCTGGATTCCTGGACCTGTGGTCCCCAGTAATGAAGCGTGCTGCTTGGCGTTGCACTCTCTCCAGCTTCTCACTGTCCTGGATTCCTGGACCTGTGGTCCCTGGTAATGAAGCGTGCTGCTTGGCGTGGCACTCTCTCCAGCTTCTCACTGTCCTGGATTCCTGGACCTGTGGTCCCCAGTAATGAAGCGTGCTGCTTGGCGTGGCACTCTCTCCAGCTTCTCACTGTCCTGGATTCCTGGACCTGTAGTCCCCAGTAATGAAGCGTGCTGCTTGGCGTTGCACTCTCTCAAGCTTCTCACTGTCCTGGATTCCTGGACCTGTAGTCCCCAGTAATGAAGCGTGCTGCTTGGCGTTGCACTCTCTCCAGCTTCTCACTGTCCTGGATTCCTGGACCTGTAGTCCCCAGTAATGAAGCGTGCTGCTTGGCGTGGCACTCTCTCCAGCTTCTCATTGTCCTGGATTCCTGGACCTGTAGTCCCCAGTAATGAAGCGTGCTGCTTGGCGTGGCACTCTCTCCAGCTTCTCACTGTCCTGGATTCCTGGACCTGTAGTCCCCAGTAATGAAGCGTGCTGCTTGGTGTGGCACTCTCTCCAGCTTCTCACTGTCCTGGATTCCTGGACCTGTGGTCCCTGGTAATGAAGCGTGCTGCTTGGCGTTGCACTCTCTCCAGCTTCTCACTGTCCTGGATTCCTGGACCTGTGGTCCCCAGTAATGTAGCGTGCTGCTTGGCGTGGCACTCTCTCCAGCTTCTCACTGTCCTGGATTCCTGGACCTGTGGTCCCTGGTAATGAAGCGTGCTGCTTGGCGTGGCACTCTCTCCAGCTTCTCACTGTCCTGGATTCCTGGACCTGTGGTCCCCAGTAATGTAGCGTGCTGCTTGGTGTGGCACTCTCTCCAGCTTCTCACTGTCCTGTCTCTGGTACGGGTTACACACTGTCTCGCTAGTTTCTAGTTTGGATCTGACCAATGCTGTGTATGCCAGGCGTCTGCAATTTCTAGGACAGTTCCGGAGGAATCCTAGAATTCAGCTTTGCGGCATATGTTGGAGATATGGGGAGACCATCTTAAATCGCTTGTGATCTATACTCCAAGATAGGGGGTCTCTTGAACTTGTTTCAATATAACTCCTCCATGACTGTAGAGGTAGGACGAAGTGCTTTTGGTGGAGAGTATGTCGTTGAAACGCATGCCCCACTTCTTAGCCCAGTCTTCCAGATCTTTTAGATCTGCCTGCAGGGTCAGGTGGTCTTGGAAGCTGCAAATGTCCCTGCATAACAAGCAGTCGTCAGCAAAGAGCCGCACTCATCTGGTTAACATTGGACAAACATTTTGCAGACTGATTGGTGTTCACCTCGTTTTACATGTGTAATGTGTGCTATGTTCTTATTGTATTGTGGAGTTATGCCAGTTGTATTGGTCATGAAGGTAACTGGGGGCCGACCTTCTTTGCAGACTGATTGGTGTTCACCTCGTTTTACATGTGTAATGTGTACTATGTTCTTATTGTATTGTGGAGTTATGCCAGTTGTATTGGTCATGAAGGTAACTGGGGGCCGACCTTCTTTGCAGACTGATTGGTGTTCACCTCGTTTTACATGTGTAATGTGTACTATGTTCTTATTGTATTGTGGAGTTATGCCAGTTGTATTGGTCATGAAGGTAACTGGGGACCGACCTTCTTTGCAGACTGATTGGTGTTCACCTCGTTTTACATGTGTAATGTGTGCTATGTTCTTATTGTATTGGGGAGTTATGCCAGTTGTATTGGTCATGAAGGTAACTGGGGACCGACCTTCTTTGCAGACTGATTGGTGTTCACCTCGTTTTACATGTGTAATGTGTGCTATGTTCTTATTGTATTGGGGAGTTATGCCAGTTGTATTGGTCATGAAGGTAACTGGGGACCGACCTTCTTTGCAGACTGTGATCGGCAGACCCGGAGCAAGTCGTATGATGTGTGCTATGTTCTTATTGTATTGGGGAGTTATGCCAGTTGTATTGGTCATGAAGGTAACTGGGGACCGACCTTCTTTGCAGACTGTGATCGGCAGACCCGGAGCAAGTCGTATGATGTGTGCTATGTTCTTATTGTATTGGGGAGTTATGCCAGTTGTATTGGTCATGAAGGTAACTGGGGACCGACCTTCTTTGCAGACTGTGATCGGCAGACCCGGAGCAAGTCGTATGATGTGTGCTATGTTCTTATTGTATTGGGGAGTTATGCCAGTTGTATTGGTCATGAAGGTAACTGGGAACCGACCTTCTTTGCAGACTGTGATCGGCAGACCCGGAGCAAGTCGTATGATGTGTGCTATGTTCTTATTGTATTGGGGAGTTATGCCAGTTGTATTGGTCATGAAGGTAACTGGGGGCCGACCTTCTTTGCAGACTGTGATCGGCAGACCCGGAGCAAGTCGTATGATGTGTGCTATGTTCTTATTGTATTGGGGAGTTATGCCAGTTGTATTGGTCATGAAGGTAACTGGGGACCGACCTTCTTTGCAAACTGTGATCGGCAGACCCGGAGCAAGTCGTATGATGTGTGCTATGTTCTTATTGTATTGGGGAGTTATGCCAGTTGTATTGGTCATGAAGGTAACTGGGGGCCGACCTTCTTTGCAGACTGTGATCGGCAGACCCGGAGCAAGTCGTATGATGTGTGCTATGTTCTTATTGTATTGGGGAGTTATGCCAGTTGTATTGGTCATGAAGGTAACTGGGGACCGACCTTCTTTGCAGACTGTGATCGGCAGACCCGGAGCAAGTCGTATGATGTGTGCTATGTTCTTACTGCGTTGTGTTGTTTTCTCACAGTTCACTTTCTTTCATCCATTTCTTGTGATGGTGCATGAGAAAGCGGTTAAAGATTCATAGCATGGTATTTTTGGCCCAGGCAGAAAACTGATAACAATCCTTAAAACATCACATGTGTAAGGCGTACATGGGAAAATAAGTAAATAAAATGTGTGTCCATTTCATTTTTGCTGAAAACAAAAACCATCAGTATGACTATTCTGCAGAATGACTTTATCATCTTCATAGTCTGATTTCCCATCTAATATCAAACTAGGCGGCAGAGATGTCACATTCTGTTGGCTGCTTATCTCTGTGGGATTGTGGCTTTCTTCTCTTTAGGAAAAGGCATTCCTTGTCTGATTATCTCATGCACCCTCACACTGTTTGTCAAGTTTCTAGGGTTTGTTTGCATGTTTTTTGGTTTGTTTTTGTTTTTTAATCTTTTTATGATTTTATTGTCATAATATTTTAGTTGTAAGATTGTTACTTTTTTTTCTTACTTTTTGTTTGTGTGGGTTATTGTTTTTGTTTGTTTATTTGTTTTCTTTTTGAGTTAGTATGGTTTGGTTCAGCACCGTTCTGTTACTGAAGAAAGAAAGGTGGTTTTTTTATCTTTCTAAGTTTCTTTGTTTCTTTCCAAGCAGTCTCTCTCTCTCTCTCTCTCTCTCTCTCTCTCTCTCTCTCTCTCTCTCTCTCTCTCTCTCTCTCTCTCTCTCTCTCTCTCTCTCTCTCTCTCTCTCTCTCTCTCTCTCTCTATCTTGTATTTTTTATTTCATTTTTATTATTGTTTCTATAATATTCTCGTATTCTTTGACAATGTATGCTAAAACTAATGGAACTCGTATTGCCCATGTCAATGTGTATCATTTGTATAATAAGTTACCAGACATATGTATGCTTCTGAATGATACCCCACCTATCCACATATTAGGCCTCAGCGAGACTCGCCTTAATACCTATATACCAGACAATATGCTCACAATCCCCAACTACAACATTATCCGTCGTGACGCCTCTAAACCGGGCGAAACTGGCCTTGCTGTCTACATTCATGACAGTATTTATCCCTTTGCACAAAGAAGATTGGACTTAGAAACCGCTAATATAGAGTGCATTTAAATGCACTTTGCCTGAATGTCAGGTGTTGAAAAGTTGCTGATCAACCTCCCTTTCTCACCTTCCCATAGTTTGTCCTTTGCCTGAATGTCAGGTATTGAAAAGTTGCTGATCAACCTCCCTTTCTCACCGTCCCATAGTTTGTCCTTTGCCTGAATGTCAGGTATTGAAAAGTTGCTGATCAACCTCCCTTTTTCACCTTCCCATAGTTTGTCCTTTGCCTGAATGTCAGGTGTTGAAAAGTTGCTGATCAACCTCCCTTTCTCACCTTCCCATAGTGTGTCCTTTGCCTGAATGTCAGGTGTTGAAAAGTTGCTGATCATCCTCCCTTTCTCACCTTCCCATAGTTTGTCCTTTGCCTGAATGTGTATTGAAAAGTTGCTGATCATCCTCCCTTTCTCACCTTCCCATAGTTTGTCCTTTGCCTGAATGTCAGGTATTGAAAAGTTGCTGATCATCCTCCCTTTCTCACCTTCCCATAGTTTGTCCTTTGCCTGAATGTCAGGTGTTGAAAAGTTGCTGATCAACCTCCCTTTCTCACCTTCCCATAGTGTGTCCTTTGCATCTCTTATTGCCCATGCCGTGCCTTAGCTTTGAGTGTTGTTTCCTAGAGAGCCAGATAAAGCCCTTTAACTCTCCTCACACCATTGGCGGTAGCTACCGACACGGCAGGCTTGCCACATGGTTGCCCATGTGCTTTTCTATTTTTAGAGGCTTACATAATTGGTAGCAGCAGATTGAGAAAGGTTGATCTGATTTCAAAAATAATTTTTGATAGTTCTCATGAAGACAGCATCGCCATTTTCCAAATAGAGTTGATTCTTGTCAATGAAAGAAACCATGAAGATTTGGGGATAAAAATTTGAGATAATTGTTGAAATGAAGCAAAGAAGTGTACTGAAGAGTGTTAGCTGGAAATCAGACGATCTTTTTTATTCGAAGTTGGACAAATATATCAAACTAATTGGCGATCTTGACGAGCCCTCCCTGATGATTTGAAATAGTTCAGTTAAACATGCCCTCCCTATCGTAAGCCTAGTGGACACGTTTAATTTCACTTCCCTCCAATAGATTTTAAATAATTCAAATTAAGCTCAGCTTCCTAGCGTAAGCCTAGTTTAATTTTATAATTAAATAGCATTAATGTTCTCTTCAGCTTTGTGGAGCATTGACCCCAACAGGGATGTTGCCCCTGTAGTCCACCTAGGTGGTACCTGGACCATGGGGCATTGACCCTTTGACCCCAACAGGGATGTTGCCCCTGTAGTCCACCTAGGTGGTATCTGGACCCAGGGGCATTGACCCTTTGACCCCAACAGGGATGTTGCCCCTGTAGTCCACCTAGGTGGTATCTGGACCCAGGGGCATTGACCCTTTGACCCCAACAGGGATGTTGCCCCTGTAGTCCACCTAGGTGGTATCTGGACCCAGGGGCATTGACCCTTTGACCCCAACAGGGATGTTGCCCCTGTAGTCCACCTAGGTGGTATCTGGACCCAGGGGCATTGACCCTTTGACCCCAACAGGGATGTTGCCCCTGTAGCCCACCTAGGTGGTATCTGGACCCAGGGGCATTGACCCTTTGACCCCAACAGGGATGTTGCCTCTGTAGTCCACCTAGGTGGTATCTGGACCCAGGGGCATTGACCCTTTGACCCCAACAGGGATGTTGCCCATGTAGTCCACCTAGGTGGTATCTGGACCCAGGGGCATTGACCCTTTGACCCCAACAGGGATGTTGCCCCTGTAGCCCACCTAGGTGGTATCTGGACCCAGGGGCATTGACCCTTTGACCCCAACAGGGATGTTGCCTCTGTAGTCCACCTAGGTGGTATCTGGACCCAGGGGCATTGACCCTTTGACCCCAACAGGGATGCTGCCCCTGTAGCCCACCAGGGGCATTGACCCTTTGACCCCAACAGGGATGTTGCCCCTGTAGTCCACCTAGGTGGTATCTGGACCCAGGGGCTTTGACCCCAACAGGGACGCTGTCCCTGTAGCCCACCAGGGGCATTGACCCTTTGACCCCAACAGGGATGCTGCCCCTGTAGCCCACCAGGGGCATTGACCCTTTGACCCCAACAGGGATGCTGCCCCTGTAGCCCACCAGGGGCATTGACCCTTTGACCCCAACAGGGATGCTGCCCCTGTAGCCCACCAGGGGCATTGACCCTTTGACCCCAACAGGGATGCTGCCCCTGTAGCCCACCAGGGGCATTGACCCTTTGACCCCAACAGGGATGCTGCCCCTGTAGCCCACCAGGGACTAGGTGGCATCTGGACCTAGGGGCTACTTTTCATTTTGTTCAGGATTTTGTAGAAATAATCAACATGAAAAAATGTGGTGCTGCAGTATGGGCTATGCGTTGTACAGGTAAAATCAGCCACATTTCACAGAGACGAGTCTCAATTAATTGAAACTAATACCAATAGTGTACCCTACCAACACTAGCTGCTGTGAGGTCTGCGGGTCACTGGTGAAATCGGCCACGTTTCAGAGTTACATCATATCTGTATGTTCCCTGTCTGTTTCAACGGGGAGAGTTCTGCGCAGTCAAGAACGACAACTTTGTACCGTAAAATACAACACATCAACACACAGTACAGCACAATGTAATAGTGGTATACAGTATAATACAACACATCAACACACAGTACAGCACAATGTAATAGTGGTATACAGTATAATACAACACATCAACACACAGTACAGCACAATGTAATAGTGGTATACAGTATAATACAACACATCAACACACAGTACAGCACAATGTAATAGTGGTATACAGTATAATACAACACATCAACACACAGTACAGCACAATGTAATAGTGGTATACAGTATAATACAACACATCAACACACAGTACAGCACAATGTAATAGTGGTATACAGTATAATACAACACATCAACACACAGTACAGCACAATGTAATAGTGGTATACAGTATAATACAACACATCAACACACAGTACAGCACAATGTAATAGTGGTATACAGTATAATACAACACATCAACACACAGTACAGCACAATGTAATAGTGGTATACAGTATAATACAACACATCAACACACAGTACAGCACAATGTAATAGTGGTATACAGTATAATACAACACATCAACACACAGTACAGCACAATGTAATAGTGGTATACAGTATAATACAACACATCAACACACAGTACAGCACAATGTAATAGTGGTATACAGTATAATACAACACATCAACACACAGTACAGCACAATGTAATAGTGGTATACAGTATAATACAACACATCAACACACAGTACAGCACAATGTAATAGTGGTATATAATACAACACATCAACATAACACAACTTAATCATTAATAATAATTAATAATAATGACTAATGTTCTGTACTGTTTCAGTGGGGAGCCATTCTACGCAGACAATGACGACGACTTTAAAAGTATAACACAACACATCAACACAACTTAACATAATGAATAATGTTGTGTACTGTTTCAGCAGGGAGCCATTCTATGCAGACAATGATGACGACTATACAGTATAACACAACACATCAACACAACTTAACATAATGACTAATGTTCTGTACTGTTTCAGCGGGGAGCCATTCTACGCAGACAAGGATGACGACTTTATCTTTGAGGACTTTGCTCGACTCAGATTGAAGGGCCACGACGGGGATGACACGGAGGCCTAGACAGGGACAACACAGGGGGATAACATAGAGGCCCTGGAATGGGACAACAAGGAGGCTGCTGGAGGCCTAGTTTGGGATGTACAGTGTGGCTCAGCCTTGGTGTGGCTTTGGTCCTGGGCCCAGCTGTCTGCAGGAACCACAGTGCGCATCTCATGTCGGCAGTGTCCACCACTTTGTCCACTTCGTGTGAATACTACGTCGACTGTAAAGTTGTGTGTCTACTATGTCGACTATAAAGTTATGTGTCTACTATGTCGACTATAAAGTTATGTGTCTACTATGTCGACTCTGTCTGCTGTGTACACAATGTCTATAGGAACCACGTCTACGCAGGGGGTTCTAACAGGGATTGGTCGTTTCCTAGTTGCTGGGCAACCGAGGGAGGGACTTCTGGGATGGGTGGGGTGGGCGTGCATGAAAGCGGGACGTTACTATTTGATGTCCTACGTGTATGGACTTTACTATGTATTGACGTAGGCAGATTAGTGGCTTTATTGTGACGACCATATTACTGTTGTTTGGCATTTACAGTTGGTTTGGTGGTTCATTATTTACTCTGTACAAACGGCTTGTATCTATGCGAGAAAACAAGTTAATATATAGACTCATATTATGTAGGTGTTGTATTTTATTTTATCCTTGTCATTGTTTTAATTTCTGGAAATTGTAATCAAATTGATGTAAAATATGATTGATGTAAAATATGTGGATTTTAGTCATTTTATTGATTTTCATATGTATGTGTACATACCAAAAGTCTACTGCTTAGAAATCGATGTTTTTACATGGTTTTCTGTCCGTTTCATGTAGAAAATGTCCTGTTTTACCAAGTGGAATGTGTAAAATGTCCTGATTTACTAAGTGGAATGTGTAAAAATGTCCTGTCACTCTAAATGTCCATGTAAAGGTGTCCCATGTTAACAACA
The DNA here is from genome assembly GCA_017654935.2 of Phymorhynchus buccinoides. Taxonomy (NCBI): domain Eukaryota; kingdom Metazoa; phylum Mollusca; class Gastropoda; order Neogastropoda; family Raphitomidae; genus Phymorhynchus; species Phymorhynchus buccinoides. The sequence goes on along the minus strand of CM065681.1, from coordinate 209,497 downwards.
GGTGTGTAAAAGTGTCCAATTGAAAGTCAGCTGCAAAGCAAAGATCTGTGGGAGAGAGAAGGTACAGAAGGGGGTAGGGGGGGTTGGAGGGCTTGGGAAAGGGTGAGGATATGGAGAGGGGGGGGATATGTTTTTCCTTGTCCCTAAACGTGAACTGCTGTAGTGTGGGGTAAGACAGTGTCATGTGTGTCAGTGACAGTGTCATGCCTCAGATGATCACTGCTTAGAATTGATCCCTCTTCAGTCTGAACTGCTGTAGTGTGGGGTAAGACAGTGACAGTGTCATGCATGTCCCAGATGGTCACTGATTATGATTGATGCATTTTGGGCTGAATTAAAGGACTTGGCCTAGTCCACTGATGCTTCCATCGCATCAACCAAACTGAACAGAACCAACATCAACTGTAATTATAGACTGCTGTCAACAGAGATGCGTGTAACTGGTCAGGTGCACAGGCAGACAGATGGATCATCTGCATAACTGTCAATCATCATGAGTGAATGAAACTGATCAATGAGACAAATTGGTTCACACATACACGCAGCACTTGACAGTGACATCAATCATGAATGTTTTCACTCTAACAGTCACCATGGATTGTCAGTGACATCAATCATGAATGTTTTCACTCTAACAGTCACCATGGATTATCAGTGACATCAGTCATGAATGTTTTCACTCTAACAGTCACCATGGATTATCAGTGACATCAGTCATGAATGTTTTCACTCTGACAGTCACCATGGATTGTCAGTGACATCAATCATGAATGTTTTCACTCTGACAGTCACCATGGATTGTCAGTGACATCAATCATGAATGTTTTCACTCTAACAGTCACCATGGATTGTCAGTGACATCAATCATGAATGTTTTCACTCTAACAGTCACCATGGATTATCAGTGACATCAGTCATGAATGTTTTCACTCTAACAGTCACCATGGATTGTCAGTGACATCAATCATGAATGTTTTCACTCTAACAGTCACCATGGATTGTCAGTGACATCAATCATGAATGTTTTCACTCTAACAGTCACCATGGATTATCAGTGACATCAGTCATGAATGTTTTCACTCTAACAGTCACCATGGATTGTCAGTGACATCAATCATGAATGTTTTCACTCTAACAGTCACCATGGATTGTCAGTGACATCAATCATGAATGTTTTCACTCTAACAGTCACCATGGATTGTCAGTGACATCAATCATGAATGTTTTCACTCTAACAGTCACCATGGATTGTCAGTGACATCAATCATGAATGTTTTCACTCTGACAGTCACCATGGATTGTCAGTGACATCAATCATGAATGTTTTCACTCTGACAGTCACCATGGATTGTCAGTGACATCAATCATGAATGTTTTCACTCTAACATGCATTGTCTGTCCGTGCAGACTAAAGTTCAAAGGCCATTGATCCTCGGTTTGTCTGTCTGTCTGTCTGTCTGGTTTTTATCAACTACAAAGTCATAGAATATGAGTCTGTCTCAGAGATGTCCACAGTTGACATTGTGGCTTCTTGTGTTTGTCTACACCGTGTTGATGTGCGAGGCAAGTGATTATGTAAATGATGATGTGATAATGATGACGATGACGATGTATGTAAGTGATGGTAATATGATGAGGTGCATTTGACTTCAATCCATGTTAGGGGGGGGGGGGGGGGGGGGGAGATAAAAGGGTAGGAAGAGATTGTACTTGTGATAACACACACACACAGACACACCACGCAGACACCACACACCACACAGACACACACACACACACACAGACACACCACACACCACAGACACACCACATAGACACAGACACTGGTGTTAGCTGCTGTCCTGTTCTTATACACTCTCTCCCTCCCCTCCTCTCTCTGCCCGTCTATTTCCCTCAACCCCCCCCCCCCCCTTTAGCTTAGTCCCATGTGCAGACTCCCCTATCCCCCCTATCCCCCCCCTCCCCTCCCTCTCTCTGCCTGTCCATCTCCCTCAAAACTCCCCTATCCCCCTCCTCCCACCCCCCCCCCCACCCCTGCTCTCCTCTCTCTGCCTGTCCATCTCCCTCAAAACTCCCTATCCCCCCCCCCCCCCCCCCCACCCCCCCTGCTCTCCTCTCTCTGCCTGTCCATCTCCCTCACCCCCCCCCCCCCCCCCCCTTAGTCCTATGTGCAGACCCCCCCCCCCTCCTCTCTCTCTCTGCCTGTCCATCTTTCTCAAAACTCCCCCCCCCCCCCCCCTTTTTTAGTTTAGTCCTATGTGCAGACCCCCCCCTACCCCCTCCTCTCCTCTCTCTGCCTGTCCATCTCCCTCAAAACTCGCCCCCTTTTAGTTTAGTCCTATGTGCAGACCCCCCCCCCCCCCCCCAGCCCCTCCTCTCCTCTCTCTGCCTGTCCATCTCCCTCAAAACTTGCCCCTTCCCCCGCTTTAGTTTAGTCCCATGTGCAGACACCCACCCATACATGCGCTGTCCTTTCTGTCTCCTTCCTTGCCTAGTCCCAATGTACAATGTATGCAGGGGTTGTTGTTGAATATTATTGTGAGATGAGCACTCAATACAAAGCTTTGTTGCTGTTGAATAATGTATAGACAATACTCTATACATTATTCAACAACAAAGCTCTGTATTGAGTATTGTGAGGCAAGTGGTCGATACAGAGATTTGTTGTTAATTCAGCTGGAGATGAATGCTGTTTGTTTGCTGTTCCATCCTAAGCGTGTATGTGCATAGTCTGTATGTACCATCAGTGTGGTATAATATTTTATATATCATGGATCCTATATATTACACTGTCATTGATCAGCAGCTCATTGTGTCGTGTGAATATGACAATGCATAGTTTTGTTATTCCATGCTGATATCTGTTGTGTTGTTGTTCATCTCGTTGCTGTTGTCATGTCTGCAGACAGGGGTTGCGTTTCTTTTGGTATTTCATGTATTTTGGTGTTTACATGCTATACTACTACGGTAGTACTTTTTCTACTATGGTACCATTGAAAGGACTGTGCACTGTTTGGTTTTGTGTTTTTCTATGTTCGTGTTGTTTGTTTATTGTAAAGTCTGGTCATCTGTAATTTAAACTGTTTTCCATTACACACTTGTGTTGTCATGGGCTATTCCATTACAGCGTTATAATTCATGTCAAGGGCTGTTCCATTACAGCGTTATAATTCATGTCATGGGCTGTTCCATTACAGCGTTATAATTCATGTCATGGGCTGTTCCATTACAGCGTTATAATTCATGTCATGGGCTGTTCCATTACAGCGTTATAATTCATGTCATGGGCTGTTCCATTACAGCGTTATAATTCATGTCATGGGCTATTCCATTACAGTGTTGTCATGGGCTGTTCCATTACAGCGTTATAATTCATGTCATGGGCTGTTCCATTACAGTGTTATAATTCATGTCATGGGCTGTTCCATTACAGCGTTATAATTCATGTCATGGGCTATTCCATTACAGCGTTATAATTCATGTCATGGGCTGTTCCATTACAGCGTTATAATTCATGTCATGGGCTGTTCCATTACAGCGTTATAATTCATGTCATGGGCTGTTCCATTACAGCGTTATAATTCATGTCATGGGCTGTTCCATTACAGTGTTATAATTCATGTCATGAGCTGTTCCATGACAGCGTTATAATTCATGTCATGGGCTGTTCCATTACAGCGTTATAATTCATGTCATGGGCTGTTCCATTACAGCGTTATAATTCATGTCATGGGCTGTTCCATTACAGCGTTATAATTCATGTCATGGGCTGTTCCATTACAGCGTTATAATTCATGTCATGGGGGATTTCATTACAGCGTTATAATTCATGTTATGGGCTGTTCCATTACAGCGTTATAATTCATGTCATGGGGGATTTCATTACAGCGTTATAATTCATGTCATGGGGGATTTCATTACAGCGTTATAATTCATGTCATGGGGGATTTTATTCACAGTTACCATTGAACTGGGCTAGATTTGTCAGACTTGCATCCTTCGAGGCTCTCTCTGCATTAAAAATTCCGTCTTATACGCATCTTCTTGTCACCCACTGTGTCAGGAATACACAGGTTATGTTAATTTACACACAAAAACCTACTCTCCAAACCCCCCCTATGAATGGAGCAAGTCTGACATTGCATGGAGCAAGTCTTACATCTGATTGTGATAACACTTTATTTCAATGTCAGTTCACTTTTCCATTATGGACAAAGTGCTAGTTGTTTTGTAAACAAAGGGTATTTCTCAATAGCGATGGGGTGCTGTTAATTCAACATACTGTTTTCTCTAGCAGTTCACATCCTAGATGTCTTGTAAACAAAGGGTATTTCTCAATAGCGATGGGGTGCTGAATTCAACATACTGTTTTCTCTAGCAGTTCACATCCTAGTTGTCTTGTAAACAAAGCGTATTTCTCAATGGCGATGGGGTGCTGAATTCAACAAACTGTTTTCTCTAGCAGTTCACATCCTAGATGTCTTGTAAACAAAGGGTATTTCTCAATAGCGATGGGGTGCTGAATTCAACAAACTGTTTTCTCTATGCTGAACTGTTAAGGTGGACATTGTTTTGTTATTTTTCCCTCTTTCCCTCTTTCCCCATGGCAACACAGTGATACTCTAGTAATATGACTTGCCTGTCACTGTGTTGCCATGGAGGAAGAGTGAAAATTAACGTGTTCTTCAACCTTAACTGTCATCGAGTTATTATTATGGACCCTGGATAGCGCTATTGTAGTCAAGCTGTTATTTATTATGAATAGTGTTACTGCGTTATTGATCATTATGAAAAATGTAATTGTAGGTGAACTGTTCTTCATTATGAATAGCGCTATTGTAGTCAAGCTGTCATTTATTATGAATAGTGTTACTGCGTTATTGATCATTATGAAAAATGTAATTGTAGGTGAACTGTTCTTCATTATGGATAGTTATTGTAGTCAAGATGTTATTTATTATGGATAGCCATATTGTAAAGGTGTTATTTATTATGATGGATAGTGCTGCTGCTGGCTTGAGACGGCTGATTCTTGCTACAGCTGTGATGGTATGTGTGTAGAGTGTTGATAATGATCGACATTACAGTTATTATAGATTGACAGCGTATATGTGTAACTGAGACATATAGTATTAATACTGATTGACGTTAGTTATAGATCAACAGCGTATATGTATAACTGAGACATATAGTGTTAATACTGATTGGTTTAAACAAGAATTTATTCAAGAATAGAAAATCATAACAAAGCAGCAATACATTTATGAACTTCGAGTACAACAAGCTAAGAGCTTATAAAGCGTACTCTCATATTTAAGTTGCACAGTAAGGACTGCACACGCAAAACTAATCTAACATTGAAAAAATAATAACATAAAAGCAACAACACTGAACAGTAGTAAACACTTATATACAAAAAGGAAAAAAAAAAGAACAGAAAAAAAGAAAATACACAACAAAATTAAGTAAATCTAATCTACATGAATTTTAGGGGCAATATAAAACATAATGTCAGCTTGCATTGAATCAGAGTCATCACAAAGCTATACCTACCAGGGCTAAAAAACAACAAAAACCAAATGGGATTGTAAAGTCATGTCAAGAGCAGAATAAATATTTGTTTATGCAAGCTTGCGCCCCTTATCAAAGGGAAACGACGGATCATGTTACAATCAGAATTGATCATGTTATTGAGAATTTGTTTGACAGTTGAATAAAATTATAATCAGTAGTATTCTCAATAATTTTGTTTAGGAAATGGACAAAATATGCATGGAAAAATAATTTGACATATGCATCATTGCACGCCTAGCCGACCACAAACCTGTTAGACCTTTGAATGAACTCGCAAACTGCAAGGAATATTCTGTTCTCTGAGACATTTTTATAATTACTGCCAAACAATAACACTGCACAGTCAGTTTTAACATCATCTGGCAGTAATACAATGGTTTCTGCACGAGCTTGTTGGAAGAGAGGACAATACAAAAGGAAATGTTCAGCATCAAATCCGCAAGCACATACTGTACTATTGGAGAGATGTCGAAGGAATAAATCATCTTTTAAGTCACTCATTTGTAGTCTCAGTTTGCAAATTATTACTTCAGAAGCTCTGTCAGGTAAATAATAATATTGTGGTACAACGTTATCTGTCTCTCGGAGAAAACGCTTAAGCATGCTAATGGAATCACATTGTTTAATATGATCAGGAAGAATGTTCCAAAGTACAGTTGCAGAGGGAAAGAATGAGGATCTGTATAACTCTAGTCTACTCCTTGGTACAAGTCTTTCACGGTAATTACGTCTGTGGTAGGGGTTTACTGAGGCAACCAGGGGTGGAAGACGCTCTATTAAGTACAAGGGCACAATACCATGAACAATTTTAAAATACAAGATAATTTTATGACGACGTCGTCTCTCTTTTAAAGTAGTAAGTCCAGACTCAGCATACAATTTATGATGGCTGGTCCCACGAACTGAACCAATGATTGTCCTAATTGCGTCTAATTGGAGACTTTCTAGATATTCTGCTTGTTTGTTCGTGCAATTGTCCCAGATAACGTCCGAATAATCAAAGTGAGGCATGATAAATGATTTGTACATAGTGAGAAGCGATTTGCGACTTAGACGATATTTATATGACCTAAAACAAGCAACAAGTATTCGGCATTTGGACAAAATGGATTTTATATGAAGATCCCATTAACAGTAGTGTTAATACTGATTGACGTTACAGTTATTATAGATTGACAGCGTATATGTGTAACTGAGACATATAGTGTTGATAATGATTGACGTTAGTTATTATAGATTGACAGCAAATATGTTTAACTGAGACATAGTGTTAATACTGATTGACGTTAGTTATTATAGATTGACAGCAAATATGTATAACTGAGACATATAGTGTCAATACTGATTGACGTTAGTTATTATAGATTGACAGTAAATATGTATAACTGAGACATAGTGTTAATACTGATTGACATTACAGTTATTATAGATTGACAGCGTATATGTATAACTGAGACATATAGTGTTAATACTGATTGACGTTACAGTTATTATAGATTGACAGCGTATATGTGTAACTGAGACATATAGTGTTGATAATGATTGACGTTAGTTATTATAGATTGACAGCGTATATGTATAACTGAGACATATAGTGTTAATACTGATTGACGTTACAGTTATTATAGATTGACAGCAAATATGTGTAACTAAGACATATAGTGTTAATACTGATTGACGTTACAGTTATTATAGATTGACAGCAAATATGTGTAACTGAGACATATAGTGTTAATACTGATTGACGTTAGTTATTATAGATTGACAGCAAATATGTATAACTGAGACATATAGTGTTAATACTGATTGACGTTAGTTATTATAGATTGACAGCAAATATGTGTAACTGAGACATAGTGTTAATACTGATTGACATTACAGTTATTATAGATTGACAGTGTATATGTATAACTGAGACATATAGTGTTGATAATGATTGACGTTACTTATTTTCCTTTTATAGATTGACAGCGTATATGCGTAACTAAGACATATTGTGTTGATAATGATCGACACTGCAATTTATATTGACTGACAGCGTGTGTGTGTGTGTGTGTGACTGAGACAACAATGTTGATACTGATTAACATTACAATTAATATTGTAATATGTAATCAAAGAGAATTGATATTGAGCAACATAACAGTTACCATAACATAAACTGATAGTCAGTGTGTGTGTGTGCTATTAAGATGTCGGAGAGCTTTAATACTGATCGACATTACAGTCAGACTACTTATTACATACATTTGGACAGAGGGTGGAAATAATTATATATCAACAGAGATACTGTATGTGATTACATGCGTGTCACTGAAACATCAACTGAGGCATTCAAGGTTATGTCGATATTTAAATGTAAATGGTTAATTATTTCGTGTTCATGGATATGCCCTGTCAAAGAACAGTGGGCACAAGAAATGTTTTGGGGTAGGCTGTTACTTGTTAGGATTTCTCACTAAAGTCAACACGATACCTATTGAGGCTATTCAGATTGTTGGTCATAAACAGCAAATGGTGAACTTTACACACACCAGGTGTATACTTCGAGATAAATCTAACAAGTGGAACAAACGTTCATTATTTATAATTAAGATGTTTTGTGCTTTGTTATTATGATTCCACTTTTATCACTCACAATTTTTGTGCAAATTGTAAATGATTAGCGCTCTATGGTTTGAAACTAAAATTGATTTTTGCTTCAGCTCTTGGACTTAATTCATATGAATTCATGCTTTTTCACTTTGCAGTTACGGCTTGGTATTAACACTGCGTTCTTAACCTTCACCGGATCTCGTCATTGACTACACAGTCACGATGGCGCGGGTCTAATAGACCCAGACTAGTCAAAGAAGCACTCGGCTGATTATTCCTATTCCGACGTCGCGGGTCTAGGAGACCCAGTGGGTTTATTATTGCGCGCGCGAGCAGGCTAGCCAATTTTCCATCTTCACCGCTGCTTTTCCAGAAAAAAATAATGGCAGCTGCAAAGAGAGTGCTGATGCTCGCTTTGTCGGATATCGGGCAAGTAATGCGATGTGTGATAATAAAAAACAATATCATTGCATTGTTTCGGTAAAGAATAGTGAAAGTCTGTCTGAAATAAAAATGATATAAATAGATGGTTTAGCATGGCTACGTTGTAATTATCAAGACACGTGGACATCACGCGCAGCAGTCGGTGTGCCTCACTGAACTGTGATGACCTCTGCGGTGCCAGAGTAGTTTTTGACCCCTTCTAAGAAAAAATATTTTCGGGACACTGACAATTCTCCCTCTCTCTCTTTCTCTCTGCGTTTGCGTATGCAAACACACACACAACACACGCAAGCACACACGCGCACACACACACAATTCTCTAAAATCATTTATGTGAAAGGACATTAAAATGAACACACACACACACACACACACACACACACACACATAATTGTCTAAAATAATTTATGTGAAAAGACATTAAATTGAAGAACACACACACACACACACACACACACACACACACACACACACACACACACACAAAACAACACGCTAACATACACACAACACGCACACACTAAGCACATACACGCACACACACAACACATGCATTCACAGACACACGCACACAACACACAGAGAATTGTCTAACTCATTTATGTGAAAAGACATTAAATTGAAGAACACGCACACGCACACAAACACACTAAGCATACACACGCAAACAGACACACGCACTGCACTGGCACGCACACGCGCACACACACACACACACAGTTGTCTAATATCATTCATGTGAAAACGACATTAAATTCAAGAACACACACACACACACACGCACAGAATTGTCTAAAATCATTTATGTCAAAAGACATTAAATTGAAGAACACAAATACACACACATAGTAGGCACACACGTGACACGCAAACATGCACTTAGACAATAAACACATACGCACACACACGCACGCACAGACACACATAATTGTCTAAAATAATTTATGTGAAAACACACACACACACACATATACACACACACACATGCACGCACGCATGTACGCACGCACACAAACGAATTATAGATTGACAGCGCGCGCGCACACACACACACACACAACACACGCACGCACGCGTGCATGCACACACTGACACACACACAATTGTCTAATATCATTCATGTGAAAGGAAGAACACACACACGCACATACAGACACACACACGCACGCGCACACACACACATACAGAGAATGGTCTAAAATCATTTATGTGAAAGGACATTACATCGAAGAACACACACACACGCACATGCACACGCACACGCACACACACAGAATGGTCTAAAATCATTTATGTGAAAGGACATTACATCGAAGAACACACACAATACACACACAGACACACACACACACACAATATGTCTAAAATCATTTATGTGAAAAGGCATGAAACTGAAGATCACACATGCACACACACAGACACACACGTATATGCATACATACACACATACGCACACGCACGCACGTGTTGACACGCGTGCACACACACACGCACGCACACATACATATACATACACACATGTATAACTGAGACATACGTTAATACATGCACGCGACGTTACACACACACACGCACGCATGCATGCACACACACACGCACACACACACATATACATACATACACGCACTGACACACGCACGCACACACACACATAGACGCAGCAACATACGTGTAACTGCACATACATACATACACACATGCACAGCACGCACGCATTGCGCAGCGTATACACACACACGCACGTATAACACACACATATAGTGTTGATAATGATTGACATTACACACACACACGCACGCATGCGCGCACACACACAACACAAGCACGCACGCACACACACACACACGCGCACACGCACACGCGCACACGCGCACACACACACACAAAACAACCGGGTCTACTGGACCCGCCCCGTCGGAATAAGGATAGACACCATTTTGGCTCTGTATCTAGTATGGGTCTAATAGACCCGCGACATCGGGACTGTGTAGTTAAAATTACGTAATCAATTACTCATTCGATTTTTGACAAACACATGAAATTTGGCTGAAGGAAAGGCAATTAGGTTCTTGGAAGATACCTAAAATTTCAAAGTGGTAGCTTCAATAGTTCCAGAGATATTGCAACTTTTATACCTCTCTGGGTCTAATAGACCCACGAAGCACGGTGAAGGTTAATATCATTAGAGAACATGTAATTTAGGCCACTCTACAAACTACATGTATTTCTTCTGACTTGTCTGTAAAGGGTTAACTCTCTACAAACTTCATATATTTCTTCAGAGTTGCCATCTAAAGGGTTAATTGGATCATGCTGCAAGTGAGGTGCATTTCTTTGGGTCATGGTGGAATGGGGTACATGCACCACACTGCAGACTGTATGCATTTCTTTGGGTATTGGTGGAATGGGGTACATGCACCACACTGCAGACTGATGCATTTCTTTGGGTATTGGTGGAATGGGGTACATGCAGCACACTGCAGACTGTATGCATTTCTTTGGGTATTGGTGGAATGGGGTACATGCAGCACACTGCAGACTGTATGCATTTCTTTGGGTATTGGTGGAATGGGGTACATGCACCACACTGCAGACTTTATGCATTTCTTTGGGTCATGGTGGAATGGGGTACATGCAGCACACTGCAGACTTTATGCATTTCTTTGGGTATTGGTGGAATGGGGTACATGCACCACACTGCAGACTTTATGCATTTCTTTGGGTCATGGTGGAATGGGGTACATGCAGCACACTGCAGACTTTATGCATTTCTTTGGGTCATGGTGGAATGGGGTACATGCAGCACACTGCAGACTTTATGCATTTCTTTGGGTCATGGTGGAATGGGGTACATGCACCACACTGCAGACTGTATGCATTTCTTTGGGTATTGGTGGAATGGGGTACATGCACCACACTGCAGACTGTATGCATTTCTTTGGGTATTGGTGGAATGGGGTACATGCACCACACTGCAGACTTTATGCATTTCTTTGGGTATTGGTGGAATGGGGTACATGCACCACACTGCAGACTGTATGCATTTCTTTGGGTATTGGTGGAATGGGGTACATGCACCACACTGCAGACTTTATGCATTTCTTTGGGTATTGGTGGAATGGGGTACATGCACCACACTGCAGACTTTATGCATTTCTTTGGGTATTGGTGGAATGGGGTACATGCACCACACTGCAGACTGTATGCATTTCTTTGGGTATTGGTGGAATGGGGTACATGCACCACACTGCAGACTGTATGCATTTCTTTGGGTATTGGTGGAATGGGGTACATGCACCACACTGCAGACTTTATGCATTTCTTTGGGTATTGGTGGAATGGGGTACATGCAGCACACTGCAGACTGTATGCATTTCTTTGGGTATTGGTGGAATGGGGTACATGCACCACACTGCAGACTTTATGCATTTCTTTGGGTATGGTGGAATGGGGTACATGCAGCACACTGCAGACTTTATGCATTTCTTTGGGTATTGGTGGAATGGGGTACATGCACCACACTGCAGACTTTATGCATTTCTTTGGGTATTGGTGGAATGGGGTACATGCACCACACTGCAGACTTTATGCATTTCTTTGGGTATTGGTGGAATGGGGTACATGCACCACACTGCAGACTTTATGCATTTCTTTGGGTATTGGTGGAATGGGGTACATGCAGCACACTGCAGACTTTATGCATTTCTTTGGGTATTGGTGGAATGGGGTACATGCACCACACTGCAGACTTTATGCATTTCTTTGGGTATTGGTGGAATGGGGTACATGCACCACACTGCAGACTGTATGCATTTCTTTGGGTATTGGTGGAATGGGGTACATGCACCACACTGCAGACTTTATGCATTTCTTTGGGTATTGGTGGAATGGGGTACATGCACCACACTGCAGACTTTATGCATTTCTTTGGGTATTGGTGGAATGGGGTACATGCACCACACTGCAGACTTTCCCACACTGCAGATTTTATGCATTTCTGATTGGCTGTCTTCAAATAGGTTAACTTGGGCCAAATCATCCATGTCTTTTACACTTTTGTTTTGGGAATTGTAATATTTTATGGAATTAATACTGTCTGTGTTTTTGGTTGTATTTTCTATAATGTGAGCCCAATTTCCAATGTGTATGCTTTGGTCTTTAATCTAGATTTCAGAAGCTACTTTTTGACTTTTTTCTTCTTAAGACAGTATAATATAATTGTAGATGTAAATTTGGGTTGTGTCACATTAAATGATTTCTATTTTGAGGATTTCTTGTTTTATTTACCCGATTTTGCTAAAATTTGCAGTAAAGTTGAAAGACACTATTAAATGTTACGCCAAATTTATAATTTATCAACTGGCCAAATTTTGGCCGAAATGTAGCTAAATTTAATCTTGAATATTTTGAAAATGGCTGCACAGAATGTGTTCTTATTATCAATATTTATCAAAAAGCAAATTTCCAAAACACTTCCGTTTTAAAACTGAACGGGAAGTGCCATGGCTAGGAACCTGCAGGTAAAATTGTGTTCAAGGAATGGCCCAAACCTGAAGTGACACCGTAAAACTTCTGGATTTTGTAACCCTGACTGTGCCCAGGTCTGACAGCAGTGAACTATCCAGTGTGTTGCTATTGCTGTTGTTATTATCAGTAGATGAAAGGGGGGGGGGGGGGGGGGGTGACCTGCTCATAGCATGCTCTGTGGGTTGACAGTTTTCATTGGTCAATCATGGTGAAGAACAGTTCTATTGGTGGTTGGTAACGGCAGTTTTCATTGGTCATTTGTCAATGTAGTTTTCATTGGTGGTTTGTCACATTTTCAACAATGGCTTGTCAGAACAGTTTTCATTGGTTATTTGTCAAATTATTATTCATTGGTCGTTTCTCAGAGATGTTTTCCTTTGTGATTTGTGAAATTTTTTATTGGTCATCTTTTCATTTTACAATATTCCATCGGTCATTTGTAAGAACAGTTTTCATTGGTGGTCTGTCTCTGTTTCGCTGTCTGTGGGAGCTTATTATTGTATAACTTTTTGTTACTATTCTGATTTTTGTCATTATTTTGTCGTTGTAGCTGCTCGCTGTGTCTGCCTCCCTGCGTTCCCCTACCACTGTCCACAGTTGTGCAATAAAGTAAAAAGTCAAACCAGCCGCCTCCATGTGTGTTGGCAGTTTGCAGCGTGGAACACTGGCCCACAGTATGCAAATCAGGCTGTCAGTGTCAGTTGATCTGTTGTGCCAGTGTCTTCCGTCTGTCCGTCTTAAGCTGAAGACAGACTATGCGACTGCCTCATATGACTCGATCAGGTCGTGACGTTGACCAAATTTTGTTTCCCGCACAGAAGAGGTCAAGCCATCTGACTCGATCAGTGAAATTTAGAACCCGCCTTATTCGGCCCTGTCACCTGACTGGGCCCGACCGAGTCAGACTGATCAAGCAGGATGGTATGCAAATGAGGTGAAACGTCACTACCTGATAGTCACATGAGGCAGTCACATAGTTTGTCGCCCACTTTATTCAAATCAGGGTGTCAGTGTCAGTTGATCTGTTGTGCCAGTGTCTTCCGTCTGTCCATCTTATTCAATCAGCCTATCAGGGGTTGTATGCGAGTGCCTGTCTGCATTATTGAATTGGGAGGTGTATGAGAAACACTGAAAATGGCACATCAGTGTCTGTGCAATGTGTGAGAGTGAGTTGTGCATGAAAATGTATGCATGTCTGGTCCTGGCACCATGTTTTTTTGTGTTTTTTTACGTTCTTCGTTTGTCCATTGCATCTCAACCAACAAGAGGGAGGTTGGTTGCGCATGCGTTGCTTTAAAGGATATGAAAACCCTGTGGTAAGCATGTCGCAAACATGCCGAGATACACTGGAATTTGATTGTGTTGCATTGATGAACACGAAAAAAAATTCTAAATGAAGTAAAAATGAAGATTTTATAGAATTGCATTTATATTTTAATAAAGTCAATGTAGCAAAACTTAAACTTTTGGGCAGCTATGACACCCCCTGGGCTCCGAACGAAGGCTTCAATGTAAAAATAGACCTGCGTTGAAACAGGAAATGATGAAAACGAAAGAACGCGTTAGGGGTCCATCAAAGAAAAAGCCTCGATATTGTGCTTCAGTTGGGTTGGATGTTCTAAACAACAAAGAGTTGAATCGAATTACACCTTTCACCAGTTTCCCCACCAAGATACTGTTCGCCTGTAAAAATGGCCCGGTAGCCAATTATTTTTTTACAAAAATTACAAGAGACAGAATCCCAGGTGAAGTCATTAGTTAGATCTAGATGTTGTCGACTAAGATTTGAAGATTTAATCAATTAATGGGCAGACACATCTAGAGGCGAGTCATTGAACGTGTAAGTGAAAGAAGAAAATCAGGAAGTTAATTTTAAGTTAAAATGCAATATTAAAAGGCACAGTTAGGACGTTAGGACGCTAAACAATATGTACACCTTGTTTCAGGGGAGGTAATTGTCATTTCAATAATACATTTTTTATTTAGTTCGCTTTATTTGTTTTCTGCATCACATGACGATTTTGGATGATATTGTTATCAACAAATAAAGTTTGTATATCTAGGTCACGTATAAAATGAAGTTAACTTTGAATAACTCATTTATATTGTTTTATAACTATTTTCTGTTAAGGTAATGTTCATAACGTTATGGTAGAGTACTCTACATCAGAAATTGATACACACCATAAGAAAATATCATGCCAAATGTTATACTTATTTCTTGAAAATGCATACCACTAGAATTGTTTGGTTTTGGGGGGGGTGTTTTTTTGCTGTCCTATCTTCTGGGCCGTACAGACTTGCAGGACACCGCTCATTCTCAGTCCGCGGAATGTTATTTATTTATTACTGTTTGTGATCAAAGTCCTTGGCATTGAAAGGGTTAAAGGCTGAATTGCAAATGTTCCTACGTCAGAATTTAACAAAGACACCATAAAAAATTATCATGGCAAATTTCATGCTTGCAAGGATCAATCTTGTCACAGGACAGCATAGGTCACTTGACCAGTTCGAAGAACATATAATAGGTCATCATCATATAGTAATAAGCCAACTGTCCCGTGTGTGTCTGTGTGTGTGTCTGAAACACGAAACGGGCCTTATAACTCCGCCGTTTTTCGACCGAATCGCTTCAAATTTGCTGTGAGCCCTCTAGGGCGATGGCAACGGCAACCGAGGCGTATCATTTACGCTGTTTCACAAATGCGCGAAACGCGCATCCGCCGGCCTCTCGGCGCCCGTATCTCCGGCGTTTCTGGGAAATTGCCTTCGAATTTGGCAGGTAATGACCGGGGACGGTGACTATCTTGTGCCAAACCGGAAGCGAATCGATTCAGCAATGCAAGAGATACGGGCGCCGACAGGCCGCTTCACGTTTTCACAAACCGCGGGGTAACCAGACCCGACATTGACTTGGAGATTTGGAACATGCGTGACCAGGGATAGTGACTATCGTCGTGCAAAATTTCAACACCATCCGTTCATAAACACGCGCTATAAACGATTTATTTTGCAGGACGCTAATTTCAACCAACACTTCACACATAACCAAAGACTCTAAAAGGGGAAGATGGACTACTTAAGAGTTACGGCGAGCCTGGCTGATAGAGTTATCGTTAGTGGGGTAGTTCACAGTGGCGGCTATGCAAAGACTCAGATTGGAATTTGAACGGAGAATTCAACTGGCCTATCGACGTGTTATGTCATAAAGATGTTTAAAAGGGACACAACCAGTGTTTCTGTCCTCACTACTGATATAGGGAAAGCAGGGACCAGATGCCAGTCTTTTCTTTTCAATGTCTTTGGCTCTTTGCTTGCCTCCCCGCTACGAGCCCCGCTGCAGCTATTTTTATACAGACAGTGGAGAGAGAGAGAGAGAGAACTGACTGGGGGTGGGAGTAGAATGTAGCAAGCTTCCCCCCCCTAGGGATACTGGGAGGGGGGGGGGGGGGGTCTTCCGTACAAATAGTTCCCCCACCTTCTGGAAGTTATGTGCTTATAACTACCTCTAATCTGTCAGTCTCTTTGATTCTGCCTTTTCCCTTTGCATGCTGTTACATGTATCTACTATCGTTCTGCCTTTCCGGTCCATTCTCCTGCCTTTTTTCAAGAAATACTTTCAAAAACATTTCCTCTAGCCAAAGTCAGACATGCTGGGCCTAATTATTCTTACTTAGGTGCATAACAGCAGCATGATGCATCTACGTTCGTAATTGACAGAAATTCTCCTGCCTTTTTTCAACAAATACTTTCAAAAAGATTTCCTCTACCCGAAGTCAGACATGCTGGGTCTAATTATTCTTACTTAGGTGCATAACAGCAGCATGATGCATCTACGTTCGTAATTGACAGAAACATGCCTGAACGACCGAAGAAGAACTTAGAAGACAAAGAAGAAGAAGAAGTACTACTACTCTCTCTCTCTCTCTCTGTGCGATAGGTCAAGATGTGCCCCCTCCCCCCCCCCCCCCCTGAAAAGAAAGACCTTACACATTTGTGATCCATTTTCTTGGAAGGTGAAATGCTGCCTTCTTCTTGGAAATGTAAAACCGAAAGTTTCACTTTCGTGTGTTTGAGACTGTTGATATCTTGCTGTCTGTTGAAAGCCACAATAGCAAACAGGTGTGTCGCCGAGTGGCAGATAAGTCCCCGAGCAAGTAAATGTGGGGAGGGGGTAGGTGTACGGAGGAGATAGCTGCCACGGGGTTAAAACTGCCACGGGGCGATTGCTAGTTTTCATAAAACGATGTCATAATGTAAAAAAAAAAAAGGAAATACAAATTGAGTGCAACAAAAACTTTTCTAGGACACTCTGTTGCAACCAGTCACATAGGGTTCACAGACTGCATGTCAAAGAATGACAGGAGAAAACTGTTCTAGGACACTCTGTTGCAACCAGTCACATAGCTTCACAGACTGCATGTTCAAAGAATGACAGGAGAAAACTGTTCTAGGACACTCTGTTGCAACCAGTCACATAGCTTCACAGACTGCATGTTCAAAGAATGACATGAGAAAACTGTTTTAAGGACACACTGTTGCAACCAGTCACATAGTTTCACAGACTGCATGGTTCAAAGAATGACATGAGAAAACTGTTTCTAGGACACACTGTTGCAACCAGTCACATAGTTTCACAGACTGCATGGTCAAAGAATGACATGAGAAAACTGTTCTAGGACACACTGTTGCAACCAGTCACATAGTTTCACAGACTGCATGGTCAAAGAATGACATGAGAAAACTGTTCTAGGACACTCTGTTGCAACCAGTCACATAGCTTCACAGACTGCATGGTCAAAGAATGACATGAGAAAACTGTTTTCTAGGACACACTGTTGCAACCAGTCACATAGCTTCACAGACTGCATGGTCAAAGAATGACATGAGAAAACTGTTTTCTAGGACACTCTGTTGCAACCAGTCACATAGTTTCACAGACTGCATGTTCAAAGAATGACATGAGAAAACTGTTTCTAGGACACTCTGTTGCAACCAGTCACATAGCTTCACAGACTGCATGGTCAAAGAATGACATGAGAAAACTGTTTTCTATACACTCTGTTGCAACCAGTCACATAGCTTCACAGACTGCATGTTCAAAGAATGACATGAGAAAACTGTTCTAGGACACTCTGTTGCAACCAGTCACATAGTTTCACAGACTGCATGTTCAAAGAATGACAGGAGAAAACTGTTTTCTAGGACACTCTGTTGCAACCAGTCACATAGTTTCACAGACTGCATGTTCAAAGAATGACAGGAGAAAACTGTTTTCTAGGACACTCTGTTGCAACCAGTCACATAGTTTCACAGACTGCATGGTCAAAGAATGACATGAGAAAACTGTTCTAGGACACTCTGTTGCAACCAGTCACATAGTTTCACAGACTGCATGGTCAAAGAATGACATGAGAAAACTGTTCTAGGACACTCTGTTGCAACCAGTCACATAGTTTCACAGACTGCATGGTCAAAGAATGACATGAGAAAACTGTTTTCTAGGACACTCTGTTGCAACCAGTCACATAGTTTCACAGACTGCATGGTCAAAGAATGACATGAGAAAACTGTTCTAGGACACTCTGTTGCAACCAGTCACATAGTTTCACAGACTGCATGGTCAAAGAATGACATGAGAAAACTGTTTTCTAGGACACTCTGTTGCAATCAGTCACATAGTTTCACAGACTGCATGTTCAAAGAATGACATGAGAAAACTGTTCTAGGACACACTGTTGCAACCAGTCACATAGTTTCACAGACTGCATGGTCAAGGAATGACATGAGAAAACTGTTCTAGGACACTCTGTTGCAACCAGTCACATAGTTTCACAGACTGCATGGTCAAAGAATGACATGGTCAAAGTTTATCTTTTTTTCTTTCCTTTTTGCATGTGAAAAGTTAGTACAGTACTATGCAATATAAAGTAGTAATGAT
This sequence comes from Phymorhynchus buccinoides, assembly GCA_017654935.2. Taxonomy (NCBI): domain Eukaryota; kingdom Metazoa; phylum Mollusca; class Gastropoda; order Neogastropoda; family Raphitomidae; genus Phymorhynchus; species Phymorhynchus buccinoides. The sequence goes on along the minus strand of CM065681.1, from coordinate 190,416 downwards.
AACAGGGCAATTATTTTTACATAACTCAATCTGATCACTATGGAATCAGTTGCAGCGCACATCAAAATCCTTAAAGTTGCTAACAGACACGAAGTAAACATAATAAGTCATATGACCTCTTGCCTGCATAAACAATAGGTCATTTCAAAATTGTATCAGTCAATGACTGATGACCGATACTAAGAATAATCCCTGTGCTTGTTATATAAAAATGATCAATTCTATAATTTTTTGTTAAATTAAAATTCCGATATCAAAATGCCTTTGGCACCAAAATAGTTAAAGGCTGAATTGATATCCCTCTGTCAGAAATGGATAAACACACTGTAAGGAACCTCCATGCCCAATTTTATGTTTGTTACATGAAAATGCCCAACACTATAATTTTTTTTAATCAAATAACTGTTCACGATCAAAATGCCCTTGGCACTGAAGGGGTTAAAGCCTGAATTGCAAATGTCCCTACATCAGAAATTGATAAACATACCATAAGAAACAATCGTATCCAATTTCATGCTTATTACATGAAAATACCCAACACTAGAATTTTGTTTTAATTATAACTGCCTGTGATCAAAAGGTTCTTGGCACTGAAGGGTTAAAGGCTAAATAGAAAATGTCCCTCTGTCAGAAATAGACAAACATGCCATAAGAACCTATCATGCCAAATTTCATGAAAATGCATACCACTAGATTTTTTTCAAATCAATTTTTGTACCCCCAAAATACCCTTGGCACTGAAAGGGTTAAAGGCTGAATTGCAAATGTCCCTACGTCAGGAATTGATAAGCACACCATAAGATACCATCATGCCAAATTTTATGCTTGTTGCTTGAAAATGCACAATTCTGCCATTCGGTCTTCCACTATAATTATACTGACATTCACTGCTGTTTTGAATAAAGATCGTTTTATAAAAATGAAAAAAAACTAAATAAGCACCATTTTGATCATTATTTTGTTTTATTGATATTTTTATGGTAAGGAACAGGCCCCCTAACTTTCCTACTTTCCGCTATTGTGCTCTACGTCATACGGCCTGTTGACGTTTTATTGAAGGCGCTTCTGTGACATGTGTCATATTAATAATTGACGTCATTTTCTTCAAAGATTAGAACAGTGGACATCAAGTCGTGTTCACTTCCGTGTTCTGAAGTCATGTTAGAAACAAAACTGATAACACGGTAAGCCTAAGATCTGTGAAGAAGCTACGTAGTCCATGAATTCTGCCATTGTTTTGCTTTCACTTTCGGTGCCCAGGTGTGCAATGACTCAATTTTGTCTCGGGTTTTTTCACGCTTTCATCTCGTATGCGAGATACTGCCTCAAACCTCCCGCTTGAAAGTAAAAAATCAAGTCGTTTTCGGCTCAAGGGACTTGGGAGATGAAACAAATATAGCCAAGGCGGTTCAGAAAGGCAATTTATTTCAAAGAAATACTTAATATAAAGCTGTTTAATACAGATAAGCGATTCAAAACGATTTTTCAGCCCAAACAGGGTTTATTTATCCTTTAACAGAAAAATCGCTGATGTAAGCTCTGAAAGTAGACAAACACATGACAGGATTCTTTTACTGTTTTAGTCCATGTCTTTGCATTTGGTGAGAGTGTAGAGTGATGCACTGGGCGTTCGCCCATGGTGCTAAAAGAGTTAAGAATGTCCGTCTGTCTGAGAATATCTGTGTCTGAGTTATACATACACAGCACCAACCTCTAACTTGCAAACATCTATAAAATAAGAACAAGCGGCTGAAGCCTATGAAACGCTAACATGAAGATCTCGAAAAATCTCAGCCGACATGAAGAGGAAAGAGGCTTGCTATGTTGGTACAATGCGGCCTTCCTCCCCTACACCCACCAGTCGTACCACTCTGGCCAATGCTGTTGTTAGGGTTAGGAAAGGCTTGCTGTGTTGGTACAATGCGGCCTTCCTCCCCTACACCCATCAGTCACACAATTTGGGGCAATGCTGTTCCTTCAAATTTACATTCATTATAATCCCACAAAGCAGCGACATCTTCAAATTTACATTCATTATAATCTCACAAAGCAGCGACATCTCTCTAAATTAACATTCAGTAAATTCATCCACTTCAATGTCATCTTTCCAACGTGACATTAATTTAATTAGAATAGTGCACATCATTGTCATCTATAAATAAAACATTGATCAAATTCATACACCATGTTTAAATGTTATTCATTCAAATCAACACTATTCCACCAGTTAATTTCCAGGAATCATAATTTTGCATAGCTTTAGTTGAAGCCACAAACATGTGCGTCAACTCTTACATATGTGATCCATCATTATTATTAACACACACACACACTTGTTCATGGAGCATCATCATGAAAAAATAATCACTATTACCGGTATAAATCTCCTTTTACGATAATACACAATTTATCAGTCTACACACACACAATGTACACGCATGTACCATAAACATAACCACAATTATCCCCAAAAAGGTTAAAACAATCAACAACATACAGTATTTATATGGCGCTGAATCTTGATATAAATAAAATCGAAGCGCACACACGTCAGCATTCATACCCATTCAAACGAAAATGCAATACAAAGCGAACACATATGTATGACATAAATGGAATACAGCAGAAACAGACCTAAAGGCAAGAAGAAAAGAAAGAGAGCAAAGCTTCAATGACGGGGGAACAGGTGGGTTTTGAGGCTTAGATTTGAAAGCAGAGAGGGTCGGTCGCTGACGGAGGGAAAGAGGAAGTTTGTTCCAGGAGGTCGGTCCTGAGACAGCAAAAGAGCGCCGACCAACCGTTGAAAGCTTATACCTAGGGATCTGGAGAGAAAGAGGGTCACAAACTGAACGTAACGTGCGAGTTGGCGTATAAATGGAAATATTGTCGCAGAGGTAAGATGGAGCAGTTTTATGGATAGATTTATAGCAAAGGGTGTTTAAAAATACACACATAAAAGCCATAAAAATTGCACAATATCAGAAAAATACCACAAAATATTTGTTTTTGATTTCACGACACAACGCATCCTTGTCTGCTAACAACATGCGCACACAACTTATACACACACTATACAACACAAGACACCACAATAAGAACATTAAAATGTGACAATCCACAATTATATCACATCACTGACATTTGTTTTTTGATTGGAAATGGAATGCAGCGAAATTACAAAGGAACACGGACATGCATTATCTAGCATTGACAGGTGTTCAACTTCAAAAAATGTTATTTGTTTGTTTTCTAATCGCACGACATGTCTGTAAAATGTGGGCTGCTCTCTGGACAGTGCTCAGCCACTAGCACAACGCCACCTTTTTTCTTGGGGGGGTGAAGAGAGAGGTGGACTTGGGAAACCTAACTATCAATTTGGGTCATACCAGGCAGTGGGATTTTTCCATGCTCATATTGATTTTTATGCCGTGGGTTGTTTTTTTTTTACATGCATAAAGCATATAGGTCAAACTTACTGAGTTTTATGCTTTTCATCACCAAAAAGCAACAGCTTCAATGTTGTTTACTGCCAGTCTTGTTAGGAGTGTAGTATAGCAGTCGTCCCAAGGAAGCAAAGCCGAAGAGAAACGTCATCAACGACCATTTGACAGTTGCCAATGGCGATAGGTGTTTGTCCCTGCAAAAAAAAAAAAACTGCTTAGAAAACCATCAACAAAAACAATAAACATGTGACACTGCGAGAGATCCAGGCAGTCACATGTGTTTGAACAAAAGCAAGAAAGGTTTGTGCCCTCTAACTCCTTGACTGCCATGGAACATTTGGAGGCTTCATTTATCCATACCCAAAATATAATACAATTTTCTCAACAATTTCATGTTTACTAAAAATACTTTTTAAAACATACAAAATCTATAAGAGAATGTGAAAATAAACTCTTGAACCAGTTTTCTGCAAAGTGTTTCTTGGATGCATGGATGGAAGCAAAGCATTCTCTCGATCCTGAAATGGCAAGTTTCAATGTTCTCTGAATCTTCCCATATATTCCTGAAAGGGTGATCGCATTAAAAATAATTTCCAATTTGTGTGATACAGGATGGGTGGTGTGGTCAGCCATCATTTTGGGCAGAAATGTTTGATTTAGAAGACTGTAGACCGGATGACACGAAGCCAATCCTGAAGACTGTGGTCAGCTTTTCCAACCCTGATTTGAGGAGCACTCCTGCACTACTTTCACCCCTGTGGATGTGGAACTCCTGCACTACTTTCACCCCTGTGGGTGTGGAACTCCTGCACTACTTTCACCCCTGTGGATGTGGAACTCCTGCACTACTTTCACCCCTGTGGGTGTGGAACTCCTGCACTACTTTCACCCATGTGGATGTGGAACTCCTGCACTACTTTCACCCCTGTGGATGTGGAACTCCTGCACTACTTTCACCCCTGTGGATGTGGAACTCCTGCACTACTTTCACCCCTGTGGATGTGGAACTCCTGCACTACTTTCACCCCTGTGGGTGTGGAACTCCTGCACTACTTTCACCCCTGTGGATGTGGAACTCCTGCACTACTTTCACCCATGTGGATGTGGAATTCCTGCACTATTTTCACCCCTGTGGATGTGGAACTCCTGCACTACTTTCACCCCTGTGGATGTGGAACTCCTGCACTACTTTCACCCCTGTGGATGTGGAACTCCTGCACTACTTTCACCCTAGTGTGGATGTGGAACTCCTGCACTACTTTCACCCCTGTGGATGTGGAACTCCTGCACTACTTTCACCCCTGTGGATGTGTGTGGAACTCCTGCACTACTTTCACCCCTGTGGATGTGGAACTCCTGCACTACTTTCACCCCTGTGGGTGTGGAACTCCTGCACTACTTTCACCCATGTGGATGTGGAACTCCTGCACTACTTTCACCCCTGTGGATGTGGAACTCCTGCACTACTTTCACCCCTGTGGATGTGGAACTCCTGCACTACTTTCACCCCTGTGGATGTGGAACTTCAGACGTCTGTGGATAGTAAGCCACTAGTAATTGAACAAAATGGCAACTCACACAATAAACAACTGCAAAAAATAAAAGTAGCTACTCCCAATAAAAATGCCTGTAGAAATTAAAACCCTAACAATTAAAGGAGGTAACCAATCACAAACTGATAATAGAATTCAAACCCTTTTTTTTAAACAGAGAAGGTAACAACTCACAGGCAAACTTTCCCTGCATAGGCCGCCTCCACACAGTGGGCCACTACTGCAAAAACACACCTGAAACATGCACATGCGCACACACAGACTTTACCAAATGTGCATAACCCCTGGAAATGTAATAGGCTGACTACAGAGAGAGAGAGAGGGGGGGGGAGACAAACAGATCGAGATCAGAGAGACAGGCAGACAGACACACAAGCATACAAACACAGTTGCATATGCAGTAGCTTATGTTTTTGAGATGATGCCATTCACATCTCTAAAAGAATGCCTTGATGCTGCTGCACACATACCTAGAATATTAGTTTTTGGGGTTGCTTTTGCAACAGAAATTTACAAAAAGTTTGTAGGATTTAACACAAAAACATTCTTGGCTATTAATGGGTTAACCGATGTTACCGTGTGTTAAAAAAGTTCTTGGTCTAACTATGAAGGGGTTAAGCTACATAAACAAAATTTAGCACACTTGTGCAACTACACTGTGATTGATAACATGCAAATTTTGGAAGATGACGTCATCATATTTATGACGTCATTGAATTTTGTACATTTTCCTTCCAATCCTCTGCAGCACTGGTAATGTAATTACCAGTGTCAATGGGAAAACGTTAATTGATCAAATATATCTTGACATTTGGATATCCGAGGGAGTCAATTCTACAAGACAGAGAGGGTTATCAACAATTTATAAGTTACATTGATAAACTGTAAACATGGCAACAGCAGACGTGTGATTGAAGGCACTGTCTTCGTGGATAGTATGCCTATGCCTCTAGTGGCCTTTCTCAGCTCTTGAAAATGATAGCATCCTGATGCTTGTGTAGCAGATTTGCATAGATTTCCCCAGTAATGTTTGACCCTTTTCAAGAAAATCTATAATCAATACCATCAGCAAACCAAATGATTGTAGCCGTTGCTGTACCAGCAGATGTGTTTAACCTAGTCGTCTTTGAAGGGGGTTAATCAAAACTGTTTTGACTGCTTTGATTCTAGCATCATCATGCTGCGCATGTCTCATCCATAGTGACAAATCACCCATTTTGCAGAACTTTTCTCATGTCCATGTCTTTGGCAGAACATCATGAAAACTTCCGTAAAAGATGCCTACAGTGCTGGCTTTATAATGGAAAATTACTGTCTTGTCTGCCGTAACGGGATGTTACTGGTGTTGCACTGCATCTGGGCATTGCCTCCAAAATCGTTTCCACCATCTTTATATTTACTGATGACGTTAAACAGATTTTCGTTCACTTGCAACTCAATTGTTGTAGAGGTTGTGTTTTGTCTTTCGCGTAACCCCTACATAGTTAGGCCAAGAACTTTTTGAACACACAGTATGTCATTCTGTAGCCGAAATTCTCATCTTGTATTTAAATTTTAATGCTATCATGTAGCTTGTAAGCTTTAAATCAACGTCTTGTCTTCCACGCCATCATACAAAAATAAAAATTGTGACCTTTTGAACACGTCTCGAGATGCGATAACTAGTATTGGGAGTAGAAACCTTTGTTGACTTCCGAGGTATAGTCTAGATCTATAGTGTGTGTGTGCGTATGTGTGCGTGTGCGTGCGTGCCTGCGTACACAAACACACACACACCACAGATGATCTACTGAACAACAGTTTTATTATACAATGCAAAGTTGCACAGTGAAATGACGTACTGGAATGACGTCATGCGTTGGGTGGGGTGGGGGTGGGGGGTTGCTACATGGGTACATCAGTAAATAATGTCCTAGAAGGGTGCAATACGCTTGTTTTTGTCCACACAGGCATAACATTTATATTAATGTCCTAGAAGGGTGCAATACGCTTGTTTTTGTCCACACAGGCATAACATTTATATTATAAAAAAACATCAGTCGTTCTGCTTTTAACGTGCAGCTTAATTATGACAAGTGACGTCATTTTCCGAAAGTCATTAATAAAGCCATGTTTGCAGTTGAGCCTGTAAAAAGAATAAAAACCAACACGCTTGAAAATGTGTATGGTTATCCAGGAAGGGTAGTTTACATAAATGTAAAAGTTTCGTGTAAATCCAATGCTTAGTTGCTGTTTTACAACTGTAAGGACATTACTTATTGATGGGCCCATGTAATTAGTCATGTATCCATCATCCATGACGAAAGCTTCAACTGGAGGTAAGGGAACCTGGTGTGTGTGTGTGTGTGCATGTGTGCGTGCATGTGTCTGTGTGTGCCCGTGTGTGTGTGTAAGGACATTAGTTATTGATGGGCCCATCTTCTTCTTCTTAGCCATGCGTGGCCACAATCAACACTTTGATTATTTTGCCACGGAACCGGGGAGGTTCTATACCACTTTTGCCTGAAGAAAGGCTCAAGGCCCGAGAAGAAATAGTGTGACAGAAGAGGGGATAGATAAAAGAGAACCATAAGCCTAGCCAACTGTTGATCTGCTGGGCTGTTGGAAGAAGGGGTAGTGGGGATGGGGCGGAGGGGAGGAGGAGAAGAAAAACGGAGGGGGGAGGGGAGGGGGGACGGGATGGGAGGGGGGAGAGTATTGTAGCTTGTTAGTCCGATGACCCCAGAGTGGGGCCATCAGACGTGGCATCTGCAGCAGGAGGTTGTCCACTGAGGTGTTGCCAGACTGGTCACAAAGCTCTCTGGGGTTCTGGCCTCAACTGCTGCTGGTGGCAGGACGTTCCACTCCCTGATGGTACATGGGAAAAAGGAATTTTGTCTGTACTGTGTATGACACTGGGGAACAAGGAATTGTTGTGAGTGTCCTCTTCTTTGTCGCTCTGGCTGTGGTTCAAGCTTGGTTTTGTTGATGCTCACCATGTCATTCTGTATTTTATGCATCATGGTGAGCCTTGCAACCTGCCGGCGTTGCTGCAGGGGATTCCAGCCAAGCCTCTGTACCATATCGGTGACGCTGGCTGTCCTCCGATATTGATTCAAGACAAACCTCGCAGCTCTTCGTTGAATCTGTTCCACTCTGCCCATGTAATTAGTCGTATCCATCATCCATGACGAAAGCTTCAGCTGGAGGTAAGGGAACCTGTGTGTGTGTGTGTGTGTGTGTGTGTGTGTGTGTATACGTGTGTGTGTGTGCGCATGCGTGTGTATGTGTGTGGGGGGGGGGGGGGGGGGGGCCTGTGTATGTGTGTGTGTGTGAGAGAGAGAGAAAGAGAGAGAGATAGGTAGGGGGGGGGGGGGGGGGGGGGGGGGGGGGGGCTTCAGTCACACAGTTTCTGTAACAGGGAAAACTAGTATTTGCAGGCATGCTTTTTCATAAAACTTTCGCTTATCCGTCTTGGAGGCCGTACGGGATGCTAACATACATTTCAGGTATCCGAAGTTTTGTTTATCCGTCGTTTCACTTATCCGTCGGGAAATTAGTCTTCCAAAGAAGGCTTTTGGCCGGGAAATGAAAATTGCTTTCAGGTATCAGAAGTTTCGCTTAACCAACTTTCAGGTAAACGTTCAACCACTGTACTTACATTCCTATACAAAAAGTGTGGTGGCTTCTCCCCATGTAGTGCACAAAGTCACTCAATGGCCAGGGAAGGTAGAGTAGAGCTCTGTCAGGACTAAAGGTGGCTAGCTGTAACATATATCAAAAACATTATACAATAATGATACTTCATACAATAATACCATAAGGTCAAGATTTCTTGATAATTAATACCATAAGATAATGATATACTACTATGTACTAATATAATTAACTAGCTATACCCTTGCTCCACACGTGTTGTGACGACAGGTGTTCCATTTGCCTCCCACTGGAAAAGTACATTTCATGCAAACGCCACCCTTTAATGCTAAGAGAAACATGCCTTGGGATAATCAGGGCTTTTTTTGGTCAATGAAACGGCTAAACAGTAGAGGTGGGGGAAAAAACGTTTTGAACAAAAAAAACAGTGCTAAAATTTCGCAGTTTGAAAAAATGGTTTGAGTTGCTGTGAGCCGGCTTTTTAACTGCAAACTGAAAGCAAGTTTTTCTTAGAACAACGCATTCTTTTTTAAGAACACTGAATCTCAACGCAGATTGGGTGTTTGTAAACCAAAAGCAGCTGTTCTAGTTGTCTGGTGGTGTAAGGTGCAAGTATGGTTGATGGTTACACTTTCGCTTCAATTAAATGGTGAAAAAACCGAAGCAATGCTTGTAGGGACAAAAAACAAACTAGCCTCTGTTTCCATAGAGTCAATCCAACTGGGTAACAATATCATTCCCCTCTCAGACTCAGTCAAAAACTTGGGTGTCACTTTGGACAATACTCTTTCCATGCAGAGTTTCCTGACTCAGACCTGTCAGTCCTGCTACTATCAAATTCGTTGCATTGGCTATATTCGTAAATACCTCTCAGATGAAGCCACAGCAAAGCTTGTTACTTCCCTCATCCTATCTCGTATTGACTACTGTAATGCTCTCCTTTCTGGCCTATCAGTCTCTTCTCTATCTTGTCTCCAGCGTATTCAAAACACAGCTGCTCGTCTTGTCCTTAGGAAGAAAAAGTTCGATCATGTTAGCCCTCTTCTGCGTTCTTTGCACTGGCTTCCTGTCGCAGACAGAATTGAGTATAAATTAAACACACTTTGCTATAAATCTATTCATAAAGCTGCTCCATCTTACCTCTGTGACAATATTTCCATCTATACGCCAGCTCACACTTTACGTTCAGTTTCTGACCCTCTTTCTCTCCAGATCCCTAGGTATAAGCTTTCAACTGTTGGTCGGCGCTCTTTTGCTGTCTCAGGACCGACCTCCTGGAACAAACTTCCGCTCTCCCTCCGTCAGCGACCGACTCTCTCTGCTTTCAAAGCTAACCTCAAAACCCACCTGTTCCCCCCGTCATTAAAGCTCCTCTCTCTTTATCTTCTCTCTCTTGCCATTAGGTCTGTTTCTGCTATATTCCATTTATGTTATCTGTGTGTGTTCGCGTTGTATTGCATTTGTGTTTGAATGCGTTATGAATGCTAACGTGTGTGTGCGCTTTGATTTGATTTCTATCAAGATTCAGCGCCGTATAAATACTGTATGTTGTTGTTGTTGTTGTTACACTACGGTACTGAACCCGAAGTAAAAGGGCAAGTCACACATTTGGAGCCATTTTATCCTGAAGAAAAGAAAGTGATTCTTTTTTCTTTGAACAACCACCATCATCTTTTTTTATGGTTCTGTTGTTGTACTAAAGGGGGACTTCTGTCAGGCAGAAAGACTGCAAGCAAAAGTGTAGCCACCCGGATGGTCGGCCTCGGTGTAATGGGGGGGGGGGGGGGGGGGGGGGGGGGGGGAGGGGAGGGGGGGGGGGGGGGGGGGGAGGGGGAGGGGGGGAGGGAGAAAGGGATGCAAGGAGGTGGGTCCGGGGTTGGGAAGGGTATACCCGTAACCAGTCCACTCTTCCTTCCTTCAAGTCCCAACTAAAAACCCACTTCTTCAGGAAAGCTTTCTCTCTGTAAAGTCTATGATCCTTTCCCCACTCTTGTCTTCCAGCTCATTGACGTTGAGTATGAGGTTAACGCGTGCGTGTGTGTGTGTATGGGGTGGGGGTGGGGAGTAGGGGGGCGGGGGTGGGGATGGGTGGGGAGGGGGGTTGGGGGGGGCAGGGAGGGGGGTTTATATGCAATGCATTCCATTTTCATAGAGATGTATGGTGAGGATGCGTGAACCAGTCTGTTAGAAATGTTTGTACGAATGGTGAGTGAAAAGCGCATTGAGTTGCTTTGCAAGATTATGCGCTATATAAGCATTTTTAATTATTATTATTATTAAGGGTAGGCGGGGTTGTGGAGGGAGGGATTGGGGAAATGGGAATGATTGTACATGCGAGCGTGCGCACACACACACATGCTCTCTCTCTGTCTCTCTGTCTGTCTCTGTCTGTCTGTCTGTCTCTGTCTGTCTGTCTGTCTGTCTGTCTGTCTGTCTGTCTGTCTGTCTGTCTCTCTCTCTCTCTCTCTCTCTCTCTCTCTCTCTCTCTCTCTCTCTCTCTCACACACACACACACACACACACACACACACACACACACTCACGCACCGCTCGCTTTTTCTTATCAATAGACATGACCTTGCCATGATATTTGCACTGTATTTTATTCATATGTAAATGTACATGCATAATTATTCTCTCTCCCTCTCTCTGTCTGTCTGTCTCTCTCTCTTTCTTTCTCACACACACATGCGCGCACACACGCTTTTTCTTATCAATAAATAAACATTACCTACAATGAAATTCTAGTTCTGGTTCTGTACGTCGCAGATGCCATTTCTGACGAGAAATTGCGACGGAACTAGGAGGGTCGCATTTACCTAATATAAAATATAAAGAGAAAGACCTACTGCTTACCCTGGGTTAAGACCATTAAACCCTCAAGTTCAGCCGGGAAGGCCCAGGCTCCACTTCCAAAAGCAAGCCAAGAATTAGATTAGAACTGATTTTTGAAGACTTCCACTGTGGCTGAATATCATCTTAACACTGGAACAAGAGGCAAAGCCTTCAAGACTCACTCGAACAGGAACATGTGGGACAACAACAAAGATTGAGGGGGGTGTCTAAAGTACAAGATTGCCAATAAAATTTTAAAGTACAAATGGCTTCCTGTCAAATTCCGCTGGCAGTTCAAGATGGCTACTCTCGCTTTTCGTCACTTTGACAAAACTCTTCCTCACTACCTCTCTTCTTCTCTCTGCACCTACCAAAGCTCTCGTACTCTTCGTTCTTCTTCCCAGAAACTTCTTAAAGTTCCTAAGCGGTCCTTGAAATCTTCGGGTGAGAGGGCGTTTAGTTTTGTTGCACCAAACGTTTGGAATTCTCTCCCTGACCATACCCGTAACCAGTCCACTCTTCCTTCCTTCAAGTCCCAACTAAAGACCCACTTCTTCAGGAAAGCTTTCTCTCTGCATAGTCTATGATCCTTTCCCCACTCTTGTTTTCCAGCTCATGTTTTAAGTATTTAATTATTAAAATCATTATTGTTTGAAAGCTTGCATAAACATCTATGTGTATTGAAAGTTTGAACAATGTATGCCTTCTATTTCCCAAGAAAATGCCAACGTTAAAGTTTGGAGATTAGACCACGGACGCAACACACACACACACACACACACAACCGAACAACTATCATACTATAGACTCAAATACAAGGGTGAAACCTGGATAAAATGAAAAGCAGGAAGGCTAAGGTTCCGGTCATGGCCTTGGTGGGGTCATGGGGCGGTAGGGGTCGGGGGTGGTGGAGTTTCTTTTGGTACATTTTTACTAATAATATTAGAGCATTTAGAGACAGTTTTCATTTCTTAAACAATAAAATAAGGGTTTTTCCTCATTCCAGAGTAATTATTTTTCAATAAAGTATTGCAAATTCCTGATTTCAGGAAAAATAACGAAAGCCAAAATCCTGATTCCTGCTATGTGGTTTGACCCATGCATGTAGAGTGAGCCAATAAATGAGGACATTATGGAAGCAATCCTATTTTTTACATCACTCTTCTGCTTCTTTTTCTTCCGTCAGCCCCCAAGGCAACAAAAAAGAATGGTGCACTAAGATAACTTCTTCTTCTCCCGTTGAGTTGATTTTTTTAATTTGTTGCCACCACGGAAGAAGAAGAAGCGTCATTTACAGGTACAGTTATACACCCGCGTTTAGCTTGAGGCCATCACATGGTGATAACATAAATTATGATGGTGATCAGATGATCTGAATGGTGTTCTAGTTAGTAGACTACTACTAACTACTAGACCAAGTACTAGTAAGTTAGTAGGCAGTGGCTAATTAACCTCATGCGGCAAAATAGAATTCATTTATTTTGCCTCATGATGGAAAATAGAACTCAGGCTATTTTCCCTCACACTCTCTCTGTCTTTCCCTTTTTCTGTTTGTCTCTAGGTTTATCTCTCTATCTATCTCTCTGTCTGAGTGTCTCTCTCTCTGTGTCTCTCTTTCAGTCTCAGCTTCAGGGTTTTTTTGTATCTCTTTCTCTCTGTGTGGGTCTATGTCTCTCTTTCTGTCTCTCTCTTTGGCTCTCTTTCTCTCTCTGTCTCTTTGCGAAGTTTGTCTTTCTCTCTGTGTCTCTGTCTCTCTCTGTCTGCAATAAATAATTGAGTTCTGTCCCATTTCCAATTCAACAATTGACAATTGTGTTGATAGTTGGAAGAAAGCTGTCACAAAATTTTGTAATGAACACAGATATGAAAAAATAAGGCGAATAGGGCAATTTTCAAGAAAAATCTGAAAAAAATAAAGTAAAAGACGCCCTGGTTTATAAGGCAAAGAAAGTCGAAGTTTGAAGCCCGTACACATCCTGTAAACGCTTACTGACCGCCATTACTCCTGTCATAAACGAGAGTTGGCTCCCTTCTCAAATAATTGAACTTCCGTTTCTGCGACTTCTGGTTGTTGTGTTTTGACTTTTCTTCGCAAAAACTGGTAGAATGATGGCATTTTAAGCTTTACAATTATGCTTTTTACATCCAATGAAGGGTTATGGCATCTGTTGGATGGCATCTCGGATGATAATAGGGATTTTGAAGCATTTTAACGGGAGTATTCGTCATATTGGCGACTCATCACCACTTTCGATGTTGTGACTCACAGTAGACTGTACTGAGTACGGCAATCGTTGCCTCTCTTCTCACGATTTTGTTCACTAATAAGGCGCCCTCGTTTAATAGGCGCATAGGTCGAAATTGGAGAAACAAATATCGCCTTATAGTCCGAAAATCACGGGACTATGATTTTGGCTTACAATGGTTTTTTCTTCTCTTACCTTCGCGCGGCATACTAAACGCCTGGCTACTCACAGACCGTCAACATGAATATGATTCGCTGTGTGTAGGTTAAATACGCCTACACTTGTAGGGTTAAAACAAAGGATGAATCCTCTTTTTGTTTTTGCATACGTTTTGGCAGTGTGACTGTTTTTATTCTGTCAAACTGATATATCTGGGCATCAATTTCTGGATTATGGTTTACAACATTAGTTGATTCACTTCCTTTTATTTTGACTGTGACTATCGGCTGTTTTAGACAATTGTTAGCTATCCACCTCATGTTCTTGCCTTCCAATGTCAACACATCGTTCTTTCCGTTTCATGAAAATAGCAATAACCTAATCCTAACCCTATCCCTATTCAGTAAATTAGAGTAAAATTTTCACTTTTTTATGCCATTTCAATGCATTTTTTAATAATTTCGTTTCAAACTGTTTCGCGAATTTTCCACGATTCGCAGAGGTCTACCATGCCTGATTTTAATACAGATAAATGCAAGGTTATGCATGCTGGTAGGGAAAAAATCCAAACAAAGAATATACTATGACCAAGAACGATGCCCCTGTTTCATTAATAACATACATGTGAGAATGAGAAGGATTTGGGAGTTATATTTGATAAAGATTTGTCTTTTGATGCACATATCCAAAGTTGCATAAATAAAGCGAACAAAATGATAGGGTTAATTAAAAGAACATTTATTGATTAACATATTTACAACAATATATAGCACTAGTAAGGCCACATTTAGAGTATGGCAACAATATATGGTATCCTAAATTAATATAAATCAGTAGCTATTGAAAAAGTTCAACAAAAGGCTTCAAAGCTTGTTAAGAAATGCAGAAATATGAATTATGAAAACAGACTTCTTTATCTTTAAAATCTCTATTCCGTTAAAGGCAGAAGAGTCAGAGGAGACCTGAATGAAGCATATAAAATATTTAATGGTCATGTTGATTTGTCATGGGATGATTTCTTTACATCTGTACAATATCATATAACAAAAAATGCATATGGTACGGTTTTTATTAAGCGATATAACACTAACATTAGAAAACATTGTTTCGCTAACAGAATTGCTAACCTATGGAATGAATTACCAGTGGACCTATAATGTGCACCCAATACTAATACATTCAAAAATCGTCTAGATAATCATTCAAATTTTATAAAGATATATCTAGAATTCAACAGTATTACACCTTGTATATAATCCAAGTTTGATGATACGATGGGACTCTGACTGCCAAAAAGCTTGACGGCTTATTTAGTCCCTACCCCCTACTACTACTACTGCATGTTCATCATGTTGATGGTCTGCGAGTAGCCACTGTCAGGATCGACGGAATCGGGTCAAACCAACTGGATAGTTTCCCCTCAAAATGTAGAACCTGCATTTTCTTTGTGTAGTAGACGCTTGTCCCGTTAGTCTTGACTGTTTTTTGTTTACAAGTGGACGCAAGTTCGCGAGTGTCAAGCGCTCCAATTTTTACTCCGTCGAGCAGAACTGAATGGTACATAAAACTTTAATAAAAATAATGGCATAATAGTAGGATGGTTATAAAAAAATATATTTTATTTACTTTTTGTCAAATCCTTGATGTCATTGGAAAGAGCTTGAACAGACCTTTAAAATGATACCCAAATTATCAAAATCGGTCTAAAATTGAGAAAGTTATGACGTTTTAAAATGATAGCCTTTTTTTACATGAGCTATATAGCCCTATCCTACAACCAAGTAAGAAAGTTCGTGCACACGCACGCACACACACTATGACAGTAAAAGAGAAAGAGGAGCCGCTGTAGCTCGCTAGCTCGTAATCCGTCACGGTTTGCGAGTTTTCCGTGGGTTGTTTGTGCACTTTAACAAGTGCTTTGCCGGAACTCACCTGCGACACACCAGAGCAGGGGCAGATAATGCTAATTGATCGAGTTTAGGGAAAGGGCTATAAGAAAAAGTTGATCAAGGTTTGGATGAATCTGAACTTCAAACAGCCATAACTTATTTATTTTTTACCAATAAACAAAACCTTGGTACCAAAATAAAGCTTATTCAAAGGGGAATGTGTGTGTGATGATATATTTAATCTTTATGCAAAGGTGAATTTGCACATATACTATTTGTCTGTTTATCTGTCTGTCTGATTGGCTGTTTTGTGAAAGGAAGGAAACAGAACTTCAAAACCGTAGGCCATAGACCCCAAGACCTATATATATTATTGATCTGCATCACAAAGGGAATACAATGAAGCATATTGTGGTAGTGCAAACCTCCGCAAAGGAAGCACTCAAAATTTTATGTCTCGATCAGACTAGGTAGTAACATGAAACTTAAACACAGTTGACTGCAGATGCAGGGATCAATACATTATATTCATCATTTAAACCAGCAACACCCAAGGAATGCAATATTGACAGGCATATTGAATTAAAATGCAAATACTGATTACCTCCACCAAGGAAATACTAACTCAGTAACTGGATTAAGAAGGACGATTTTTGAAGGTCTTATAAGGGGGTTTCCACTGTAGCACTATATTTAACAGTGATTCATTCACATCATCTGAATCTATCGTTATGTGTGTCTGAGCATCTGGATCAGCCTGCGACTCAGGTGGAGGCAACGTTTCATCGGAGTCAGTCTGACTCATTTTCAATATCTGAATAATCAAAACTTAGTATTGTCAATAACTATGTACCAGATAATTTTAAAAAAAAGCTTATTTTTTACTTACCAGTATTCAGTCAATAAAATAAAATATGTAAATGTAACCAAATTAAACTGAATGCATGAATGGAAAAAAAGTGATCCTTATGATAAGCTTAGGTTGTATCATGGCCTAGGCTGTACATGTAAAACAGGGTGAAGGCCCAGAGAACTTTTAAAATCAGAGCAAACTACCACTACATTCCAAATAACTGCCTGGTGTCAATCGTTCATTTAAGTACAAATAGGCCCAACCTCTGGACAGATATTACATCCTTCTCTCAGTTCACTGGCTTCAGCCAGCACCCCCCACCCCCCACCCCCCCCCCCCCCCCACACACACACACACACACACACACCATGGCATGGCGCAGCATCATGCTAGAGCTCTAAGGGTCTGATCAACGGGGCCCCGCTGGCTGTGTCAATTTTTTTTTCAAGAGTTGCTCTCCTCAATTTCTTCACCCACTGGTCTTTTAGTTTTATGTCCTGACTTGGACTCTGCCAGTGGAAAATATCAAGATCAATTCTTTCTTTTTTTAAATGCATCCCGCTTCTTTTCCCAGTTCTGAGAACAAATAACAACAATAATTAGTCTAACATCAATCAAAAAGTTGATTAATTTAATTGTATGCCTTTATCAATGCTGTTATACTGTTAAGTCCATAATATGCTCAGACAAAAACCCAAACCTTAGTAAATTAAAATACCAGTATGATTAATACGTGATAGTCTACCAAAACCTTAGCTGTGCTAACTCAATTTAAAAAGAAAAGAAAAGAAAAGGGGGAAAAAAGACACTTGAGAGGCCGCGAGGCCTGGTCATCTTAATTGACCTGACATACTCCAACGTCAACCCCAAAACATAAGACAGATTAGGCCTAGGCTTTTTGTGCGACTCACAAGATCGCAACATCAACATGAACATGGCAGAAAACAACATGTCGGACAGGCTTCGACGCTAAACACCTCCCGACTTGTGGAAACCTTGAGCAGCATTGAACTTTATTCTAGTTGCACCAAATTTGGTGTACTTGTAGAAAAATAATTAAATGTAACAAACTTATTTGTTTCAAAAAGCAAGTATTTATCGTTCAGAAATGTTTAACGAATGAATTGGACCCAAATATTGGATCACTTGTTTCTCACGATCGGCCGTCTTCGCGTAAAAAAAGATCGTTCCAGAATGACCGGGTAGGTGTCTGCTTCCCGAAAGAAAGAAACTTGGATGGTCAGCGCCAAGAATAACCACCAATAAAAACAAGCAAAGGAAGTGACCGTTTGGCACATGGCCAAAATCTGGGTTCGGGATTTCGACTGGAAAAATCGCTGTGGTTTGACCTAATTCGGTCGTTCCTACATAATAGATTCGACCAATTTGCTACAAGTGTGCCAAATTTGGTGCATGTAAGTTTATAATCTGGTACTTTGCAAGGTCAATCTAATTGGAGGTGTTAGCCTAGTCCGACCATGTCCGACATTTTGTTTTTCTTCTTGCCGAATCACACTGACGATCGAGTTAATCAACTTTTTCTTATGTAGCATAATTATGTTTTTAAAAAAGGCTATAATTTTAAAACGTCGTAACTTTCTTAATTTTAGACCGATTTTGATAATTTGAGTATCATTTTAAAGGTCTTTTCGAGCTCAATAATATAAAGACATAAATTTCATTAGGATTTGACAACAAAATAAAAAAAATTAAAAAAATTATAACCTCCCTACGCACTGTAGCTGTGTTAATGTGTAACAGGTCTGTGTTGTAGCGAGCGAAGTATTTACACGATGCTACTTTTTTGCACACAATTACAAGTGTCAGGTCTGAGGTCACTGTCACTAACTGACTCAGTGTCAGGTGTCAAAGTAAAAAAAAACTTTCATTGAAAGTGAAATAGCTCTCTTTGTCGTCTGAGCAAGGGACGGCCATTTGATCTACTCACAAAAAGGGTGCACATTCCGAAAGGAATTAGGAGCATCCAGACGGGGTTGGGGAAGACGAAATAATGGTCAGTGAATGACACTCGAGCTGGAGCCTTGCTTGCCTGTCGTCTGCGACCCCCGGCCATTGCTACGGCAATGGGGAGTAAGCTCCCTTTGATGGTCATAGGCCAGCAGTACCAATAATAATAATAGAGTGGTGGAAGTTCAGTTTAACGTCGCGTATCGGTTTTCGCCATGTACGACGGGCTGAACAAACCAACCAGGGTATAAACAAAAATCTATGTTCCTGAATCACTGTCTTAGCCAAAAGGCCGTGAAACGATCAGAATAAATACAATAATAATAATAATAATAATAATAATAATAATAATAATAATAATAGTACATGTATATAGCGCTTTACCTCAGATGAGCCCAAAGCGCTTTACAATCAATTATTCATCAACAAACAACAAAAACAGCATTCAAGAATGATACCAACCAGCAACAACACATATATACAAAGCAACTCTCTCTCTCTCTAACACACACACACACACACGCACACACGCGCACGCACGCACACACACACACACACACACACACACACACACACACACACACACACACACACACACACACACACACACACACACACACATTTATCGACGCCAACTCGTATGATACCCCATTCGGTAAGCCACAGCAACCGAGCCGCACGGACTGACCACATACACCAACACACATACACAGACACCCTCACACACAACGTACGCACGCAGACAGACACACAGACACGCACACAGACACACAGACACACACATGCGTGCACACACAACCCACAAAACCAAAACACACACATGTATGCACACATGCATGCTCACACACACACACACACACACACACACACACACACACACACACACACACACACACACACACACACACACACAGTCACACACACACACACACACACACACACACACACACACACACACACACACACACACACACACACACACACACACACACACACACACACACACACACACACTCACTCACTCACTCACTCACTCACTCGGCACTCACTCACACACACGCACCACTGTGACAAAACACAGCACAAACCTCTTAAGTCTTATTCAATCTTCCCTCACGTGCACACAACGATAGACAACTGACCAAATATTTAGGGTGCAGCAGGAAAAAGATGGGTTTTAAGAGAGGTTTTGAATGAGGAGACTGAGTTGGAGTGTTGGAGAGGAGAAGGCAGAGAATTCCACAGAGATGGTGCTTGACAAGAAAAAGAACGTTGGCCAGCAGATTTGAGACGGATGGAGGGAAGGGAAAGGAGACGAGAATCAGAAGACGAACGTAGTTGGCGAGCTGGGACATAGAGATGAAGAAGATCAGAGAGATACAGGGGAGCTTGATTATTCAGTGACTTGAAGGCAAGGATGAGAAGTTTGTAGTTGATACGTGATTGATGGGGGCCAATGTAGGGAACGAAGAACCGGAGTGATGTGATCGTACCTAGGGGAGCGAGAAATGAGACGAGCAGCATTATTCTGGACCCGTTGGAGCTTAGAGATGAGAATTGATGGACAGCCAGCAAGAAGTGAGTTACAGTAGTCAAGGCGAGACAGAACACAAGCACATACTAGAGTCTTCAGGGCATCTTAAGAGAGGAAACGGCAGATGGAACTAATTCTTCGAAGTTCTAGATAGCAAGCCTTGCAAACATTGGAAACATGCTGTTTGAAAGAAAGGGTTTGGTCCAAAGTAACACCTAGATTGCGGACGGATGCCGATAGCTTGATCTCAGTGCCATCAATGTCGACAGAACCTGGGAAAACCTGAGTTTTAATTGTGTGGTTAGAGGCTACAAGAATCATCTCTGTCTTTTCAGCATTTAGTTGCAGTTTGTTGTAAAACATCCATGTTTTAACAGCAGAGATGCACAACTTAGAAGAAGAAATCATTTGATCTAATTGACTCAGGTGGGCAGAAATGTACAGTTGATTGTCATCAGAAAAGCTATGATGTAGAATAGAATGCTGGTTGATGATGGCGGAGAGAGGTTGGGTATAAAGAACAAAAAGGATAGGGCCTAAGACTGAACCTTAAATATCTAAATGACTTAAATATCTGTGCGGGGCACAGAGTAAATTTTATAACAACATTTTAAACAAAAGTATATATAATTCAGTTCATAAAACTATATTTAAAAAAATGTTTTTTGTCCTATTTTTTTTCTTATTGTTAGTAATTCTGGACTTCCAGGTAAAAAGATTGTGGCGATACCATAGCCAATGAGGTTTAACCGAGGCGTGGTTACCGCTACACCTATCTGTAGTGCTAAAAAATCGGGACTTTACTGGTGTTGCACTGCCTCCAGTATTGTTCCCACCATCTTTGTATTTACAAAAGTCCCATATGTATCTGTTCCAGACCGAGAGGACGTAAAGCACCATTTTTCTTCTTCAATTCTGGACTTTCCTGGTGTTGCACTGCCTCCGGGCATTGCCTCCAGGATCGTTCCTACCATCTTTATATCTACTACTGTCCCATATGTGTCTATTTCAGACCAGAGGACATTAATCAGATTTTCTTCCCTCTGTTTTCCAATAACTATATAGTACTATAGTAATGTCCCATAATTATGATTTAGCGATCGGGGGGACGTAAAACATGAATCATACAGAGTTCACTTCTGAATCTGATTGTTTACGCTGAGCTGTCCCTCCGGACGATACAGCGAAGTTGTGCGTTGCGGCAGGAAGAAATTTTTTTTTTTAAAGAGGCAAAGCCTTCAAGACTCACTCGGGGGGGTGGGGGGGGGGGTGTTAGATTGCCAACAAATAATGCCTTTGAGATTGAGGGTCGTAAACATGAGGGGGGTGTACAAGATTGCCAACAAATAATGACTCTTCTTCCTCTTCCATTTAGTATCCACAATCAACAATTTGATTTTTTATACTGTTTGGTCGAGGTCCGAAGGTCGCACACAGAACAAAAACACCGGCGTGTCTTTATAATTACATTTGATATCACAGAGGATTTTACTTTGATAGCGGGAAGAGTTTATGTTTTACGTCCTCTCGCACTATAAAAGACCATATGGGACATTTCTTATTTATAAAGTTATAGGGGGGAGGAAAAAAATTATTTTATTTTAATAAAGTTAGTTTTGAAAAAATACAAGTTTGAGTGCCATGGCTCGACTGTTTGGCCCATTTGTTAACTAGCTAGCTAGTTTAGTCATATTTATTTTGATGTATAAAAGCTATGATAACATGATCTTCTTTTGCACTGAGCATACTTCTGATTAAAATTTCCAGGACCACCATTTAAAATGAAGTCAAAAAACTTTAAAAATCGATTAAGGTCTACCCTATCTAAAGGGCACAATTTATTTACAAAAAAATACCTTATTTTTCCCCAAAAAAAGTTTAAAACTATACATTCAACATTGACCCTGTGGCAACCAGTACCATCAGCCAATGGATGTCTGAATCAGACACATATGGGACATTTGTAAATACAAATATGCTGGGATACAATACTGGAGGCAATGCCCGGAGGCAGTACGAAACCAGTAAAGTCACGATTTTTAAAATTAATACAGATAGGTGTAGCGGTAACCACGCCTCGGTTAAACCTCATCGGCTATGGCACCGCCATAAGTATAAAGCTTTTTGACGTTGCTTTAAGGGGGGGGGGGGGGGGGGGGGGGCGGGGGGGGGGGGGGGGGGGGGGGGGGGGGGGGGTGGTGGGGGGGGGGGGGGGGGGGGGGGTGGGGGGGGGTGGCGGAATCTTTTACCTTTGCCAGTTAGTCTTCCAAATATAAATTGGAAAGTGCACTTCAATTCGCGGATAAGTGCACCTATCCAAGCGGAATTTCATTAAAACACACTAATTTCCCAAACGTTATAAGGTTTGAAATAAATCGTGTACATGAAAATTTGTTGCGTTATAGAAACTTGAAATTAATTTGATTGTAATGCCTAATTTAAAGGTTTGTCTTATTTCTCTTTCCTAGAAGTTGTAGAAATTATCTTCCTTGATTATCTGTTTAGTTGCTGTTGGACGGGTTCGTCCAGCTTAGGCCCTAAAACGTGAAGGGATCCCCGCTGACTCAGGTGTACCGTAGGCCCTACAACGTGGAGGGATCCCCGTTGACTCAGGTGTACTGTAGGCCCTACAACATGGAGGGATCCCCGTTGACTCAGGTGTACTGTAGGCCCTACAACGTGAAGGGATCCCTGTTGACTCAGGTGTACTGTAGGCCCTACAACGTGAAGGGATCCCCGTTGACTCAGGTGTACTGTAGGCCCTACAACGTGAAGGGATCCCCGTTGACTCAGGTGTACTGTAGGCCCTACAACGTGAAGGGATCCCCGTTGACTCAGGTGTACTGTAGGCCCTACAACGTGAAGGGATCCCCGTTGACTCAGGTGTACTGTAGGCCCTACAACGTGAAGGGATCCCCGTTGACTCAGGTGTACTGTAGGCCCTACAACGTGGAGGGATCCCCGTTGACTCAGTTGTACCGTAGGCCCTACAACATGGAGGGATCCCCGTTGACTCAGGTGTACTGTAGGCCATACAACGTGAAGGGATCCCCGTTGACTCAGGTGTACCGTAGGCCCTACAACGTGAAGGGATCCCCGTTGACTCAGGTGTACTGTAGGCCCTACAACGTGAAGGGATCCCCGCTGACTCAGGTGTACTGTAGGCCCTACAACGTGAAGGGATCCCCGTTGACTCAGGTGTACTGTAGGCCCTACAGCGTGAAGGGATCCCCGCTGACTCAGGTGTACTGTAGGCCCTACAACGTGAAGGGATCCCCGTTGACTCAGGTGTACTGTAGGCCCTACAGCGTGAAGGGATCCCCGTTGACTCAGGTGTACTGTAGGCCCTACAACGTGAAGGGATCCCCGTTGACTCAGGTGTACTGTAGGCCCTACAACATGGAGGGATCCCCGTTGACTCAGGTGTACTGTAGGCCATACAACGTGAAGGGATCCCCGTTGACTCAGGTGTACTGTAGGCCCTACAACATGGAGGGATCCCCGTTGACTCAGGTGTACTGTAGGCCCTACAACGTGAAGGGATCCCCGTTGACTCAGGTGTACTGTAGGCCCTACAACATGGAGGGATCCCCGTTGACTCAGGTGTACCGTAGGCCCTACAACGTGAAGGGATCCCCGCTGACTCAGGTGTACTGTAGGCCCTACAACATGGAGGGATCCCCGTTGACTCAGGTGTACTGTAGGCCCTACAACGTGAAGGGATCCCCGTTGACTCAGGTGTACTGTAGGCCCTACAACATGGAGGGATCCCCGTTGACTCAGGTGTACTGTAGGCCCTACAACGTGAAGGGATCCCCGCTGACTCAGGTGTACTGTAGGCCCTACAACATGGAGGGATCCCCGTTGACTCAGGTGAACTGTAGGCCCTACAACGTGAAGGGATCCCCGCTGACTCAGGTGTACTGTAGGCCCTACAACGTGGAGGGATCCCCGTTGACTCAGGTGTACAGCGTGAAGGGATCCCCGTTGACTCAGGTGTACTGTAGGCCCTACAACGTGAAGGGATCCCCGTTGACTCAGGTGTACTGTAGGCCCTACAACGTGAAGGGATCCCCGTTGACTCAGGTGTACTGTAGGCCCTACAACGTGAAGGGATCCCCGTTGACTCAGGTGTACTGTAGGCCCTACAACGTGAAGGGATCCCTGTTGACTCAGGTGTACTGTAGGCCCTACAACGTGAAGGGATCCCCGTTGACTCAGGTGTACTGTAGGCCCTACAACGTGAAGGGATCCCTGTTGACTCAGGTGTACTGTAGGCCCTACAACGTGAAGGAATCCCAGTTGACTCAGGTGTACTGTAGACCCTACAGCGTGAAGGGATCCCCGTTGACTCAGGTGTACTGTAGGCCCTACAGCGTGAAGGGATCCCCGTTGACTCAGGTGTACAGCGTGAAGGGATCCCCGTTGACTCAGGTGTACTGTAGGCCCTACAGCGTGAAGGGATCCCCGCTGACTCAGGTGTACTGTAGGCCCTACAACGTGAAGGGATCCCAGTTGACTCAGGTGTAAACGTCTTCACACACACGCACATAGAGAGAGAGAACTCGAACTCGTAATGAGCTCGAAATGTTTAATGAGGATAAACTGAGTAACATAAATAACTGCTTCTTTTCATCAGGTCCTCTAAAATAATAACATTTGAAGTGAATAAGTAAATAAATTACAAAACAAACTCAAATGGTTCAAGAGTAAACAATGTAACAATCAAATGTAACAAATTCAAAGAACAGGGACAACATGAAATATAAATCAACATTCTCACATTTCCTTTCACACACATAAATCATAGTTAGACAAGTAATCAATTGACAATTTTACAATAATAAATTAAATCAACATTCTCACATTTCCTTTCACACACATAAATTATAGTGAGACAAGTAATCAACTGACAATTTTACAATATCAGGTAATAGGAGCATAAGCTACAGACATGCGCACTTACTAGGATTATAACATGCACAATAGATAAGTTTAGAAAAGGGACGAAATAAGCTGTTCTAACTTTTCGAATAAATACTTATGAACGCATATTTTAAATGACAGCAATGTGCTTTTAGTCTTAATGCACTCAGGAATTTCATTCCACAACCTTCCACCTGAGTATGTCAACGATGACATAAATAAGTCTGTTCTAGGTCGGGGGGTAAGTATGGTTTCTTTATTCTGCACCTGATTTACAGGGAGGATCAATTTTACATAGATAGAGAGATAGAGAGAGAGAAGAGGGTGGGGGGGAGTAAGGGAGAGATCTGCTTTACACTAGTCTACAGACCAGTAACTCAACCCGGTGTC
>CM065681.1:152643-164484 GCA_017654935.2 Phymorhynchus buccinoides | reverse complement strand
TACGCGCTCAGCATAGTTGCCCTTTCGCAGAAGCCTGTGGATTCGGCCCACTGGGAACTGGAGTCCAGCGCGGGAGGAGCGAGACTTGCTCTTGCCCTTGACTTTTCCGCCTTTTCCACGACCAGACATGATGAAAGTTGGAGAAAGTGCTTGGAGTACTGATAAAGAACACTGACGAGTCGTCATTGGGGGTCGACTACAATCTACTTAAAAGCGAAAGTGCCAGCAAGCCTGGAGTTATAAAGAAAATATTATCTAATCGTAACTCTTAAAAGAACTAATTTTATTTAATTCTTAACACACCTTAATAAAAATAATAAATACAACTTAACTGATTAAAAGACTAAATAGTTTGTATATAAAAGTTGTGTACATAATAAACCAAACTTAATGTACATATTGTTAACAACATTTTTTTGATTTTCAGTTCTTTTAAACCATTGAAATAATATTATTCCCAAGAAACTGTATGGAACAAATAGTAAGACTTACCTCCCACGTCAGACGATCTCTTGCACGTCGCAGAAAAGTCTTTGCCACCTTCTTTGATATAAAAGGGGCATATGACTCCGTCTGGTATGGAAGGCTACTAGATAAACTCAACAGCCTCGGCATCGAGGGTAATAATTATTATGTTTAATTTTATTTTATTTCTTCAAAACAGAAGCCTTACGATGAGGGTAGCCCAGTCCACTTCATTAAAACACTATTTGGACATGGGAGTGCCCCAGGGTAGTATTATAGCCCCCACCCTATTTAATATAATAATACATGATATTTCAAAATATCGCGATATGGTCCATAAATACTATTCGCGTAAAAAGGGTCACTCTTGACCCTGAACTTTCCACCAAATTAATACTAATAAAATAATAAGTTATTTATACAGTAATGGTTTCACACTTTCCCCACAAAAGTGTGAATTTATGTTTTTTTCAAATATGAAACAAAATGATTATAGTATTAAGATTATTAATCAAGTCAAAACACCAGCACCCTACATTAAATTTTTAGGTGTGTTTTGGACACGCAATTTGTCTTCGAATGTACATGTACAGCAATTGATTAATAAGGCTTCTGGTTATTACAATTATTTCACGTCAAAAGTGGGCCCAAGACCCTAACTTTCTTACATACCTAGTTCGTACCTTGGTACGATCTAGACTCACTTATGGCATGGAGGCCTTTTACTCACTTTCAAATACTAATTTAACTAAACTTCAAAGAATAGAATCAAACGCCTTGAAATCTGCATTGGGTCTTCCATTGTATGCAGTAACAGCCTTGATTTATAGGGATGTGGATTGGTTGCCCTTAACCCACCTAATAAAATTAAATTGTGCTACATTTTTAACAAGACTGTACGCAACTAATAATTTTTCCTCAAATGATTTTTATTTTACTTTTTATTATTGACTACACACATGAATTGTTTGAAGAGGCCGGTCTCTCTTTCGAGGACATAGCCCCTTTTCCACAACACAGACCCCCACAGTGGGACTGGGACCCCCCCGATTATGATACAACCCTTCACTATTTGTATAATAAAGAGAATCATATTAATTGCTTGACAGTAGCAGCCAAATAAAAAATATATAATTTAACACATTTATTAACTGTTTTTAATGATGGATCCTTAATAAACAATGGGCAGGTAGGATGTGCATTTGCCATTCCCAGTTTCAAAATTACGAAATGTTTTCAACTTAATAAAAACATATCCATATTTTCCGCAGAACTATGGGCCATATTAGAAGCACTGGCCTATATAAACAACTTACCTAATCCACCTTTTCACATTGCCGTTTTGTCCGATTCCCTTTCCTCGATCAAATCCCTACAAGGTAATAATAATAATCGGTCTGAAATAAAAAATGAGATTAGAAACCTCATACACCAACTTCACTTAAAAGGTACACAGACTTGGTGTGGATGACCTGACGGGCAATGACCTGGCCGACCGAGACGCCAAGATGGCCGCCACCGGTCAGGTACCATTGTCAACATTAAACTTTCAATTCTGGAATCTAAAACTTTGCTTAGAGGATCAGCTTCATGGGCCAGCAGGGAATTCGAGAAGTATGCCATGGCCCACTCCTGGGACCATCAGATAGTGCAGGGGGGACTTTTGTTTTTTACTGTGCCACCTCACATCTGAGGTTTTGGGGTCCTTTGTGATCGAGTGGTAGACGGTGCCTTTCTCTGTCTGTTCAGAAGAAAATGTCACAAACTCGTGACAATAAATTTAAAACTACTTATAATGCACCAGATAAAATCACTTTAATGTTTGTTTTAACAACTAAAGCAATAGACTTTGGTCAAAATGTATTTGAGTGACGTTCATAAATTTTTTAACAAGTTTACTAAGTTAAACATATCCTACATCAATTGGGATCTTAAACTTAACTATAATAAACTATTTTTTACTTGTCATTAAAAATAAAAACCTAATTAAACCACATAAAGTCACAAACATATGTACAGAACTCTGATGTATATATTTTTGTACAAACAAACATTTTTAATAGTTCTTTTAAACTGGGTCACTCCGTGATCACTTGATCATGTAATAAAGGGGGTTCTTCTTTTAACAATAAAAAACACACAAAAAACTGTTTTTAAACGCTAGGTCCTGTGATCCTCTGGTCACTTAAACTTGTATAGCGAACCTTAACCTTTCACTTAAATGTAAATATTGTATAAAATGTTATGAAGGCCTTTGCCTCCTTTTTAAACTTTTTACAAATAAAGCTCCTTGAGCACAATATAAAAATTTTTTTAACTGTAGCCCTGGGGTTTTTTAATCATAGATTTCCTCTCCCTGCCAGACATGTAAAAAGCAAACTGCTAAATATCTTTTAAAAATAATATTTTTTATGACTATAAAACTCAGATTTTATAAAAATAAACCAACTTGCTTCTCTTAAATTTCTTTTCAAAAACTAAAACCAAAAAACAAACTCTAAAAAACCCAATATCTACTTTGAATTCTTCTTCACCAAATCTATATAATTTTAAAAAAACTAAATAAAAACTATCTGTATTATTGTTCCTTTTTTTTCCCCAGGATCTTTATAATTTCAAGAGCCCCAAATGGCCCTTTGGCCCAGCAGGCGTTAAATCTCTACTTCTCTCTCTCTCTCTCTCTCTCTCTCTCTCTCTCTCTCTCTCTCTCTCTCTCTCTCTCTCTCTCTCTCTCTCTCTCTCTCTCTCCCCTCCCCCCCCCCCCCCCTTTTGACACCATCCCTTTTTACCACACCGCGGCGGCGCCACAACCGTCATTGTGACCCATGAAACCTACGTCCTTGGTTTATATCATTGTGTTCTGTTATGATTGATTCAGTAAAGTGTGTTAGTGTTCTAAAAAACAGAAAAAACCCTCAAAGCTTCATTCTTACCGTGTTAGAAAAACAACCCCATATTCACAGTTAACAATGTTCCATATGTGCCCTTCGTAAACTTTAAATTTCGATTCGTTACAAAAATAACCCTAAGCTTGCCATAAACCTTACCCTTACCCAAACCAGACACAATGTTGGATCGCAGTTAACATTTTATATGTTTTTACAATCAAATGAAAAGAACACGCTTAATATTACCTTATCGGTTTGCTTATGTTAAAATAATCCATCGGCTTACACCAACACAACAACAATGTCGCACCTATCTGCAATTGCCTGTGATTAGGACACCTACACCACAAGCGACGACCACTCACTTCACATCAACCAATCCAAAGCAATCGATCCTTCAAGAGGCCCCCCCACATGTCTGTCTTCGGCTGCAAAGAGTTTCTAGAACAAAGGCATGAGAATGAAGCGGTAAGGCACAAAGATAGTAGAGTTTTTTGAGTGTGATGATGTACAAATGTCACCTGCTTTGCCAGCGCTTTAAAAAAAAAATCTCATTTGTGTTTGAGGGACAGGACTAATAAACTTTTACTTGAGACTTTCTTCCGTTTAAAAAAAAAAAGTAAGTGACATACTTTTCGTGTTTCGACGAACAACTTTTCAACCAAAAAAGTAGATCACAGTAAGCAAAAGGGAGAGGCAGAGTTAAAGAGCGTGACATATTAGAAGAAGTTACAAGCACAGAAGTTCCAGATGCAGTATCGCTACTTTCAACCATATTTTATTATCGAAAACAATGACTAAGAAGCACTGTTTTGCTTTGCTTGAGAAAGGAATAACTTTGCCTTCGGGTTATTGTCTAAAACGGAAAGATTGGGGTTAAAAACCAGAAACAGGGCAGTTTTGCATGATGTGTGGGTATAGCGTATAGCCAATGGTAGTCTTGCCCAAACCTTCAATCACTCCTTGCTATAAGGTTAATTAAAGTGTTTCCTAGCCTGTTGGCCATACGGTCACTGACTTCATGGTTTTTAACAGTAGGGGCCAATAGTAAACGAGAGCTGTAGAGTAAATGATTTTCACTGTGCGACATATTGCGGCGGTTCTATGTCACAGGTAGGGAACATGTTTTGAATCTTTAAAATATTATTTTTGGGATCGGGGTAGCTTTCTGTTCTTTCCTGAACACGATTATAGGGGTCAGATTAGTTAATGTTTTACGTCCTCCGGATATGGGACATTACTTTTTATTAAGTTCAAAAAACAAGAGCGAATAATTTCTCAAAAAACTGTTAATAAAGTGCCATGGCTCGACTTTGAAGCTGCGTAAAAATGCTATCTATTTAGTTAATCTTTTAATTAAAAATACACTGAATGTTCTAGCTCCCTGAACTGTTAAAGATGAACATTTCAAGGACCACCTTTTTATAGGGGTATAAAACAACAGAAAGAAAGGTACAAAGAAATCTTACATTTTAAAAGGGAGAAGTGATTCAGAGAGAAGAAACTAATGTAATCTATCTATTCATCCTAGCTGGTGTACCAATACCAAAGTGCTGCAGTTGAGTACAATGTTCAGCGAGTCTTGCGTTGTTCGCACTTCACCTCTAAAATCAAGGCCTGTTGGAGTGTACCCATAAAAGCACACCTACTAGTTGTTCTCGGGACGAGAACTTGGCAATCGGGTCTTTCCTTCCTTCTGTCTTTCCTGCTCGTACATCACTATATAATATGACTTAAAGCTTGTGATATTAATTAATATAATGTCCCATATGTGCCTTCCCAGGTCGAGAGGACGTAAAACTTTAGATTTCATTCGTGATATTAATATCTCAAAAACCCATTAATATGGATTTTCATGGACATTTACAGGTGCAAAGAAAATAAAAAGGGCTTGTTCTATTTCTGTTTGGAGGGCAATATATTTGGTCGTTTTTGTTTTAGCAAAGCTTGTAAACATTATAATACATCTGTACATCAGGACTTTACTGGTGTCGCACTGCCTTCGGGCATTGCCACCATCTTTATATTTACTAATGTCCCATATGTGTCTGTTCCAGACGTTTAGCAGAATTTCACATTATATACTGGGTGTGGTCGGGTGCTTGTGAAAGTAAAAATGCGCGCGCGTTTTCACATTTTCATCGCCAGTTCCACGTGCGTACTTTTGCTTGATTTCTTTAAAAAGTTGAATCAGAAAGCGGAGTAAGTATTCTTGGTTACCTCAAACACTATCTCTCTCTCTCTCTCTCTCTCTCTCTCTCTCTCTCTCTCTCTCTCTCTCTCTCTCTCTCTCTCTCTCTCTCTCTCTCTCTCTGAGCTCTCTCACTGTCTCTCTCTCTGTCTCTCTCTCTCTCTCTCTCTCTCTCTCTCTCCCGCTCTGCGTGTGTGTCTCTCTCTCTCTCTCTCTCTCTCTCTCTCTCTCTCTCTCTCTCTCTCTCTCTCTCTCTCTCTCTCTCTCTCTCTCTCTCTCTCTCTCTCTCTCTCTCTCTCTCTCTCTCTCTCTCTCTGTGTCTCAGCAGTCGGCCTGCAAAATCAATTAAATGCATTAAAAAGGGAAGCTGACAGACTTCAGCTGACGGTAAACCTAAGTAAAACAAATGTCATGGTTTTTAGAAATGGTGGTCACTTAGCGCGTCATGAAAGATTGTATTATGGTGAAAAAGAAATAAAGGTGACAAATAGCTATAAATATTTGGGGTTATTTTTCACCACAAAATTAAGTTTAACGAAGGGTTGGTCAGAAATGTCTATGAAATAAAAAAAGGGGGTAATTGAAATATTACGAACAATGCGAAAACTTAATTCAGATGATATATTATTATTTTGGAAGCTTTTTGACACTAAGATTCAGCCTATTTTGACTTATGCATCAGAAGTTTGGGGACTGCTAGATAACACACTTATGTAAAAGGTTCACACTTATGCAATTAAACGTATACTATATGTGCCCTTACACTCATCAAACAAAATGATTTATGGCGAAAGTGGGCGTTACCCTCTTTTCATTCGTACTTATGTCAGGTCAATTAAATACTGGTTAAGATTGGTGAATTTACCAACTGCAAGACTGTGCAATCAGGCCTATAACATGCTCATACTGCAACATGAAGCAGGGAAAATTAATTGGGTTTCTTATTAAGAAAATGTTAACAGAAAATGGATATGGCATTGTGTGGTTAAGTCAGGGAGTAGGCAATATTGGGCAGTTCATTTCAGAATTTAAAGACCGCCTTGCATGCTCTTATAAGCAAAACTGGCATGCTAGTATGGATGGGAATAGTAAGTATGATTGGTTCCTTTCTTTTAAAAGTAATTTTGAAACAGAAAGACACCTTTGTTATGTTAGTCATAAATGGCACAAGATTAATTTAACTATGTTTCGAATAAGAACACTAGGCTTAAATGCAAATAAGAAATGGTTTCAAAGATCAGATAATAATGTATGTCAAATGTGCAAAGAAAGAAATAATGTTGAGAATGAAATGCATTTTGTTTTTGATTGCCCTGCTTATTCAGATATAAGAAAAGAATGTGAAGTTTTCAATGAGCCACTTACTCAAAGAAGAGATCTTACAGCAATTTTATGTAATAACAATGAAAACATTGTAATCTCTTTTGCAAAATACCTTGCAAAAGCCTTAGCCTCAGAAATAAGAATATGTAGATTTAATATTTATAAGCATAGTTAAATACAGTTATAGAAAAGCTTATTGTTTTTCTTTGATTCATGGCTTGATGGTCAAAGGAAATTAATAACGGTGTGTGTATGTGTGTGTGTGTGTGTGTGTGTGTGTGTGCGTGTGCGTGCGTGCGTGCGTGCGTGCGCGCGCGCGCGCGCGCGCGCGCGCGTGTGTGTGTGTGTGTGTGTGTGTGTGTGTGTGTGTGTGTGTGTGTGTGTGTGTGTGTGTGTGTGTGTGTGTGAGTGACAGGAGGAAGGAAGGAAGGAAGGAAGGAAGGAAGGAAGGAAGGAAGGAAGGGAGGGAGGGAGGGAGGGAGGGAGAGAGAGAGAGAGAGAGAGAGGGAGAGAGAGAGAGAGAGAGAGAGAGAGAGAGAGAGAGAGAGAGAGAGAGAGAGAGAGAGAGAGAGAGAGAGAGAGAGAGAGAGAGAGAGAGAGAGAGAGAGAGAGAGAGAGAGAGAGAGAGAGAGAGAACAACATGTTTTATATTTTACTTTCAACACTCACCCCCTTCCTTCCCTCTTCTCTGCACCTTTAATCTTCTTCTTCTTTGATCGCTCAGACAGTTTCCTGTCAATTATGAGCGCAGATGTGTCATGCTGCCGTCATGCGCCTAACTAAGAAATATTATGAACAAATTATACCACAAAACACTACCAACCCTCCATGCAGTGTACAAATGTGGCTTGAAAACGCTTTATAGCTTAAATGCTACTGTTAATAGTGGTGGATCCATAAAGGATGCCAGTGGTTCTACCCATAATGGAGATAATATTTGATCAAAGAAACCACAAACACCACTAACTGTGAATACTTTGAAAAGAATAAAATAAAAGTAAAAGATTGTGCTGGTTTACTTTTTGTCCCAATGGGGGACAGATAGTGTATGAGCATGGTACATAGAGAGATCTCTTTCGAATTATGGAATTCTCGTCAGTATGTATATCTGCTAACAAACACTGTCTTGTGGATCAACCCCAACAGGAAGACATTTCTAATAAAAGAATGGTGTCCTCTCTGCACTAGGCCGAAAAGTCCACAATTTAAGTAAACCAGCACAATCTTTTACTTTTATTTTATTCTTTTCAAAGTATACACAGTTAGTGGTGTTTGTGGTTTCTTTGATCAAATAACTAAGAAATAGTTAGGCCCAGCAAGTCCGATTTCGGCTGGATGAAATCTTTTTCAAAGTGCTTTGTGAAAAAATGCTTCAAAGTGCTTTGTGAAAAAATGCAGAATGGACCGGTTAAGGCAGAAAGATAGTAGATGACAGTAAGCAATGGGAAAAGGCAGAGTCAAAGAGATTGACAGATTAGAGGAAGTTACAAGCACATAATTTCCAGTGAAAATAGGGTTTTGCGCCCTCTTCGGCCATGTGGGGAATTTGTAATTATACAAAGATGGTGGGAACAATGCTGGAGGCAACGCCCGGAGGCAGTGCTAAACCCCGATTTTAAAAAATAATACAGATATGTGTAGCAGTAACCACGACTCGGTTAAACCTCATCGGCTCTCTCTCTCTCTCTCTCTCTCTCTCTCTCTCTCTCTCTCTCTCTCTCTCTCTCTCTCTCTCTCTCTCTCTCCTCTCTCTCTCTCTCTCTCTCTCTCTCCTCCACAATAATGTAAAATATAACATAATATATTTTTCTAGAAGGTGGAGGAACTATTTATATGAAAGACCCCCGGTATCCCCACGGATAAAAGATGGAGAAAACAAATAACAGAAGCCTTGACCGTGCGCTATTGTTACTGCGGCTTTTGATGTTGGAGAGGGGCTGGTTGCCAAGGGGAGTGCTGGCCACTTGTCATGCATACTAATCAGTTTACTTGGACTGTGGTGGTCGGTTGTTACGCAACACGGTGGTTTGAAGCCCATCGGAATGCGAGTCTTATCAGCTTGACACGATAACAGCCCCTTTCAGATCGGGCCGTTGACTAATTAGCCGCCTGATTGGGTGGTGGGGAGGAGGGAAGGAAGGGTCTTTATGGCCCCTTATCTATTACTTTGAAGTAGCTGAAAACGGGGATGTCACCCTATGCTGCAGCTGCCCTGTTACAACATCGGCAGTTCATTACAGGCCGCCATGACTCTTGCACGTATTAGTATGTGTATGTGTGTGTGTGTGTGTGTGTGTGTGTGTGTGTGTGTGTGTGTGTGTGTGTGTGTGTGTGTGTGTGTGCGTGCGTGCGTGCGTGCGTGCGTGCGTGCGCGTGCGTGCGTGCGTGCGTGCGTGCGTGCGTGCGTGCGTGCGTGCGCGTGCGAGAGAGAGATAGAGAGAGAGAGAGAGAGAGAGAGAGAGAGAGAGAGAGAGAGAGAGATTGCTGTGACGTTTATTTGATGACTTTTTGTGACGTATGCGTCAGGACTTCATAGTAATTCAAATGGAGAAGAAAAGTCAGAACAAATGCACTTTGTTTTCCGTTTTCTCCCGCCCCCCTCCCCCTCTCTCTACAGTGGAACCTCCCTTATAAGACCATCAAAAATTATCTAAAATATATCGATTCTGATCGCTTCTCGGCCTTTTGGCTAAGACAGTGATTCAGGAACATAAATTTTTGTTTATACCCTGGTTGGTTTGTTCAGCCCGTCGTACATGGCGAAAGCCGATACGCGACGTTAAACTGAACTTCCATCCATCCAAAATGAGGTCTTATAAGGGAGGGGGTCTTATAAGGGAGGTAATTTTAATATTTACAAAGAAGGGTAATGTCTCAGAGAAACTAGGTCTTATATGGGATGGAGTCTTATAATGGGAGGTCTTATAAGGGAGGTTCCACTGTATTTATAAGTAACAAATGCATACATACAAATGATACATACATAACATAACCAAGAAAGGGGTGACCTGGGTTTTGTTCAGTTTTCTGTTCTTTCCTTTTCCTAGTGATGTATGTTTGGTTGAGGATGATAAAAGGCGGTAACGAATTGAAGTTCAGGCTCGTTACTCTGTGTGTGTGTGTGTGTGTGTGTGTGTGTGTGTGTGTGTGTGTGTGTGTGTGTGTGTGTGTGTGTGTGTGTGTGTGTGTGTGTGTGTGTGTGTGTGTGTATGTGTGTATGTGTGTGTGTGTGTCTGTGTCTGTGTGTGTGTGTGTGTGTGTGTGTCTGTGTGTGTGTGTGTGTGTGTGTGTGTGTGTGTGTGTGTGTGTGACATACTATCAAGTAAAATAAATGCTCCTCCCACTTTTCACAACATTTAGGCCCCTACAATTTTCTCAAAGTGACAAAACCCAAGTCTTTGCGGAGCTTACAATTGCTGTCATGACATCCCGAGCGGAGCACGGGTTTTGCTATATTCAATAATGTACATCTAATCAGTTCTTCTTCTTCTTCGATCGCTCGGATAGGTTCCTATCAATTATGAACGCAGATGCTTCATGCTGCCGTGCGGATCGCGGGTTTATCTAGTATAAATAAGGAATATGTGTAGAAAGCCAGTGTAATTGAAAACTATGTATCCCTTATACATCTGTACCGTTAAAACTTCGGGACTTTCCTGGAGTTGCACTACCTCCGGGCATTGCCTCCAGGATCGTTTCCACCATATTTATGTCTACTAATGTCATATTATGTGCCTGTTTCAGACCGGATGACGTTAAACGGATTTTCATTCATACCCCATCCCTGTCTAAAATCAATATTTTGAGTACCATCAGAAACTAAAGTCATCATAAGTCCTTTAGAAGTAGCGACCTGCATTTTTGCAGGAATAATGTTTACTGTGTTCTTGTTATATAAAACAAACAAACAAGGTACAATCACATGTCATGTTTAAAAACAAGACACCCCCCCCCCCCCCCCCCCCCCCCCCCCCATCTAAAATCAATATTTTGACCTCGATCAGAGACTAAAATCTTTATAAGTCCCTTAAAATGCCTCCAAATGTGTGACTTGCCCTTTCGGTACCATATTGTAATCATCAATACTTGCTTGCACCTTACACCACCAGACCAAAAAAAATCTAATAAATAAAAATATCACGAAATAAAACTTCTATATTTTTTACAATCAATAATGAAACCAAATGAAATCTGAAACTGAAAAGAAAATTCATTAGTTTGTAGCTTAATTTACACTTCCATAAATTTGATCCACAATCACTCATCATTTCTTTTTCTGCAAGGGACAAGCAGACCAGACAGCAGATACAAAGCAATGTAGTTCACGAAGTAGTTTAATATTGTGAAACTTTTCAAACAAGTATGCTTCCATAGTTTTCAATTACACTGGCTTTCTACACACAAGTAACGAGACAACAGAAAGTGGGGGGAGAGCGTGGTCATGTCAAGTGGCGGTTTCTCTTTGATGATGTAAGCTGTGGTCTCGTGATTCAGCTGACTATCCCTGATGGTCAGTTTTGATGTCTGTTTTCTTAGTGAACTGGTCAATTCGGCAACTGCCAGATTTGACCAACAGCTAGATGGTCACACGGCCAAAGAAAGCAGGCCTTTTGATATTCACCAGACCTGCCCACCTATTGAAGAGCAGTCCTAGCACTCACAAGTTTCCGATAATTGGGGTTTGGGACAACTGCCCAGTTACACAGTGGCCAAGTCTAGTAGTCAGCGTTCCTTGTAAAGTGGCTAATCTGATGATCGCCACAACTGAGACCATTATTTAAAAAAGAACAAATTAGAAATATGTGTAGTATAAAACATATTGATCGATATTCATGTTTAGCTAAAGTTACTGTCAACGAACAATAAATTAAAACGTTATACAGTTTTGAATTACCCTCAAAACTTTGAACCAGTTTTTCTTGAAACTTAGCTGAGCAGGGATAGACGGTTCTGGCAGTCAGCCCTTGATTTGAG
>CM065681.1:120143-147643 GCA_017654935.2 Phymorhynchus buccinoides | reverse complement strand
GGAATTCAGTCACAAGGGCCTCCAACTTGGACCAGACAGTGACTTGTGACCATATAACATAGGCGCGTGTTTGATTTGAAAGACTAGGGTCATATAACCACAGACTGTAATGGGACATCTTGTGAGTCACGTGAGCTAGTGGCGGCTCTCTCTCTCTCTCTCTCTCTCTCTCTCTCTCTCTCTCTCTCTCTCTCTCTCTCTCTCTCTCTCTCTCTCTCTCTCTCTCTCTCTCTCTCTCTCCAAACGTGTTTTTTGTTTGTCTTTAATCAGCGGTTTTCATTCTAATGAATTGCAAATGTTAGAGAGTAAACAATATTGTTCATACATTCGTACTTTTCGTGGGATTACATGTCATGCAGATACTGTTCACTTTTCCATTCCAATCCATCCTGCTTACCACCCCCCTCCCTTTCCCCCCATTTTAATTACCCCTGGTATTTCATTACCGCCTGGTATGCAGTACTGCGGTATAGTAGTTGACCAAACAGTAAGGAACGCACAAAGATCACAAGGGCGGTAATGCTCACACTTGTTTGATGCCTACAGCACAAACGATGGGTCACCTAAAAGCTATCGATGTTGACTGTCTCTCAATCTCTGTCTGTCTGTCTGTCTGTCTGTCTGTCCGAATCTTGCTGTCTGTTTGTCCATCTCTTTCTGTTTGTTTGTCTGTCTGTCTGTCTGTCTGTCTCTTTCTGTCTGTCTATCTGCTCTTTCTGTTTGTCTGTCTCTTTCTGTCTGTCTATCTCTTTCTGTCTGTCTGTCTGTCTGTCTGTCTGTCTGTCTGTCTGTCTGTCTGTCTGTCTGTCTGTCAGTCAGTCAGTCAGTCAGTCACACACACACACACACACACACACACACACACACACACACACACACACACACACACACACACACACACGCACGCACACACGCACGCACACACACACACACACACACACACACACACACACACACACACACACACACACACACACACACACACACATATTGAAATGTGTATGGGTTTTTTTTTCTCGTGTTTCTTTGTCTGTCATTCTTTTTTTTTGTAAGTCTGCCCACTCTGCAAATTACCATTATCTCATAAAGATCACAAGAGGCAAAAGCTCTTTTCAGCAATACAGCACCTTCCACACCTCTATTTTAGCTCCTACCTCTCCATTCACCAACTAACCTTTATTTTCTTACATTTCTATTATTTTGTGCCTTCCCTTAAATCGCATATCCACACAAGGGCAATATCGTACAATAAAATCGTATTGATTATCAGTTGTAGGCCTACATAATACTGTATTTTTTCCCCCGAGTAGGGTAGGAGTGGAAGGCGTTTGTTTACTTCATAACATTTTATTTTTACTCTGAATATCTAAATGTTCCTGTTCAATTGTTATCAAACTCGTAAATCAAAGTGTTTGTTGTAAAAAAAAAGTAAGAGAAAACTACTTTGGTAGCCTTCTGAACGCTTTTTATTTTCCCACTGACTCACGTATCACAGTCTGGCTTTACGTGAAAACGTGATTTTCAACCCTGTACGCATTGCTCACTCAGTGTATGTCGGCATATAACAAAAGGGTCACTTTGATGTTCACCACCACTGGTACGGCCAGAGCAGAGCACGTGAGGGTACTCCAGTATGTAAATGAGTCTCGCCGGTCTCTTTCCCGTGTAACACATAACATACTAATTCCGAACCAGTCATTTCACAAGGAAGGTCCAATATTAGTGGACCTATTAATACATGAATTTTAACCTCTTTTTATCATTATATTTTACCTAACATTTAGGTTGTCTCCCCCCACAGTAGGATCGGGTTAATTGTTAACCCTTTTAACTATATTTTAACTATAATTAATCTAGCCTATAGTATAAAGAATAATATAGCATGGTGCCCTTTTCACAAAAAATAAACATGTACATATTTGTTTGTGATGTATATAGAAAATCCAACTGGGATCATTTTAAAGTAAAGTCACCTGAAGTTGAGGCCCCCCTCTCGGGGAGGTGCGCCCGCCGTCGGTAGTTGACTCGAGGATGTCTCGCGTACCCTCCGGCGGCGGGGGCGGCTCCCCTTGAATGGTTGAGGACCCCCGGGTCACTGTCCCCACCACCTTCCTCCCTCCCCAAACCCGTGAGATGACCTCCCCCTGGATGGGGCGGGCCCGCCGCGGGTTGTTGACGCGAGGATGGCTTGCGTATGCCTCCCCCGGCTGGCCCGCCCCAACTATGGTGTGTTGAAGCCCTCCGGGATTCCCCTCTCCCCACCCCCTTCCATTTTAAAGATCCCAGTTCAGACTATAGACAACTTTTTTTGTAAAACTAAAACTTTTTGTCCCTTTTACATAAATATACCGCCGTAGCGGGAGTTCTCTCCCCCGGCATTTTTAATAAAATATATGTATATAACTATAACTTCTTGTATATAGAAATAAAATAGACAAGTACTGTACATAAAAATCAAATATTTGTAAATATATTCTTTTAAAATAAATAACGGCCATACATGGTTTTTACTAATAAATATAAAGACTACATTTTTAACATTGTAGCCCTTAGATTTTAAGACAACAGGGAGGGTTGTACCTTGGTCAAATAACAAAAGAATTTTAACAAATCATTTTATACATATCTAGTTATTTAACAGGCATCCATAGATTCCATTAACTAATTTTATAAAATTTTAATAGGATATTCCTCAGAATACATAAAATCTTGCGCTTTTAGAATCCTTCCCCCATATTATTAAATATCTTGTCCATGTATTTGTATATGTCTCTTCAGTTTTGTATTGTATTTTTTATTATTTATACAACTAACAAATGTCCCATATGTGCCTTCCCAGGTCGAGAGGACGTAAAATTCCAAATTTCATTCATTCTCTTTCCCGTGTTGCGTCAGACTGAACTGAGACATATGACTATACTCGTGATACGCTGGGTGAGAAATCAGTAATAAGGTCGAAAATACATTCAGTCCTAAGGTCGAATATACATTTCGTCCTAAGGTAGAATATACATTTCGTCCTAAGATCGAAAGTGCTCAGTTCGTCCTACGGTCGAATCTACATTTCGGCTCGAACGTACATTTCGTCCTAAGGTCTAAAAAATGTTCATTTCGGCCTAAGGTCGAAATTTTGCCTTCAGTCAGTCTTTTTCATAAAAAAACCGCGACTTTTATTTCTCCATACAATACATTCTCGTGGTTTTTTTTTATACTATTTAAAAAAAGAAGAAGACGAAACTGTGCTAAGATAGTAACTGTGATCACAGTGATCATAAATTATAATGAATCAATTTCAAATAGGCCTATATTCAAATTCACGATGTTAGGACGAAATGTACATTCGACCTATTTCACAATATACACAAAATCATCGGACGGTTTTGGCAGAAAATGCACTTTTTTAGTTTTTTTTTAAGTAAGCCGATAAAGACTATTCTTTTAACTTTATATTTCAATATTAGTATGTTCATATCGGATTTAATAATAAACTTAATTGTCCACTTAATTTTGTGTCTGAATTGTCAGCTTCGGTCTCTCTCTCTCTCCCTCCCCCTCTCTCTCTCTCTCTCTCTCACTCTCTCTCTCTCTCTCTCTTTGTTTTTGTGTGTGTGTATGCATACCAAAAAAATGTTACGCCCAGAGCTGAGCTCTTTCGACCTTAGGACGAAATGTTACAGTCGACCTTAGGACGAAATGTACATTCCGACATTTTTGGGGGGACCTTAGGACGAAATGTATATTCGACCTTATTCCTGTGACCCGCTGGGTGTTTAGATTGAATGCCCCCGGCCTTTTTGTTATAGCGCTACCCCTACCTACTTTGATTAATTATTGTGATAAAACTAAACATTGTGTTGTTACATTTCTTTCTCTTGCTAATGGCGAAGATATCAAAGTAAACGCCTAAACTCTTTCCGCGCTACAAAGGTTTCGTTTATTGATGTACTTAAGCTTCAAACTTTGATTTCCGTTTTTCTCCAAACTACTGAAACGCGATATACGCTACTCTGGCAGGCAACCCTCAATATGTACATAAAAACGAATACTGCTCTAAGTGAGGGAGAAAGGAGATGCTCCCTCACAATTATTGCACCTATCAGTTTATATCAAAATTAAATACTTTTTTAAAAAAAAGAGGTTAAAAGAAATGACCAACGTCAGATTGATTAAATGTTTTTGAAATTTCGCCCTCGTTGAAGTAAGATATAAAGCTTTCAGTTTGTTCAGCATGTGCATTCTGATCGCTTCTCTGCCTTTTGGCTAAGACAGTGATTCAGGAATATAAATTTTTTGTTTATACCCTGGTTGGTTTGTTCAGCCCGTCGTACATGGCGAAAGCCGATACGCGACGTTAAACTGAACTTCCATCAGCATGTGCTGAGCAGACACTTTCTTCTTACAACTGACCAGCTGATCAGATGACAACTGAGGAATGTCTTTGATCGGTGAGAAGGAATTCAGTAACAACCAGAGACTATACTGGGATAGCTTGTGGCGTCTCTCTCTCTCTCTCTCTCTGAGTCTCTCTCTCTCTCTCTCTCTCTCTCTCTCTCTCTCTCTCTCTGTTTTTGGTGTGTATCTTATGGCGGGGGAGAAGGGACTTTAAAAACGGGTGGACTCACGAAATGGTATCAAATGCACGTGCAAATTTACACGTGCTTTTTAAAAAAAATGCACGTGCATTTTACTATTTATACAAAAATTGCACGTACATTATTTTATACTACACGTGTAAATTTACACGTACATAAATTCACGTGCAGTTTTCTAAAAATAGTAAAGTGCACGTGTACTCTTAGTTTTTAAATAACTAGGAATGGAAGACTTTCTGAAACGAATCATTACGGGAAAGTACAAGCCAAGAACGATAACTCTCAGTCTTTGTTTCAAAATGGCGCGGAACGACTTCAGCTGCTCCAGACGCTAGGTCAGGTCAGGTAAATTATGGCGACTAGCCTCGCGGCCTCTCAAGTTTAAGAGTATTTTTGGCACATCTGCCTTCTCGTTGGTGAAATAGATTTCAGTTATATTCCAGTCGCAGTTTTGAAT
This sequence comes from Phymorhynchus buccinoides, assembly GCA_017654935.2. Classification (NCBI taxonomy): domain Eukaryota; kingdom Metazoa; phylum Mollusca; class Gastropoda; order Neogastropoda; family Raphitomidae; genus Phymorhynchus; species Phymorhynchus buccinoides. The sequence continues at coordinate 142,594 of CM065681.1, read as the reverse complement.
TAACCAAACTGCACGTGCGATTTTATAAACTACACGTGCAATTTTCAAAAATGACACGTGCATATTCTGAACTTGCACGTGCAAAAATGCACGTACAATTTTCTAAAAATAATAAAATGTACGGGTAAAAAAAAATGTGCGTGTATAAATGTACGTGCAATTTTCTATAAATAGTAAAATGCACGTGCGTTTTCTAAAATGCACGTGCATTTTTTAAAAAAGCACGTGCAAATTTGCACGTGCATTTGATACCATTTCGTCCGCCATAGTATCTATTTTGCACACGCTATATGTATAATAGTTTATTTATGTTATTGTTCATAATTCATACTTTTGTGAACTCCATTGTTATGGGCCAGAGGCCTAACGATTAAAATATTTTTGACGTTGCCTTTGACTTCTCTCTCTCTCTCTCTCTCTCTCTCTCTCTCTCTCTCTCTCTCTCTCTCTCTCTCTCTCTCTCTCTCTCTCTCTCTCTCTCTCTCTCTCTCTCCATTTTTGTGTTCTAATAACAATAATTATTTTCACAGCAATAGCAAGAACAATAATAATAATAAGTGTTAGTGTTTCCTTTGTAATCTATAGTAATAACAATAAATAAGTTCCCACCTTCAGATCCCATGATTATCAACCCTGATTTGACAATATCCCTGTTGTGTCTGTCTGTTTGTCTGTCTATCTATCTATCTGTCTGTCTGTCTGTCTGTCTGTCTGTCTCTCTCTCTCTCTCTCTCTCTCTCTCTCTCTCTCTCTCTCTCTCTCTCTCTCTCTCTCTCTCTCTCTCTCTCTCTCTCTCTCTCTCTCTCTCTCTCTCTCTCTCCTCTCTCTCTCTCTCTCTCTCTCCCTCCCTCCCTCCTTTTTTTTTTCTCTTTCCAAATTTCTTCAACGTTCATCTCACAAAAGTAATCTGAGATGCACAAGAAAATAGCGTTTTAATTTAGAAACACACACACGTGCGCGTGCGCGCACATATACGCGCATTTGCAACAGCGATTGCTGAACTCTCTCTCTCCATCTATCTCCCTCCCTCCCTCCCCTCCCCCCTCTCTCTCTCTCTCTCACGCACACACACACACACACACACTCTCTCTCTCTCTCCTCTCTTTCTGTCAACTTCTCCCTCTCTCCTCTCTTTTCTGGAATTCATGTTATCAATAAACAGAAAATCACAAAAGGAATAAGTAAATTCGACCATCCAACTGGATGCAATAATAACATTTTAAACCTATCATTTCGATTTAGTCACACAAACCTGAATTTTATATAAATCCCACTTAGCTTAACTATTAATTGTTAGAAATGCGCCTCTGCCTTACTTTTAAAGCTTCAGTGATAGATTTTGCTACTGACTTTATAACATGTTCATTATCAGATGAAAGTATAGCAACAATGTCATGCCTTCAGAGAGAGAGAGAGAGAGAGAGAGAGAGAGAGAGAGAGAGAGAGAGAGAGAGAGAGAGAGAGAGAGAGAGAGAGAGAGAGAGAGAGAGAGAGAGAGAGAGAGAGAGAGAGAGAGAGAAGAGAATACGAATACGAATACGAATACGAACTTTTTTTAATGAGGGGAATTGGATAAGCTCAGACAGCTTTTTTACACCAGAGAATAATAATATAACCCCTTATGATGAAAAGACAGACAGACAGTTACAATTAAGTTGGTACCTTCATAGCCTTGCTCCTTGGTTTCAACAGTGTTGTATCGTTTACGCGTTGGACTGTAGAGAGGAAGTATTGTTTTTTATTTTGATCTTGATATTTTTTTGCTCCTTCTGTTTAATAATAGATTCAATATAATTTGTAATATCGTTTATATTGATAAACAATAAAAAGTAGTGACCCAAGGACAGAACCTTGAGGGGTCATTACCAACGGGAGTCCGTGGTGAGAGGGTCACTGACTCTCTCATCATGTGATGATTCCGAGGCAAAAGTGGCAGTTTGCCTTCGAAGTCCTACTGGGTGGCAGCCGGTGGGAAGGGCGACACAGGATCTCCTCCCTCACCAGATGAGAGCCCAGGAACTTGCAGACCGACACGACGACATGCAGCGACTTGGATCAAAATCCAATGAACCGAACCTCCAGTCAGTAATAAAAAGTGGGTGGCACTGCACTAGTGGCAGCGTTCTCTCCAGATGGGAGCAGTTCGAATTTCACAGAGACGAGTCTGTGGAGGAGAAAAGTAATAGTGTCGCTATCGAACACATTATGCAACAGAGAGAGAGAGAGAGAGAGAGAGAGAGAGAGAGAGAGAGAGAGAGAGAGAGAGAGAGAGAGAGAGAGAGAGAGAGAGAGAGAGAGAGAGAGAAGAGAGACAGACCGACAGACAGACAGAGGCAGAGATAAACATATACAGAGAGAGAGAGGGGGGGAGTCAGACAGACAGAAAGAGACTGACAGACAGACAGACAGACAGACAGACACAGACAGACAGAAAGAGACAGACAAATAGACAGAAAAAGACAGACAGACAGACAGACAGACAGACAAACAGAAAGAGATACACATACACAAAGAGACAGACAGACAAACTAACAGAAGGAGACGGACAACAGACAGGAAGATTCGGACAGACAGACATAGATTGAGCGGCGGACAACTTCGATAGCTTTTGGTTGACACGTCGTTTGTGTTGTAGGCATCAAACAAGTGTCAGCTTTACCGCCCTTGTGATCTTTGTTCGTTCCGTACAGTTTGGTCAACTACCGCAGACGAGTACTGCATACCAGGCGGTAATAAAGTACCAGGGGCAAGGAAATGAGGGAAAGGGAGGGGGGGGGGGGGGCGACAGGATTGGAATGGACAAGTGAACAGTATCTGCATGAATGTAATCCCATTTTTTTTTGGGAAACTAAGATAATCAGGTTAAACTAAAAATAGGGTGTAAAGATAATATCACTATTTGTAGCCAATCATCCAGATTCGGTGGGGGTCACGTTTCAAAGGAGGAAGAGGAGAGAGGGGGAGAAAGAAGAGTGTAAATGGAGATGGTATGGAAAGACTTATCTGAGAGTGGTTCCCTTACCTTTCACAGTCCTAGAAGTCGAGATGTGTCGTGGGTATTCCAGTGGAGTACCTAATGGAGGTGTCACGATGTATCCGTGTGAAAAGCACTGGGGGTCTCTGTAGTCCAGGTTCTGGTAAGTCCCATCCCCGATGATACGACCCTTGGTGCGGTTGTCATGAGAGGTCATTAATGTACCTGTATAAGTTCACTTTTCTTTCTTTCTCTCCTTTTTTTCTTTTTCTGTATGGGTTATATCCTTCACCATCCAATATCACATTTCGTCACAAAATAAGGATGATTGAAAACGTACAGACATAAACTATTGCACTGGTAATAAATCCTGGTGATCCCGGAGATAGTCCTTGGCTGGGGGGCCAGAGGTGGGTACCGGTCCGTCCGTCCTTGTGTGGAGATACCAGGCATCAGAATGGTCTGAAGTCCATGAAAACCGCGGTAAAAGGGCCATCAAGGCCCCACACTAAAGACACTGAAACACTGAAACCAGTTCCGAACACCACCAAAAAGGCTTAATGTAGTGAGAAATCACTTTAAAATGCTATTTAACACAAAGGATAACACTGAATAAAAAGGCAAAACCTCTGACCAGAGAAGCCAATCCTGTCACAAATTCTGAATCCTCTGACAATTCTGATGCCTGAGATACGTTTCAATGATATCCCTAGGAGAGGGTGCACAAAACAGGGAGGCGGCCTTCTGGGTGAGGTGGCCAGGGAGAAATGGTCAGGGGGGTATTATCGTATGACATGTAAGCTAGAAGGACGACCAATCACGTAGGGTGGGTATGTTGTAGGGTGGGTATGTTGTTTCTCTTGGGGGGTGGGGGTGGAGAGTCACGGGTGTCACGAGGAAGATCAAAGAGGTTCGAAATGGGGTGTGGGGGTGGTGGGGGGAGGAAGGGGTGGGGTGGAAAAGAGGAGGGGCGGGAGAGATGAAAAGCTGTCGGGTGGGGGAGGCTATATCAAAGGGGCGTGGGTTCGTCAAGTACTCTGGGTAAGGGAGGGGGGGGGGGGGGGTGGAAAGGAAGGGAGAAGGTGCGTGTGTGTCAAAGTCAAAGTCAAAGTCAAAAGTCACAAATACTTTATTATCACGTTAGGTGAAATTACAGTGTGGTCTCGTACAAGCACAATACAATCAAAGAAACACATTTGCATGCATAAAAAAATGGAAACAAAACTAAGGAAAAATGAATGACAAATCATGCTGCAAAAACATTGAACATAAGTAGGGTCGATACAAGCGACTATCAAAACATTAAGAACTGCCCTCTTTCCCACCATTTCTATTATCGCATTCATTTGTTCACCCCCACCCTACCCCAAACCCCCACCCTCTCCAAGTCACCCCAAGCTTTCACATATTTTGGGTCCCTTCCCGTTCCCAACATGTCATGCACCTCCCTCTTCTCTCTCTCTCTCTCTTATCTATCTGTCTCTCTCTCTCTCTCTCTCTCTCTCTCTCTCTCTCTCTCTCTCTCTCTCTCTCTCTCTCTCTCTCTCTCTCTCTCTCTCTCTCTCTCTCTCACATACACACAGAGGCATTGAGACATACGGACAGACATACACACACGCACGCACGTACACACGCACGCACGCTCACACACTCACATGCACACACATACAGATGCACACACTACTGTACAGATTGACCAAATATACCTCTAGGCCTAAGCTAATATATAATTCCTAATTATTTGGTCTTAGCAGAGATCTTGTTCAGAAGTTCGACTGACTTAGGGACAAAACTAGCTGAATTTCTAATTGTTCTACAACGAATAGTGCGGAACCGTCTATCAGATGGCAATAGTTCATAGCAATGCGACAGAACGTGACTTGGATCCTTAGCGATCTCCCTGGCTTTTCGAACTACACGTTTTTCATAGACAACACACACAAACTATCTTGTTTACTACCCACGATCTTGCTACCAACATTCAGTGTGTGGGGTGGGTGTGGGTGTGCACGAGCGTGCGTGTGTGTGTATTTGTGTGTGTGTGTGTGTGTGTGTGTGTGTGTGTGTGTGTGTGTGTGTGTGTGTGTGTTCGTGTGTGTATGTGTGTGTGTGTGTGTTCGTTTGTGTATGCATGTGTGCGTGCGTGTGTGCATGTGTGTGTGTGTGTGTGTGCGCGTGCGTATGTGGAATGTGTGTGTGTGTGTGTGTGTGTGTGTGTGTGTGTGTGTGTGTGTGTGTGTGTGTGTGTGTGTGTGTGTGTGTGTGTGTGTGTGTGTGTGTGTGTGTGTGTGTAGGGGGGGGGGGGGAGAGTGGCGAATATCAAAGATTCACGGGGGAGGGGTGGGAGAGATGGTGATGGAGGGTGTGGGTGGGTGGGGTGGGGTGGGGTGGGGTGGGGTGGGGTGGGGTGGGGCGGTTAGTTGAAAGAGTGTCACTGAGGGGAGGTTATGCGTGAGGGTGGGGAAACAAAAGGGGTGGGGGGGGGGGAATCTGTGTGTGTGTGTTCGTGCGTGCGTGCGCGTGCGCGTGCGCGTGTGTGCGCGCGCGTGTGTGTGTGTGTGTGTGTGTGTGTGTGTGTGTGTGTGTGTGTGTGTGTGTGTGTGTGTGTGTGTGTGTGTGTGTGTGTGTGTGTGTGTGTGTGTGTGTGTGTGTGTGTGTGTGTGAGGTAGGCCTACACGAACAGTAAGGGAGGCCAAATGCGACAAATAGCTCTCCAAATCTATACGAACGGCTCTGTCCTACAAGATGGAGAAGTTGGCAGCTGCCTTTGTGTACATTTTAAATAAATGCAACGGACCCTCACACTTTCATAAATAATGCATCACACTCCAATGCATAATGCGCCTCAATGTATATCGTTTTTGGACTCAATAAAGTCAAAATTCATTTTTTGTATTCGCTTGTTTTTAAACCTTTTTCCTGCCAGATCATGATATATCGAGAAAAATGAACTTTTCATTTTTTATCATAGAAACATTCTAAAAGGGGTATATTTTCAAGTTATCAGATGTTTTAGGCGATATGACTTCTAAATTGTATGTTAGTAATGCTAACATCCAAGAGCCTGAGCCTGAAAGTATCCTTCAGCTTACCAACAAAAATCTTAAATTTGAAATTTCGGCACACAAATGGTGTTTAACGTCCTCTTGGATTTAAGAAAAGTCCATATGGGACATTAAGTCAAGACTTTGTTTTGAAAAGAAAGAGAAAACAGGTAAATAAAAAAAAATGTATTCCTGGTATTTCCTGGTAAAATTCCGCCAATGTTTATACTGTGTCATTCGTTTTGAACTGAGCACGCCATAAGCTCTGCTTGTTGTTGCTTCAGTTATGGCATAGTTGTTGTTCATGTTGATTTGGAAAAATAAAACCAGGTAAATAAAATATAGATTAGAATAATTTAAAATAGTTGTCATAATATAGATCCTAAGTTAACCATGTCTCAATTGTGATTGAGTTATTGGGCTATGCCTCCTCCCGGATTAAAATTTTCAGGTAAAAATCAAAAATAGGCCTTTGATTATTTACATATTAGTCCGATTAGATGCCTAAACAAAATGCGGCCCTATATATACAGTTAGTTAAAAAGACCTGACACTGATACCAAAGTAAAACGGCTTCCTGCCTAAGGTCCCTAATTACATCATTAAAATCCACACTGTACTATGTACATAAAAACGAATACTGCTCTAAGCGATGGAGAAAGAAGATGCTCCCTCACAATTATTATATCAAAATTAAATACTTTTTTTTTAAAGAGGCTAAAAGAAATGACCAACGTCAGATTGATTAAATGTTTTTGAAATTTCGCCCTCGTTGAAGTAAGATATAAAGCTTTCAATTTGTTCAGCATGTGCTGAGCAGACACTTTCTTCTTACAACTGATCAGCTGATCAGATGACAACTGAGGAATGTCTTTGATCGGTGAGAAGGAATTCAGTAACAACCAGAGACTATACTGGGATAGCTTGTGGCGTCTCTCTCTCTCTCTCTCTCTCTCTCTCTCTCTCTCTCTCTCTCTCTCTCTCTCTCTCTCTCTCTCTCTCTCTCTCTCTCTCTCTCTCTCTCTCTCTCTCTCTCTCTCTCTCTCTCTCTCTCTCTCTCTCTGTGTTTCTTATCTTTTTGTATAAAGAGAGAGAGAGAGAGAGAGAGAGAGAGAGAGAGAGAGAGAGAGAGAGAGAGAGAGAGAGAGAGGAGAGAGAGACAGACAGACACAGACAGACAGACAGACAGGCAGACAGAGACAGAGATAAGACATATACAGAGAGAGAGAGAGAGAGAGAGAGAGAGAGAGAGAGAGAGAGAGAGAGAGAGAGAGAGAGAGAGAGAGAGAGAGAGAGAGAGAGAGAGAGAGAGAGAGAGGGAGTCAGACAGACAGAAAGAGACTGACAGACACACACAGACAGACAGAAAGAGACAGACAGACAGAGAAAGACAGACAGACAGACAGAAAAAACCAGACAGACAGACTAACAGAAGGAGACGGACAAACAGACAGGAAGATTCGGACAGACAGACAGACAGACATAGATTGAGCGGCGGACTTCGATAGCTTTTGGTTGACATGTCGTTTGTTCTGTAGTTCCACAGTTTGCCCTTGTCAACTACCGCAGACGTTCCTTACACTGGTCATACGCAGGCGGTAATGCAGTACCAGGGGTAATGGAAATACCAGGGGAAAGGGAGGGGGGGGGGGGGAGGGGGACAGGATTGGAATGGACAAGTGAACAGTATCTGCATGAATGTAATCCCACGAAAACGTACGAATGTATGAAAAATATTGTTTACTCTCTAACATTGGCAATTTACTAGACTGAAAAGTGTTATGCTGATTAAAAACAAATAAATCACCTTTGAATACAGATTAGAGCCATCAGCTCAAGTTTGTTTATAGTGGTCCAGTAGACACACACACACACACACACACACACACACACACACACACACACACATGTGATGTGTATTTTTTTTATGAGGGCAGGATGAAAAAAAAGCTTTGTTAGCTTATTCTTTAACCCTCAATAAAGATGATTTTGACTTGACTTGACTTGACACACCCCCCCACCCACCCACACACCCACCCACCCACCCACCCACCCACCCACCCACACACACCCACACCCACACACACGCACACGCACACGCACACGCACACACATGCGCACACCAATCATTTAGGTTACGCTCTATCTTGACAAATGTGTTCTTTCTGTTGGCTGAGCTCCACTGGACACACACACACACACACACACACACACACACACACACACACACACACACACACACACACACACACACATACACATACACACACACACACACACGCACACGCACACACATGCGCGCACACACCAATCATTTAGGTTACGCTCTTTCTTGACAAATGTGTTCTTTCTGTTGGCTGAGCTCCACTGGCTTCCTGTCAAATTCCGCTGGTAGTTCAAGGTGGCTACTGAGACTAGAAATGAGTGATTTACAGGACGACCTATCCAAAAGGCACCTTTCTAGCAACTCTACATATACATCTGTATTGTTAAAACAAATCGGGACTTTCCTGGTGTTGCACTGCCTTCGGGCATTGCCTCCAGGATCGTTCCCACCATCTTTATATCTATAAATATCCCATATGTGTCTGTTCCAGACCGGAGGACGTTAAATGAATTTTCATTCACAACTCTACATGCGCTTGTGGTTCTCCTACAGAAAATGCTAATCACCTTTTACTAAACTGTCCCCTTTATCAACAAGCCCAAATCCATACAATACAGTTATTACCTGAAGACGTTAAAACTAATGTTACAGTGCTGTTGTTTGGTAGTCAAAACAAAAATAAAACAGAAAATAGGCAAATATTTTCTACAGTCTGTAGGTTTATTCAGATATCGAAAAGGTTTGCTATTGATTAATTACTTCCCTGTGAACAGCTTTATGCCAATTTGATTTATTCGAGGTCACGTGGACGTGTGTTCCTGGCTAAAAATATGCTGAGAATGTGCTTTAAATAATTGATTGTCTTAACACTGAATCACAAATGGTTTTATACTTTTTGGAGTTAAACGCCTCTTGCCCCCTCAATTTCACTTTCAATTTCAATTTCTATGTTATTGTTGTTCTTGTTGTCGCTTGCTTGTTCGTACACATGTTGTATGCTATCATTATCATTATCATGTTCTGCTCCAGTCTCGTATTACTTGTGGCAGCTCACGTGGCGGGGTAAGCAAAAATGGTATAATCTACTCGTGTTTGAGCGCCTTGTATAAGCTTTAAGCTTGTTGTGCGAATGAAAATCCATTTAACGTCCTCCGGCTTGAAACAGACACATATGGGACATTAGTAGATATAAAGATGGTGGGGACGATCCTGGAGGCAATTCCCGGAGGCACGCAACTCCAGGAAAGTCCCGAATTTTTAACGATACAGATGTGTATGAGTAAGACCCAAAACCTGTCACATAAAAGCTTGTTGTGCTCGTTCTCATTTGTTTTTGTTGCTGCTTTACTATGTGATACTCTATATAAATTCGTTTAAGCCAATCACACCTTTGTTACGACTGGCCTATCTAATGAGCACAAAGTGAGCTCTGCCTCATTTGAGGTGAACAGTCCAGTGTGAATCAAATAATAGGGCTGAATAAGAGCGACTCTTCAACTAACCCAGACACAATTTGAAGTGGTCAAGTTTACATTGGGCCTACCTGCTACACAATCGTGGGGGAGTCGGGGTTTGAAGAAGGAGTGGTCAACGTAGAGGACCTTTCAGGCACCATTCACAACAAGTTTAAGGAGGACTCTTTAAGGAGTGGCCAAGTTGACCTGGGGCTACCTGGGGCAAGTCATGGCGGAATCCCCATAATAGGTTTTCAAGAGTAAGCATTAAGTGGCCGAGCTTGCTGCATCCCTAAGTCAAATCAGAAATGTTAATAAAGCAACAGGAGATGATCCTATCTCCTACAGAGTATTACAACAACTACCCCCATCTTTTCGTGAAGTTCTCCATCATTTCTCCACCAGGTGTTGGAGTGAGGGAACTGTGCCACAAGCCTGGAAGGAAGCACAGGTGGTAGGGACCCTGAAGCCTGGAAAACCGGCCAGGGATCCCAAAAGTTACCGCCCTATCTCCCTCATCCCGCACCGCGGAAAAATATATGAAATAATTATTAAAAATAGACTAGAATATTATCTAGATAAAAACAATATAATAATAATAATAGTGAATCATTTATATAGCGCATTCCTCCACCAAATGTGGAGCTCTATGCGCTTAACAACAACAAAAATTAAAAGCAAGAAATTCAACAACAAAACCAAATAATCGCTCACGCACATGCAAATAGGCATACACATACACACCCCACCCACACATACACGTACGTACGCACACGCACACGCACGCACACACACACACACACACACACACACACACACACACACACACACACACACACACACACACACACACTCACACACACACACACACGTTACCATCACCACCACTCACCCCACCCAAAAACACAATACACAATACAATCAGTTGAATAAAGCATCAACACACTCTCTCTCTCTCTCTCTCTCTCTCTCTCTCTCTCTCTCTCTCTCTCTCTCTCTCTCTCTCTCTCTCTCTCTCTCTCTCTCTCTCTCTCTCTCTCTCTCTCTCTCTCGCAACAAAGCTGACGTAGACATTGCAATCAACACACAGTGAAACCAATAGGGGGGGGGGGGGGGGGGGGGGGGGGGAGGGGGGAGACGAGGGTGTGTGTGAGAATAGAGTCCAGAAGTAATGTGGCCTAAAGGTTGTGATGTAGCTTGAATAGGTGGGTCTTGAGAGCTGATTTGAAACATTGCAAGGACTGGATATGGCGAATTTCGCGTGGTAAGGAGTTCCAAACTGATGGGGCCGAAAAGGAAAAGGAGCGCTCACCAAACATTTTTGTTCGTGTACTAGGAACACAGAGAATTTTGGAATCTGAAGATGACCGCAGTTGCCTTGATGGAGTATAGACAGAAAGCATGTCAGATATGTAGCTAGGGGCATTTCCAGAGAAATAAGAATGACATAGAGTGGAAATTTTGTAGTCAATACGTGCTTTGATGGAAAGCCAATGGAGGGATATCAGGAGTGGTTGAACATGATGATACTTAGAGACCTTGAGGACAAGTCTGGCAGCAGAGTTCTGGACTTTTTGAAGCTTGTCAATGAGGTGTTGGGGGCAGCCATACAAAAGTGAATTACAATAATCTAATTTAGAGAGAACAAAAGCGCAGACTAGTATCTTAGTAGTATCTATAGACAGGAGATGGCGAATCGTACCAATGCGACGCAGCTCACAGTATGCTGACCGACAGATAGTTTGAACTTGAGAGTCAACACTCATATCTTGAGAGATGTGGAAGCCAAGATTTCTAGCAGAAGGAGAAAAAAGGTATTTGAGTGTCACAGACAGAGATGGAATCAGGCTTTGGGTACGAAAGTTGTCTAGACGGAGAGTGGATGAACCGGTAAAAAGGTAAAGATGCCCCCCCCCTCCTCCATTTCTCGGTTGTTTTCACATTTTCAGTCTTGTCTTTCTTACTGCAGATTGAGTACTTCATCCTCTATCGTTTGCTATATTTAACACTAATTTTCATCCATTTACATAATTAAACACATGCATTCAATGATAGTAGAAGATAAAGGCAAGACGGAAAGAACGCAATGAACCAGGACTGTGACAAATGCTCCGCGGCTGTTGTGTCTACTGCACTACATAAGAGGGGGGGGGGGGGGGGGGGGGGTCCTATTAGATAATGGCCTTTACCATGACTGCGATTAATTTTATATCTACTAATGTCCCGTATGTGTCTGTTCCAGACCGAAGGACGTTAAGCAGAATTTCATCTCTGTCCGTGGTGAGAGGGTAGACTATGCTGACTCTCTCAAAAGTGGCAGTTTGCCTTCGACGTCCTACTGGGTGGCAGCCGATGGGAAGGGCGACACAGGATCTCCTCCCTCACCAGATGAGAGCTGAGGAACTTGCAGACCGACACGACTACATGCAGCGACTTGGACCATCTCTGCTGATTTGACTTCGTCAATGATCCGTCGGCACCCAACAGTGGGATTTGGCTGTGGTGACTGCCCAGGAGGTGAGGGGAACGCAGCTCTTCATCAACTGGGGGGGGGGGGGGGGGGGGGGCCTTCAGTGCAGCGCCACTCACTGTCGGACGAGGAACCCTATTGAAGGACCACGCCCGCCTGCAGAGACGACCCGACTTCGCGTGCATGTCTCCTGGCAGCATGCGACCACACCAGCTCCTGGTACGGTTCTTTCTTTATTTTCTTTCTTTCTTCCTCCCTCCCTCCCTCCCTCCCTCCCTCCCCCTCCCTCCCTCCCTTTCTTTCTTTCTATTAGTGAGGGGAAAACATTCATGACGATGGTCAAAAATGTAATTAATCGAATACACGCGCTTTATCTACGATTTGCACGTTGTAGAACCGTAACTTGAGCGAATCATCAATGCATAGTTAAAAGATCTGAACTTTACTGGTGTTGCACTGCCTCCGGGCATTGCCTCCATCATCGTTGCCACCATCTTTATATCTACTAATGTCCCATATGCGTCTGTTCCAGACCAGCGGACGTTATGCAGATTTTCACAATGTGGTGTGAACGCTCAGTCAGTTTAAATAATGTTGTTTTTAAAAATAATAAGATTGTAAACTCGTCATTGTATAACATTAATGTTTTCTAATGATGTGCAGTTGACTTCGAAAAAATAATCTGTCAAAACAAGGATTAAACGAACAATCATACAATAACAATCGAAACAGGAAACTGACTGGCCAACAAACAGAACATAGCAAAAGGAAAAGCGTGCGAGTGACGTCACAGCGAGTAGTCCTTCTGTGAGTGTCTTTGTTCTCACCAGTCACCAATGCTGTACTCTTACTATGTGGTTAGATCCGCTGTTAACGGCGGAGTGGACAAAACGGCGCCCGATTTTGAACCGCCGTTTTGTCCAAATGAAAGTTGGAGTTATAAAAACTCATTCTTGACAAGTTCTCATTTTAAAAAAAATCTTTGTTAAATAAAATGAATAACAAGCTGACCACTGACACTGGTCACTTTGGCCTAATTTTACCGTTTGAATGCTAATTAGTGTATTAGGAGATCATATGAACAATTGTTGATGTGGTTGACCAGTGGTCAGTGTCACTGACCAGTGGTCACTTTGGCCTATTTTCACTGTTTGACTGCAAATTAGTGTATTAGGAGTTCAAATGAACAATTGTTGATGTGGTTGACCAGTGGTCAGTGTTACTCACCAGTTGTCACTTTGGCCTAATTTTACTATTTGACTGTTCAGAATTGTATTATTGAAATACTTCACAGCACACACACACATACACACACGCACATACACACAAACACACACTATAGAGATGTACGCACAAATGGAAATTTAGAGATCAGATCCAGAGAAGTAGACTAAGAGGGACAGTGAAGGACACACATAGATCTACATTTCCGGTGGCAGAGAAGGCGGGAAAGAGGGAGGGAGGGAGGGAGGGAAAACAGGGGGAGGGGGGGGGGGGAGAGAAGAAGGAGAGCATGAATAGACAAGAATTGGCCTGGGCAAGAACGTTTTCACCGTTTGAAAGCGAATTACTTGATAGCCAATTTGCAATGAAGATGAGCAGAACATAATAATGAAATAACAGCAAAAATTGAACATTAAGAGAAATAACAAGTGAATGAATATACACAACACGAACAAACAACAACAGTAACAACAACAAAATAATAGATAGCTCTCACAAAACTGTAACATAGAATTTGAATCTGAAGGGGTGGGGGAAACCATAATTAATTATGCTATTTTATTAGTATGTGTGTGAGTGTCATTCATTTAATGTTTTTCCACTAATCGTGTCTGTCTGTGTGTTTGTGTGTGTGCGCGTGCGTGCGTGCGTGAGTGTCGGTGTGTGTGTGTGTGTGTGTGGTGTGTGTGTGTGTGTGTGTGTGTGTGTGTGTGTGTGTGTGTGTGTGTGTGTGTGTGTGTGTGTGTGTGTGTGTGTGTGTGTGTGTGAATGTTTTATTAATATTGAATATTATGTGCCCTTTTTGTGTGTGTGTGACTATTGTATGTACAAATTATAGTAAGTTGTTTTTTATGATGCATGCAACTGTATTTCAGTCCTATATATCTCTGTATCTGTGTCTCTCTGTGTCTCTCTCTTCTCTCTTTCTCTGTCTGTCCCTCTGTCTGGCTCTCTGTGTCTCCGTCTGTCTTTCTCTGTCTCTGTCTGTCTGTATGTCTGTCTCTTTCTCTTTCTCTCTTCTCTCTCTCTCTCTATCATTATAAGTGTGGGTGTGAGTGTGATTTGTTAATAGTGTGGCCTGGGCGTCTTTAAGCGTCCATCAGTGTGAGTGTTTCAAGTTGGTTGCGAAAGTGTACTGTAGATTATGTCATTCATTATTTGGGCGTGATTGAGAAATTGACTGAGGGATCAGGGTAGGGGGGTGTTGGTCAATGTTTGATGTATACTTTTTGTTCATTGTGTTTATTTTAGTGATTTCTGTAAAGCGCTTAGAGCTTAAAGATTAGGCGCTATAAAAGTTGTCTTAATAAATAAATAAATAAATTAATTATAAAAAGTACAAAACCGCTTACGACTCAGCATCTGATAGTTTAAAGCATATTTCCAACATATTTTCAGCCGAGGTCACATATCCACATAAATACAGATGAGTCAAAAGAACAGGGAAGCAATTAATCAATATCAAACCTCAAACCTCTTTGATAACTGAATGAATTTACAAACTGTAAAGAGTATTTGCGTATTTTCTATTTGGTTTTTGCTTTGACTGCCAACCAGCAACACTCTAAACATCTGCTTTTACATTTTCAGGTAATAAGTGTATTGTCTGGGTACGATCTTGTTGATAAAGGGGACAGTTTAGAAGAAAATGGTTTGCGTTCCTAATACATTAACGAACATTGAAACAGCAACACTAGGTCAAAGTCAGCATTGGTCAGTAACACTGACCAGTGGTCACTTTCAGTGTCACTGACCACTGGTCAACCACATAAAAACCTTGTTAATTTGAACTCCTAATACACTCATTTGCAGTCAAATAGTGAAAATAGGCCAAAGTGACCACTGGTCAGTGACACTGACCACTGGTCAACCACATCAAACCTTGTTCATTTGAACTCCTAATACACTAATTTGCAGTCAAACAGTGAAAATAGGCCAAAATGACCACTGGTCAGTGACACTGACCACTGGTCAACCACATAAAAAATTGTTCATTTGAACTCCTAATACACTAATTTGCAGTCAAACAGTGAAAATTAGGCCAAAGTGACCAGTGGTCAGTGGTCAGCTTGTTATTCATTTTATTTAACAAAGATTTTTTTAATAAATGAGAACTTGTCAAGAATGAGTTTTTATAACTCCAACTTCCATTTGGAGGCGTGGTTACTGCTACACATATCTGTATTGTTAAAAAATCAGGACTTTACTGGTGTTGCACTGCCTCCGGGCATGCCTCCAGTATTGTTCCCACCATCTTTGTATTTAAAAATGCCCCACATGGTCGAAAGACCGCAGAGGGCGTCAAATCCTATTTTCACTCGTTCTCACCAGTTATCACACAGGTCGGGTGCGTGGACAAGGAAGGCGTGGCTAGTGAGAGAGAGAGAAAAATAGAGTTTTTACGCCTTCTGGGTCAAAAGACCATTTGGGGCATTTGAAATTATGAAGATCCTCAAAAAGTGGATTTTTAAATAAGATATGATTTTAAAGTTATAAAGTTTTTTATTTATTATTTATGAAGTAAGTTATTTTTAGATTTTTTTTTGGAAGTTTTTTAATTGCGCATAAGTTTTTAGTTGGTTTTTTTCTTTTAAAATTTATGTTTGTAATAAAATATTTTGTTTTGTAAAATATATTTGGCTGTTTGCTTTTTTTTAAGTCTGGCAGATTGGAGGAAGTCTAATTAAAAAAAACCCAGGGCTACTGTTTAAAATTCATGCTTTACGCTCAAATGAGCATTTGTTTTTAAAATCCATGTTGTGCTCAAAAGAGCTTTATTATTAACATTCTTAAGAGGCATAGGCCTGTATACAAAACTGTACAAAGTTAATGACCAAATGATCATACATTTTGTTTACTTGGTTTTAAGAGATTATTTTAAGACTGGAAAGTATTATTATGTACATTATTATTATGTACACAACTTTTACATACAAGCTATTTAGTCTTTTAATGAGTTAAGTTGTATTTACTGTTTTTATATAAAAAGAATGGTTAAAAATTTGTTGAGTTATGATTGAATATTTTTAGTTTTTATTTTATTTTCTAGGTATTTGACCTATTGAATCTTGTCCCTTAGCACATGACACAACGTAGTTTTCACATATGTGAAAATAAGTTGAAAATAGTGAACTAGGCCTGCCAATAAATAGTCCGATTCACTTAAAGGGGTTCCTGGGTGAGCGCGCATTGGTCAGTTTTCCTCCGTGGAGGCAGAACATTTGCATGTTTGTCAATAGTCAGGAATTCTTTTTGTTACAATGCCTCTCTATAATTGTATTTCCAAATTGATTTAGATGGGGTTGGTGTAAGTTATTTCCATAATCCAAATTTTGATTTTAGATGGGGGTGGGGTAAGTATTTTCTCTTGGGTTTAAACATGATATGGGATTGTATCTTGTTTGTTTTCTTTATATGACAAGAATATAATAAACGTTATTCCTGCAAAGTTTCAGGGAACTGTTGTTAATTTTAAGGGACTTATGATGATTTTAGTCTCTGATCGTAGTCAAAATATTGATTTTAGAGGGGAGTGTGTTAGGTGGCATGGGATTGTACCTTTTTTATTTGTGTTATATAACAAGAACATACTATAATATTATTCCTGCAAAGTTTAATGCAATTATCGGTACTTTTAAGGGACTTATGATGCTTTTAGTCTCTGATCGTAGTCAAAATATTGATTTTAGAGGGGGGTGGGATATGCATGTCCTTTTGTGTTAAAAAATGGCAAGGGATTGTATCTTGTTTATTTGTTGCATATAAAAAGAACATAACAAACATTATTCCTGTAAAGTTTCAAACAAATATCGATACTTTTAAGGGACTTGTGATTATTTTAGTCTGGTACGTTTTTATTGTCTTTACATAACAAACATACATAGCAACAAAACTGAAACAACAACAAGCTAGGCTTATGGCGTGCTCAGTATAAGAAAAAGTGCATATCAGACAATATAGACGGATTTAAATAACTATATGCTTCAATCAAAATAAACAAATGACACAAAACCGAGTGTCAAGATAAAGAAAATAGGGGTAAATCATAGTAGAATCAAGAGACCCCCCCCCCCCCCCCCCCCCCCCCCCCCCCCCCCCCCCAAAAAACAACAACAACAAAAAACACACACAAAAAAACACATACCCCAAAAAAAAAAACAAAATCAAATTAAAATTGATTATTTCAAAGCAGAAAACAATTGCAAATCAAAGATGATGATCTCATATAAAACACGCTAATGCCTTACTTTTTAAGCAACAAAGCTTAAACTTACAGACACGAACAAACAGACATAAACATAGAAAGACAGAAAGACACACCAGCAGATATATACACTCAGAGAGGGAGAGAGGGAGAGAGAGAGAGATAGATAGAGAGAGAGAGAGAGAGAGAGAGAGAGAGAGAGAGAGAGAGAGAGAGAGAGAGAGAGAGAGAGAGAGAGAGAGAGAGAGAGAGAGAGAGAGAGAGAGAGAGAGAGAGAGAGAGAGAGAGAGAGAGAGAGAGAGAGAGAGAGAGCGACGTCCACCTTAATTAGCGACCTTAGCCCTGTGTCAATAGTAAATGATGAAAGCAATCACATCATGCACAACATCACTAAGTCATCAATTACAGCATACACAATAGCATCAAACACTGTCACTAATTACAAATACAGAAAACAGAAAGAAAAGGATACAAACTCTCATATGATAACGGCAAGAAACAGAGGATGAAGAAGACCACATCAACAGATATATTCCAGCAGGCACACAAGCAAACAAAGAAACTGATGAGCAAGCAGACAGGTAAGAAAGAGCAGGTATCTGAGCCATAGTAATAATAGAATTCAACAATCCTTTTCCTGTTACAACCTTTTGCTTTGAGCAATGAAATAGTGCACTATTTTGAAAATTGTTTCATTTTCTGCTATCGATAACGTTTGGTCACCAAAGAGAAGACTGCGGGTGTTGACTTTGTTAGGATCCAAAGTCAAAATAGTGTCTTTCCTTAGTTGGGTGTAGTTTGTACAATATAAACGGTAGTGTTCTGCGTCTTCGGTATGGTGGCCATACGAGCATATTGAATCAGTTACTAGGTGTCTATTGTATAAATCATTGTTTATATTACTCATCCCTAATCGTAGTATACAATGATTTACTTGGTCTTCTCTGGATCCAATATAATAGTAAGAAGGAACAGTTACATCACAAAGAGACAGATGGCGTTTGAAACGACTAATGGAATCTGTTGACTTAATATCATCTGGTAGGTTGTTCCACGAATGTGTTGTACTTGGTAGAAATGAGTTTTTGTATAATTCAGTCCTAGATCGTGGCACTATTCTTTCCAGTGGCCGACGTCTATGATACGGGTTTTGATTAGAAACAAGAGAAGGAAGCAGATCGGTTAGATAATCAGGGCAAAGTCCATTTACCATTTTGTAATATTCAATTAATTTATGTCTTTTTCTCCTCTCTTTTAAAGAATAAAAACCAGATTCATCGTATAATCTTTGGTGGCTTGTACCTTTAACTCCGCCAATAATACACTACTCACAAAAAGTTAAGGATCACTATGAGAAAACAGGTGCGCAATAAACTCCGTTCGCTCCTGTTATTTTTTTCTCAGTCAAGCCAAATTGTTATGAATTCTTGTTCAGCTGTAAGTGGGCGATGTTGTGTTAGTGGAAACATTGCACGTGATTCTCTATTACTGAGCTTGGCAGCAAAAGAAAAAGCGGAAACTTGCGAAAAAGGACCTTGTTTTGGATCGTTCTGCATGAACACATTGCACAAGCCAGATGGAAAAACCATTATGCACGTGCAAGCACTGCTGTTTATGTGTGAGATGCTGTCTCTTGCTTGGCTTTATAAGAAGACATACCACCAGTATTAGGCCTGATTTGACAATGCCTCCACGACGAAAATTGAGCGAGTTGGATAGGGGACGAGCTGTTGCATGGTTCCAAGATGGTGTTCCCAAGCGAGAAGTGGCCAGGCGACTTCAGGTGTCCATCTCGGTCATTGTCAGACTGATTCAACGCTTCACAGCCACTGGGAGGGTCCATGAAAGACGCAGATCTGGTCGACCGAAGAAGACAACTCCACGTGAAGATCGTCTCATTGAACGACAAGCCCTGCAGACAAGAACAGCCTCTTCCAGCATCATTCGAAGGCAGCTGAGGGTGGCTACTAACATCAACATCAGCCAGCAGACCATACGGAACCGCCTTCATGGGTTTAACCTCCGTTCTCGTCGCCCAGCTGTACGGCCACGCTTAACTCCAGCCCATAGGGCAGCACGCCGCGCCTTCTGCAGACGTCACGTGAGGTGGACACGTCAGCAATGGTCCCAGGTCCTGTTCAGTGATGAATCACGCTTCACCCTGAACCACAACGACGGCCGACTGAGGGTCTGGAGGCGCCCAGGGGAACGCTTTATTGACGCCACTGTCCAAGAAAAGGTGGCCTTTGGTGGAGGTTCTGTAATGGTCTGGGGGGCCTTCAGCCTTCACCACAGAACACCCTTGTATCATGTACAGGGTAACCTGACTGGCCTCCGATACCGGGATGAGATCCTTCGACCGCTGGCTGTGCCTACACTGCAGCAGATGGGACCGCCGGCTGTCTACCAGGATGACAACGCTCGCCCCCACAGGGCAAGGGTGGTCAACGACTTCCTGCAGCAGTCTGGAGTCAACAGAATGGAGTGGCCAGCATGCAGTCCCGACCTCAACCCGATTGAGAACCTCTGGGATGAGCTGGATCGCAAAGTGAGGAGCAACCACCCCCCTCCCAGGGATGCCCAGCACCTCTACCAGATGCTGCAGGCTGAGTGGCAGGCGCTTCCACAGAGGATCTTCACCACCCTGGTCAACTCCATGAGGACTCGCTGCGTCGAGTGCCAGAACAGCCATGGCGGATACACGCATTACTGAACTTTTGGGAGCATCAGAATGCCCTGTCTTGTGATTTCAATGACTTTGGGAAATCAAATTTCGATACGTACCCACTTTGATCAAATGTACAGACCAAACGATTGCTCGAAATTGAAGGCAATTGTGTATCGTTATCACTAAAGCATTGAATTAAATGTTGGCCAAAATTCAACGCATTGGCTTTCTTATTTGGAAAGTTATGAATTAGTTTGCAAGTGATCCTTAACTTTTTGTGGATAGCTTAGTACGAATTGCTTCGAGGTGAAGATTTTCTAGCAATGTTGACTGGGCATCTGAGCAATTATCCCATATAAAATCTGCATAGTCAAATATAGGTAGTATAAAAGATTTATACATTATTTCTAAAGTCTTACGTGCTAGTCTGTGTTTGTACTTTCTAAGACATGCTATTAGCATGTTT
Organism: Phymorhynchus buccinoides; assembly: GCA_017654935.2. Classification (NCBI taxonomy): domain Eukaryota; kingdom Metazoa; phylum Mollusca; class Gastropoda; order Neogastropoda; family Raphitomidae; genus Phymorhynchus; species Phymorhynchus buccinoides. The sequence continues at coordinate 121,983 of CM065681.1, read as the reverse complement.
ACTTTGCTAGATATAACTTGGATGTGTTCGTCCCATTTGCAATTATTCTGGAAAACTACTCCTAGGTGCTTGTGTGAATTTGTAGGTTCTAGAAGCTTGTTTCCAAACGTAAGAGGTGAATTGTGAGTGTTATCACGCGTTGTATTGAGAAGTTTAGTCTTGTTTTCATTGAAAGATATTTTCCAATATTTTCCAATATTTCCAATTTTAGTCTCTGCTCGTAGTCAAAATATTGATTTTAGAGGGGGGTAGGGTAGGTGTTTCCTCTTGTGTTAAAATATGGCATGGGATTGTATCTTGTTTATTTGCGTTATATAACAAGAACATAACTACCATTATTCCTGCAAAGTTTCAGGCAATTGTCGTTACTTTTAAGGGACTTATGATGATTTTAGTCTCTGATTGTAGTCAAAATATTGTTTTTAGAGGGGGGTAGGGTAGGTCTTTCCTCTTGTGTTACAAAATGGCATGGGATTGTACCTTTTTTATTTGTGCTATATAACAAGAACATACTAAATATTATTCCTGTAAAATGTCAGGCAATTGTCGGTACGTTTAAGGGACTTATGATGATTTTAGTCTCTGCTCGTAGTCAAAATATTGATTTTAGAGGGGGGTAGGTATGTGTTTCCTCTTGTGTTAAAAATATGGCAAGGGATTGTATCTTGTTTATTTGCTTTATATAACAAGAACATAAACTACCATTATTCCTGCAAAGTTTCAGGCAATTGTCGATACTTTTAAGGGACTTATGATGATTTTAGTCTCTGCTCGTAGTCAAAATATTGATTTTAGAGGGGGGTAGGGTAGGTGTTTCCTCTTGTGTTAAAATATGGCAAGGGATTGTGTCTTGTATATTTGCTTTATATGACAAGAACACAACAAACATTATTTCTGCAAAGTTTCAGGCAATTGTTGATACTTTTAAGGGACTTATGAGGATTTTAGTCTCTGCACGTAGTCAAAATATCGATTTTAGAGGGGGGTAGGTTAGGTGTTTCCTCTTGTGTTAAAAAATGACAAGGGATTGTATCTTGTTTATTGGCTTTATATGCCAAGAACATAATGAACGTTATGCCTGCAAAGTTTCAGGCAATTGTCGTTACTTTTAAGGGACTTATGATTATTTTAGTCTCTGATCGTAGTCAAAATATTGATTTTAGAGGGGGGGTGGATATGTATTTCCCTTTGATTTCAAAACTGGCAAGGGATTGTATCTTGTTTGTTTCTTGTATATGACAAGATCATAATAAACATTATTCCTGTAAAGTTTCGCACAATTGTCGATACTTGTAAGGGACTTATGATTATTTTAGTCTATGCTCGTAGCCAAAATATTGATTTTAGAGGGGGGTAGAGTAGGTGTTTCCTCTTGTGTTAAAATATGGCAAGGGATTGTATCTTGTTTATTTGCTTTATTTGACAACAACATAATAAACGTTATCCCTGCAAAGTTTCAGGCAATTGTCTTTACTTTTAAGGGACTTATGATGATTTTTGAAAATCTCGGATCGTAGTCAAAATATTGATTTTAGAAGGGAGTGGGGTAAGGATCTCCTCTTGTTTTGAAACATGGCATGGGATTGTACCGTGTTTATTTCTTATATATGACTAGAACATAATAAATATAATTCCTGCAAATATTCAAGCAATTGTTGTTACCTTAATGTCGTTACATTATTCACACAATTCTCTCTCTCTCTCTCTCTCTCTCTCTCTCTCTCTCTCTCTCTCTCTCTCTCTCTCTCTCTCTCTCTCTCTCCCCCCACCACTCACGCCTACTTCTGTCTACCCCGCCCTCCACCCCTTTCCTACCACTAAAAAATAATGTAATGGGTAG
>CM065681.1:102275-119643 GCA_017654935.2 Phymorhynchus buccinoides | reverse complement strand
GCACCACTACAAGTATTTACATTAATGCAGGGGGGGGGGGGGGGGGGGGGGGGGGGGGGGGGTGGCACATCTTGACCTTTACCCTCATTTATTTGTAACATAGCCCGGTTTGACTCAAAATTAGAATGCTAAAATGTCTTGTAATATTTTGAGTCAAACTCATTTATTTGTAACATAGCCCGGTTTGACTCAAAATTAGAATGCTAAAATGTCTTGTGATTTTGGAGTCGAAGCAGACCGTCTGAAGTTAATCTTGTTTGACTCCCAAAAAAAAGTTGATTTATTTTTGAGTCAAAAGAGAACAACGTTTATATCTTTTTTATTTATTAAGATATCAAAACGAAACTTTGGGACAACAAAGAGTATTTTTTTCCGCATTTGTTTCTGTAATAATCAAAAAATTGACTATCTGAAGTTAATCCAGTTTGACTCTAAGCCATCGAAGTGCAAAGTGACGTTATTGTATTAACGAGACAAAACAGAACATGTAATATTTCAACAAAAATGTTTTTTTCAAACAACATTAAAACACAACAATACTTCCCCTCTTCACAGTTTTCTTTCTAGAAGCAATAAGACATTCGGGCAGGCACAAGTCCGTACACCTGAGTCAGCGGGGATCCTTCAACACTGGGTCTCAGTAGTAGTAGTAGGCCTCCGTCCATCGAATCGACCATGGATTTTTGCGCCCTAGAATGTTGCAAGAAGCGTACATTTTACCGTGGTGGAGACTGAGTTTGGGATTCTCACAGACACGGGTAGTGAGACGACCTAGTTTTGTCGCTGATGGTGGACCCAAGACAGGTGAACTGGTGGACCACCTCAAGCTGGTAACTGTCGATGACATGCGGGGTCGCCAATGAACTCAGAGCTGTGTCCTATATGCCAAGGGCTCATGCTCACCAGGAGGCCAAACCAATCTTGGCATCCAAAACGTCTGGGGAGACTTCTAACACGGTGCCCTTCTGACACACCTCAAACGACAGTGACCAGAAAACCACTGATCCTCAATCAATCAATCAATCAAAACATCTTTATTATCTCTGAAAAGAGAAATTGCGTCCAGGTGCCACGACATTGAACGGTTATAATATGGCATAGAAGATTAAAGGTATAGAGCACACATGCATTATCATATTTACAAGCACAATTTAAAATGCAAAGAAATGTATGATACCTAATTGAACAAAGACCAAAATCACAGTCATAAACGTATTGCACACCTTCAGGGTACACACGTCCCCCCCCTCCCCTCCCATACACTCACACTTTACTTAAACACACATGCTGGCGATCAGTAAGAGCCAACAATTTTGAGAGTCATGATGGGTTTAAGAAATGGATAGAGGAAGGGATAAAAGATTTCTGGGCCCTGGATTTCAGTTTAAAAGTTCTGTAGCGGCGTCCATCATAGTGTTTGTTTAAAACATGAGAAGTATCAATTGCAATCTGCCTGGCCTTCTGCTTTGCGCGTCTTTCATACAACTCTTGCATTCCAGTCTCTCTCATCCCAACAACCTTGCTGCACACATTCACTACATCGTTCAACACTTTCTTGCTCCCCACACTCAAACTCCCGAACCAACAAATAAAAGACACAGTGAGCACTCAATGCAAGAGCGATAATATGTGTGTAAAATACCAGAATCAATGCCAATATTCCTAAGTCTCTGTAAAATAAACATTCTTGATTGGCATTTCTTGTGAATGCACTCTGTGTTTTTAATTAAAAGTCAGTTTGTTGTCTAAAATGGTTCCTAAATATTTATATTCAGTAACTCTGTCCACAGCTTGACCATCAATGACCACACTTGGAACAGGCAGCGGATCCTTTCTAAAATCAACCAACATTTCTTTCGTTTTCACAACATTAAGATCCAGATAATTTTCTTTGCACCAGAGGGAGAATTTGGCTATTTCATCAAAATATTGAGAGTCAGAATTAGAAAGATCTTGAATAGCAGAATCGTCATGATGGGAATATTTTCAGTACCTCGACAGTCATTTGTGTAACCCTATGACCAGAAATCCCAGGTGACCCATTAACACATCCCAGAAACTGCTTGCAACACATACACACACACACACACACACACACACACACACACACACACACACACACACACACACACACACACACACGCACGCACGCACGCACGCACGCACACACGCACACGCACACACACACACGCACACGCACGCACGCACGCACGCACGCACGCACGCACGCACACGCACACGCACGTACACACACACACACACACACACACACACACACACACACACACACACACACACACACACACACACACACACACACACACACACACACACACACACACACACACAGCTTGCATGGCTTTGAGCAATTAATAAGCCAACCAACCCGTATAACCGAAACCACTAAATCTTTAATAGACCATATTTATACAAATACAAATCAACCGATCATAGAAGTATGTGCTCCACCTTCTGGCTGTAGTGATCACAATATCATCTGTCTTACCTGGTACAAAACCCACATAAAAATTCATAATGTAGGACACAAGATTCTTCCTTTGGAACATTTCAAAAAGTATAATGTTTCATCCTTTGGACAGTATGTATCGTGATCTCAGTTACAATCCCGTCATTGCAGTAAAGTATAATGTTTCATCCTTTGGACAGTATGTATCGTGATCTCAGTTACAATCCCGTCATTGCAGTAAAGTATAATGTTTCATCCTTTGGACAGGATGTATCGTGATCTCAGTTACAATCCCGTCATTGCAGTAAAGTATAATGTTTCATCCTTTGGACAGGATGTATCGTGATCTCAGTTACAATCCCGTCATTGCAGTAAAGTATAATGTTTCATCCTTTGGACAGTATGTATCGTGATCTCAGTTACAATCCCGTCTTTGCAGTAAAGTATAATGTTTCATCCTTTGGACAGTATGTATCGTGATCTCAGTTACAATCCCGTCATTGCAGTAAATTTATGGGATTTAAAACAAAATCCGACAGAAATAAAGAAATGGAACTGTCAGTGTAATGTAGGAATTTGAATATTAATAAACAGATCTCTCTCTCTCCCTCCCTCTCTCTCTCTCTCTCTCTCTCTCTCTCTCTCTCTCTCTCTCTCTCTCTCTCTCTCTCTCTCTCTCTCTCTCTCTCTCTCTCTCTCTCTCTCTCTCTCTCTCTCTCTCTCTCTCTCTCTCTCTCTCTCTCTCTCTCTCTCTCTCTCTCTCTCTCTCTCTGGCAGATGTAAAGGCAATTTCGTCAGTATCAAATTTCAAATCTAACTTGCGGGGGCATCTCCTTAATCCCATCCAATAAAACTTTATACCACACAAGAGCAATTTGTGTCTGTTTAGACTAATACTAATGCTGTCTGATTATGTTTGCTTTTCCCCCCCCTTCTTTTATTTCTTTGATTGACATTTGTGGAACTGTAGTAGTAGTGGTGGTAGTGGTAGTAGTGGTGGTGGTGGAGGTGGTGGAGGTGGTGGAGGTGGTGGAGGTGGTGGAGGTAGTAACAGTAGCAGTAGTAGTAGTAGTAGTAGTAGTAGTAGTAGTAGTAGTAGTAGTAGTGGTGGTGGTGGTAGTAGTAGTAGTAGTTGTAGTAGTAGTAGTAGTAGTAGTAGTAGTAGTAGTAGTAGTAGTAGTAGTAGTGGTGGTGGTAGTAGTAGTAGTAGTAGTAGTGGTGGTAGTAGTAGTAGTAGTAGTAGTAGTAGTAGTAGTAGTAGTAGTAGTAGTAGTAGTAGTAGTAGTAGTAGTAGTAGTAGTAGTAGTAGTAGTAGTAGTAGTAGTGGTGGTGGTGGTAGTAGTAGTAGTAGTAGTGGTGTGGTGGCGATGGTGCTGATGGTAGTAGTAACAGTAATAGTAGTAGTAGTAGTAATGGTAGTAGAAGAAGTAAATTGTATTGAAAGAGGTGTTTTCCATTTATTTATTTGTTAATTCGGTTGGTTAGTTTTCTGTTCTGTTTGTTTTTATTGCTGATGTTGATGCTTGTGACAGCGCAAATTGTAACAACTGCGCCCACCTTTTGACGAAATTAGCACCCCAAAAAGGCAGTTTTTCGTCATTACAGATCAAATCGAAGTAAAATCTTCAAGGAGTTGATGAATTTGTTTTCATCATAATATATCAAATCGAAAGAAAAAACCTGCCATTTTTTCGGTGCTAATTTCGTCAAAAGGTGGGCGCCTAGCGCAAAATGTAACAATGTTCGATTTTGTTACATTTTCGATTTTGTAAAATAAAGTGTCTGAAGTCTGAAGCCTGAAGTCTGAAGTCTGAAGTCTCTCTCCGCATTGTGCAACCTCATCTAGCTAGCACAGAAGAGTGCTGAGTCTTCTTCCCGTTTTGTTTTGTCTCTTGTGAATAAAATAACGTCACTTTACACTTGTGTAGTTGTTTGTTTGAGTTTTGAGTTTTGAGTTTCTTCAGCACTGGACAGTACATCTGAGTCAGCGGGGATCCAACTATTGACCGCCGCAACCGAAAAACGGACTCGTGATTGGTATGAGGAGGGGACGGGGGAAGGGTGGGGCAGGGATGGTGATATGCAGTAAACAGTAGAGTCACAGGGGCGGACCAGTAAGCTAGAAGGGGTGGTTCCAATGTCTTGGTTTGGGCTGACGCGTTCACGATAATCCAAGTGTAAAAGACGCTTCTCCCGGGAGAATCAACTAAAACTGTAGAATGGATTTAGATGAGGTCATGGATTTCCCCCCCTTTTCTTCACAGGAAGGGTGGGAGAGGGTCCTGTAAAAGACGCTTCTCCCGGGAGAATCAACTAAAACTGTAGAATGGATTTAGATGAGGTCATGGATTTCCCCCCCTTTTCTTCACAGGAAGGGTGGGAGAGGGTCCTGAACCCCTGAACAGCCCCCTCCCACCTCCCGCTTATGATAGTTTATTATATTGGTTGTATCATTTACGCATTGGACTGTAGAGGGGAAGTATTGTTTTTTGATCTTGTTGATTCTTTTGCTCCTTTTGTTGCCTGCTTTTTGCTCCTGTTGCTGTATTTGCTGTTTGCTGTTTTCCTGTTTGTCCATGTTGATAAAGGCGCATTCGCCGAAATATCCAGTAGTTTTGCTTTGTCTCTTGTGAATTAAATAACGTCACTTTACACTTGTGTAGTTGTTTGTTTGTTAATATATTTCTGTTTTCAGAAACAAACGTAAGAGTTGTTTGTGCTTACAGCTCAATAGGGCATTTGCTACGAATGTTAGTTCTCTATACTAGATTACTAATTTACCCGCGCTCGTTCTGCCCGAGTTACGCTTACCTTTCTAATTCAACTCTCTAAAATCAACTCAATGAATTTTAAGGTCGCAGTCACGCGGCAAATGCCCTATTAAAAGTAAGCTTTTCACAACCGCCTGCTCACTGTCAAGATCACATAATCTCGATAACAAGATGAGGGGGCGGTTGGTGGGTGGCTATGCTTAATCCCTTGTCATGTACCACCCAGTTGGAATCAGTTTGCATTGGGGAGATAAATTTATGCTTTACGTCCTCCCGGCCGAAGCCATGTGGGACATTACATTTTACTTGTGGTTTTTAGGAGAGGGGGGAGAGGGAAAGAGAATGTGAAATTTCTATCAGTTTTAGTTTTTATCCTTTTTACAGATGTTTTTATCTTGAATAAAGGTCAAGTTTGTTTTATTTGTTTTTGTTTTTATTTTAATTTTTTTAGGAGCCATGGCTCGTACAGGACTACTCTTATATTGTAAAAAGTTTGCTTTAGATATAAAATATTTGATTAAAAAACCTTTTGGCTGTACCCCTCCTGGCGAGGGCAAATGATTAAAAAAGGCTTTTGGCTGTACCCCTCCTGGCGAGGGCAAATGATTAACAAAGGCTTTTGGCTGTACCCCTCCTGGCGAGAGCAAATGATTAACATGTCAGGACCACATTTGGCTGTACCCCTCCTGGCGAGGGCAAATGATTAAACTGTCAGGACCACATTTGGCTGACCCCTCCTGGCGAGAGCAAATGATTAACATGTCAGGACCACTTTTGGCTGTACCCCTCCTGGCGAGGGCAAATGATTAAACTGTCAGGACCACATTTGGCTGTACCCCTCCTGGCGAGAGCAAATGATTAACATGTCAGGCTTTTGGCTGTACCCCTCCTGGCGAGAGCAAATGATTAACATGTCAGGACCACATTTGGCTGTACCCCTCCTGGCGAGAGCAAATGATTAACATGTCAGGACCACATTTGGCTGTACCCCTCCTGGCGAGAGCAAATGATTAACTGTCAGGACCACATTTGGCTGTACCCCTCCTGGCGAGGGCAAATGATTAAACTGTCAGGACCACTTTATATTTAAAAGAACAATTTTAATGAAAGTTTTAATAAACAAAGAAGGTCTAACGAGAAAAAATATTTACACGTATTTTTGTTATTATTTTACTTTTATTTATCAAATCTCGTTTTAAAAGATCTCCACTTTAAAGTGGAAAACTATTTGTACAATGTTAAAAAGAAATTTTATTATTTTAAGTTTTACCTCAAAATGTCTTTACAAAATGAGAAAAACGAGGGTTCTTAAATTAGTAAAAATGTACAAACAAGAACGACCACGGACTCTAAAAAGCTCTAAAACATAATTTGGCCAGGTCCGGGCATTTGCATTGGATCTTGGGTCGGTAATTTGAACACCAAGTGGGCGTGACTAGTAAGTTAACTCTGCAATCATTGGGTCGGTAATGTGAAGATGAAGTGGGCGTGACTAGTGAGTTAGTGAGTCGTTTGCATGGAGTCTGGACATCGCTGATGTTGAAAGTTATCTACAATTATTCCTGTTGCTTTATGCTGACGATACTGTTATTCTGGCAGAGTCACCAGAAGAAATGCAAAAGTCTCTGAACCTCCTTGAAATGTACTGTGACGTTAACTGCCTTCATATTAACACAAGTAAAACAAAAGTAATGTTTTTTTCAAGGGGTAAGATCAGAAATTTGCCGAGGTTGCTTTACAGAGGCGAAACCATAGAAGTTGTTTGGGAATATAAATATTTAGGTGTACTCTTCAGTTACAACAATAAATTCAAAAAAGCAATGAGATTGCAATTCAATCAAGCAAATAGAGCTATGTTTCTTTTACTGCGCAGGTGTAGGAAGTTAAATTTCCCCCTAGATATACAATTGGAATTATTTGATAAGTGCATAAAACCAATTCTTTTGTATGGTTGTGAGGTTTGGGCTGGGGATGGATTGGAAACTGTCCAGAGACTACAAGTGCGTTATTTAAAGTTAGTTTTAGGACTCAAAAAGTCTACGCCTACATGTATGGTTATTGGGGAAACAGGTATTTTTCCTGTAGATATTGAAGCTAAAACTAGAATGCTCGTGTATTGGTATAAATTATTTACATCTAAGAACACTTCAAAAGCTTCTGTTTTGATGTTTAATTTGTGTTATAAACAATATCTAAAGGATGTTTGGGAGTTTCTTGGTTGGCTCAAATTAAAACATTTTTAGACTCCCTTGGTATGACATATCTTTGGACGAACCCGACTCTCTCATTAATACAGTTCAAACACATTGTGAAACAAAGATTAAAAGACCAGTTCCTACAATATTGGCATAATGAGGTTAACACCAACAGTGTTTGCTATAACTACCGTTTATATAAAGAAAATCATTTATTGGAAAATCACCTATTACTGCTTCCTAAAAATCTAAGACAATCTATGTTGAAGTTTAGAACAACCAACAATAAACTACCGGTTCAAAAGCAGCGGTTTTTTAATGTTGCTAGAAATGAGCGGAATTGTTTATTTTGTAATAGAGACGAAATTGGCGACGAATTCCATTACGTATTGCAATGCCCATACGGACCAGTAAAAGAAAAAAGAAAAGAATTGTTTTCAAAGTATTATAATCACCACCCAAATGTCCACAAATTTAAATCGTTACTGAGTAATGCAAACCCAAGAGTATTGAGAAAGCTGGCAAGGTTTTTTAATTTTATTTTACATCTTTTCTAGTGGTGATGCATTTGTTGTTAGCACTGGTAATTTCTTTTTTGTATATCTTAATATCATATCAATTGCCTTATGTTCTGCACGTTTGTTTCATTGAATGTTTATGGGGACAAATTTGTTGTGAGTGTTTGTGTTTATGGCTTTGAAGCCCTCTGGGCTGGAAGTTGAAATAAAAAACTTGAAACTTGAAACTTGTTAACTCTGCCAATCATTGGGTCGGTAATGTGAAGACGAAGTGGGCGTGACTAGTGAGTTAACTCTGCCAATCATTCACAGGTGTGCAGTGAAAATAAAGTTTTACGTCTTCTCGACCTAAGTCATATGAGACATTACTTTAGATTTAGTTAGGGACAGGTGTGCATTGGGACGGTATGTGTATATGTCGCAGTAGAAATCGGAATCCAGTACGATTCGGAATCCTACTAGTACAAATCGGAATTCCGATTTATACTAGTACAAATCGGAATTCTAATTTCTACTGGCTTTTTTCTAGTACAAATCGGAATTCCGATTTCTACTAGTTCCGACAGTAGTACTAGTACTGACAGCCAGTAGAAATCGGAATCCAGTACACATTGGAATCCACTTCTCCAACAATTGTAAGAGACAAGAGACAAAAGGAGGAGCATAACTTTGATCTTTGAGAGCACTCACTGCCCGCAGACCTGCCTATCCCTACGGATTTGACTATAAACTACGGAACTACGGTTGATAACCAATTTCTACGATTTTGTGTGTGACAGCGATTCAGTTTGCGAAGTTATTTCGTGTGTATGCGTGTGTGTGTGTGTGTGTGTGTGTGTGTGTGTGTGTGTGTGTGTGTGTGTGTGTGTGTGTGTGTGTGTGTGTGTGTGTGTGTGTGTGTGTGTGTGTGTGTGTGTGTGTGTGTGTGTGTGTGTGTGTGTGTGTGTGTGTGTGTGTGTGTGTGTGTGTGTGTGTGTGTGTGTGTGTGTGTGTGTGTGTGTGTGTGTGTGTGTGTGTGTGTGTGTGTGTAGTGTAGTGTGTGTGTGTGTGTGTGTGTGTGTGTGTGTGTGTGTGTGTGTGTGTGTGTGTGTGTGTGTGTGTGTGTGTGTGTGTGTGTGTGTGTGTGTGTGTGTGTGTGTGTGTGTGTTTTCTCTTGTGTGCGTGCGTGCGTTGTGTGCGTGCGTGCGTGTATGTATGGAAGGTTGTTAGAAAAGAGAAGTTGTTCAACACGTAGGCCAAGTAAACGGAATGAGAGTATGATTTCTACTTTTTCGTACTTTTCACGTGGTGTTATTTCTTTCTTTTTGTTGCATGATGATTTGTGTGTGCTTTCTATTTGTTATTTGTTATGAAGTTGATATATTTTGCCACCCCCCTTGTCATCAGACAGTAGTTTTGGTAATGACAATACAAATGTCGAATTGTCTAAAGCTCTCTCTGATTTACTGTTGGTATTTTTCTTTTGTTTGTTGCTGTTGTATTATTTTGATATTCATGACTGTCTCTCCTATAGATCAAATAATAATAATACTGAACATTTATATAGCACTTTATTCCCTTTGCAGGGAGCTCAAAGCGCTTTACATAGACAATAAAACACAAATAAGCTAACATTATACACAATCAAATAAAATATACATAAAATAATATTATTTAAGCAAAGCCCTGTTCATAACCACAAAATTTGAAACAATATTACATTATTATAAGAAAAGAAACAAAATTGCAAGGGAAATCAAAGTTCATGAGCTACGTTATTGCACACACACTAATAGTAATAACATTTATTGTTATGCCCCCTCCCTACCTCTCTGTCTCTCTCTTTCTCTCTGATCTCCATATCCCCCCCCCACCCCCCCAACCCCCCACACACACAACTTCCGTTTTTTTTCTCTCTCCCACTCACTACTTCTTCTTCTTATTCTTCTTCGATCACTCAGACAGTTTCCTGTCTATTATGAGCGCAGAGGCGTCATCAGTGCTGCCGTTATGCGCCTAACTAAGAAATAGTTATGCCCAGCAAGTCCGACTTCGGCTGGAGGAAATGTTTTTGAAATTGTTTCGTGAAAAAAGGCAGGAGAATGGACCGGTAAGGCAGAAAGATAAGTAGATGACAGTTAGCAAAGGGAAAAGTCAAAGTCAAAGAGAGTGACAGATTAGAGGAAGTTACAAGCACAGAACTTCCAGAAGGTGGGGAACTATTTATGCAAAAGACCCCCTGGTATCCCCACGGGGAGCACTCACTACTGACAAGCATTTCGTCCAAAAGGGAATACAATTTATTCTTCTGATCCTCCATCTTTGCTTCGTTGAATTTAGTTGTCAATACTGCCACTGGTGTACTCTCTCTGTCAAACTTGAAACACCAATTGACTGAACAACTAATTTGTCGCAGCGGAGCCGCAAACTTGATTTACTTGATTACAATTCACACAATGGAAAATCTTAAACAATGATCAACAATTTCTTCCTTCTTAGTACTCAGTGATCACTGCTCTTATCAATATTATGCCCTGTCGTTTTTTTTCTTTCTTCTTTTACAATTGCTAAAATATGTAGATTCTAATTTGTACTGAATTCCATTTCCTACTAGCTGTTATTATAAATCGGAATTCCGATTTGTACTGGAAAAAAGCCAGTAGAAATCGGAATTCTGATTTGTACTAGTAGGATTCCGAATCGTACTGGATTCCGATTTCTACTGGCTGTTAGTAGAAATCGGAGCGCATATAATTATCTGTGTGGGTATGTGTCCGCGTGTGTGTGTGTGTGGTGTGTGTGTAATTCTGTGTTTGTTTGTTTGTCTGACCGTCTTTGGGTGTTTGTGTAATTTTTATGTCCCATTCTTTATGCTATATGTTAAATATTATTATGTGTGGTGTTATATGTGTATATTATATTATGTTTTTACATTGTAAACGCCTAGGGCATTAAATTGATTAGGCGTGCTAAATGTTCTAATAATAATAATAATACTAATTGTGAAGTTCTGCTTAACGTCCTCCGGTCTGGAACAGACACATATAAGAAAATATTGCTCATTCAACGGCCATACTTAGTCCAAGATGAGAAGGCACGAAAACGGGTGAATCGTTCAAAAAATATGTACAGATTAAAGAATAGTATGATATCAGACTCAGAAGAGTTTACTTAACACTTCCTGAGGTAGGGACATCAACAAATTTCAGTCTTTCATTGTTTATTTAGTATTTTAAAATATGGTATAAATGCAGCTCCGGCAACGAAAGAGAGGCCCGCAGTTAATGCTTCTTCAACAAATCTAGTTGTAAAAAATAAACTTAATGCACGCATGTCTTCAATTACCACACATTCTGCTTCTTGTACCTTTAACTTTGTAAAATCAACATGTTACTATTATTTTATTACACATCGTTTTTATTTTAACCAATCATTGTTCGAATGTAAGAACGAAAGTAAGACAGCGGTAATCCACAATGGCGCTTCGCGTTCAGAGCAAAGTGCGTATCATCACTTTTCCGAATGAATTCATTATGTGACGCAGTTTTGATTCCAATCGATTATAGATGTGAGCAAGTGTGTTACGATTGTGCTTGTGTATAATGTAGAATGGGTGCATTGATAGAGTAGGCAATGACTTCAACGGATTTAACTGGAAAAAAAAGGTTTAGATCTAGATAATCATTATCTGATAATGCACGCTCTTCTGTGCTTCTTGCCCACAGTCAACCAGCTGACAATTCTGCCCCCTTTTTGGGGCTTACTGAAAACCTAGATCTATCCTGGCCCTACCAGATTATTATAGGATGCACTCAGGCAGAGAGAGTAGTGAGTGTAAAAAGCAAGTGTGTGAGTGAGTGTGTGTGTGTGTGTGTGTGTGTGTGTGTGTGTGTGTGTGTGTGTGTGTGTGTGTGTGTGTGTGTGTGTGTGTGTGTGTGTGTGTGTGTGTGTGTGTGTGTGTGTGTGTGTGTGTGTGTGTGTGTGGTCAGAGTGAGTGAGTGTGTCTGTGTGCATGCGTGTGCGCATGCGTGTGCGTGCATGTGTGTGTCTTTGTTGTTGCTTTTTGTGTGCGTATGTATGTGTATGAGAGAAATGAAATGAAAAATGAATTTGATTGACATAACAAACAATGCTCCAATGCCAAGGAAGCACAAGCCATGAACTAAAGAATATAAGCCTATAATTGTTGTGTGTGTGTGTGTGTGTGTGTGTGTGTGTGTGTGTGTGTGTGTGTGTGTGTGTGTGTGTGTGTGTGTGTGTGTGTGTGTGTGTGTGTGTGTAAGTGTTAATGTGTGTGTGAGAGAGAGAACGAAAGAACGAACGAACGAACGAAATTTTATTTATACAGGGTAATGAGATAAGTATGCATACTTTTTAAAACCCAGCCCTATGGTAAACGAAAATATCGAAATAAACAACAATTAAAAACAACATCCCATGAAAACAATATAATAAACAACAACCATGAATATCATGTAAAAAGTGAAAATGTTGAGGGAGAGAGAGAGAGAGAGAGAGAGAGAGAGAGAGAGAGAGAGAGAGAGAGAGAGAGAGAGAGAGAGAGAGAGAGAGAGAGAGAGAGAGAGAGAGAGAGAGAGAGAGAGAGAGGGAGATTGTGTGGTGTGATGTGGGGGTGGGGGTGGATGTAATCGTAAACGTTGACGTCATGAACGAGGTTGTGATGTGGGAGGGTGTACTTTTTCTTTTTTATGTATGCTGTGTGAGTGCCGTGTTTATGTGCTTTTTATTTAATAAAATAAAATTATGTGGTTGATTATAGTCCTGTATTGTTTTTACCCCATCGCATAAACCATTTTTTTTCTTTCTTTACTGAAGCAAAATGTTGTTGTTGTCGTAGTCATACCCTGGCTAAAAGATGTCAGAGATCATCCCAACAAATGCAAATGCACCAGCTAGGAATGAGAACACTATGTGTGTGACCGCTTTTGATTACCCCGACACGTTTGCAGCCACACTCCAGCTTAGGAGGATTTGGAAGACTGACGATGTTAAGCTAGGAGTTTGTCATATCTAAATACAATCCCGCATAATTATGAAGAGCATAACAACATTTTGATGTAGCTTTGGTGTTCTAGCCTATGACGATTGGGCTGACACAGCATTAAAGGCGATCTGAAGCAAATAAAATGAAGCATTGATTGATCGATTTTATTTTTCTTGGAAATGATCAACAGAAGATTGTTAAAGATTGTTAAGTTTAGAGATTGAAAAGATATGTGCAGCCATTAGGAACTACATCTCGGTTACAAAATCCAAACTGCTTAAACCCTTCAGTGCTTGGGACATTTAATAAATAAATAAGTCCTGCTACTTTTAGTGAAAACAAATGAAAAAGAAACAGCCGAAGGTGCTGATGGTACACACAGGACATTCCATTAAGTATACGGGGGCTCTCCCGGTGTCACGAAATCCCCCGCTCGATCCTGATCAGAGATCGGGAGAGGAAAATCGCGAACCCCGAGGAGAGTCTCGCACGCCCAGACAGACAAACTCACAGGAGAAGGCACACGCGCACACCAGAAGTACAATACAAAACAAGACTATTTATTATAAGCAAGCACACACACACACTTACACAATTCAATACACTCAATGTTCAACAAATTATCTACACAATTTACATGGCATTCAAAAGTTTGTCCAAAGAATAGGCTAAAACCGGCAACTTAACTGAATAACTAAAAGAGAGTTTGTAAGCAGAAACACAAAATTGAAGGGAAAAACGACGAAAGGGCAGACGAAGAAAAGAAGTCCAACAAAAACAGCAGAGCGTCCGAAGAAGAAGACAAAAGGGGAAAACAAAAGTCAGTAGAAAAACTGCTCCCCCTCCTGGGGCAGGCTACAGCAGCAGAAACAAAAGAAGAGAGACGGCAGAGGTCGCCCACAGACTCCTCAACAGGAACGTCGAAGCCTGGCCCGAACGCACAGACAGGCCCACAGATCGGCAAAAATCGGGCCTAACACGGGGCCAGACAGAAAGGCGGGCGGCCTCCCACAGCCGGAAACGGAGAAAAGAGCGGTTGACCGGGCGGTCAACCAGGCAGCAACAGGTCAGGTCAGGTTCAGGCTCAGGCTCAGGCTCAGGCTCAGGCTCAGGCTCAGGATCAGGATCAGGCTCAGGCTCAGGCTCAGGCTCAGGCTCAGGATCAGGATCAGGATCAGGATCAGGACTGTATGAAAAACCAAAACAAAAACCTAGTTTTGAACTCCCAGAGTAACAACAGTTTTGTGTTTACCCAAAAACTAATTCCCCAACAGTCCTCTTCAGGGATGTAAAAACCCACCCTCTTTAAACTTGGTTCTCTCCAAGAACCCCAAAACGCTGAACAACACTTTCTTTACAATCCTTTTCACACGACTCGGTCTAGGTAACTATTTCATCAAAAGGTAATATTTCATCAACAAGGACTTAGGGGTAATATTTCATCAAAAAAGGATTAACTAAAAGGTTTCACTTTTTCTGGAACAACAAGGCTTTCATACATTTAGAAAATTCTAGCCTTTCAAATACAAAAATTAACAATTACATTCTTCTGAAAATTTCACAGCTTTTCAGGTACAAGAATGGACACTTAAATTCTTCTGAAAATATCACATAGAACTTCACCACCAAAAATATGTCCCTTCATTATCATTTCTTCCAGAAGGCGGACGAACTACAGGCAAAGAATGTATTTCCCCAAAATGGCATTCACAATGTACTTCAAAAGGTCAAAAAGCCTTGAAAACACTAATTACACTTTCTCTCAAAAATAAAAACAGAAACGGGGATGAACGCTTTACAAAGCTCCTATCAGCATAGCTAGAAGCGCGACTGGAATAACCCTCTGTTATCCAGCTCTCCGCAGAGTCTCTTAATACCTAATTAAGCTAGGACGATGACCGCGAGGCTAAACATAGGTCGCGAGGCTAAACATATACCGCAAGGCTAAACATAGGCCGCGAGGCTAAACATAGGCCGCGAGGCTAAACATATACCGCAACAAGGAATAATGCGCGCGCGTGCACGCATTTAGGATTCTGAATCTCTGTGAACTCAAATACGCTTTGCACCGAAAAACGATTTGCACGGCCTAAACACACAATGGCGAGCCAAAACATTGATTCAAAAATATGTGCCGAGTTCAAGTACCAAATTCTACAACCGGCAAAAACCTATCCAACTGACAAGTCATGACCCAGCCAGTCAGTTCCTTAGCCCCTTATGCAAAAATCAAGAAAATAATAAAAAAAATGAACCAAAGAAAACGCACACAAATATACATGTTAGCAAACCTATAACTAGCTATTTTACATTGTTACGCGCGCGTTGTTGTACGAGTTTTAACGGGATTAATACTAATTTTATGCAGCTACTGACCAAACTTCCACGTGGCGGAATGAAGAAGAAGAATCCTCCCCACAAGACAGTCGCAGCTCTGGTCTCGCCAAGGGCTCGGGGTAAGCGCGAGCAGGTGGAAGGGGTTCCGGACCGGCCACAGCTTTCTTCCAGGACTCCAGTGAACGCCAGGGGCGATGACGGGGAAGGGAAGACGATGAGAAACCAAATAAAAAGGGGGTGAAGATGGCGATGAGGATGAAGAGAAGAGATGATTTCAGCCGAAGCTCAACAGCTTCGCTATCCTCACGTCTAGGACTCGTGCAGGATAAAGAATTGATAACAGGATCCTTCAGGGACGTGGCCCTCACCACACCTCAGCACTGGGCGGCTGTAGGTGGACAGAACGATGAAAAGGAGAAAGGATGAAGCGATGAAGCGATGTTGCTTAACTGAAGGAAAAATATGGAGTGACGTTTGACCGGTATAAAACTCATGAAGTCGCCAGTTGAATGTGGAGTCTCGCGAGAGGTCAGAGCTAACACGGGTTGCACGGATTTCACAAGTAGGTTGTCTCGATTAGGTTCAAAGAAAAGGAAAGATCTCGGGGTCCTTTGCGATCGAGTGGTAGACTGTGCCTTTCTCGGTCTGTTCAGAAGAACAATGTCACAAACTCGTGACACCCGGCTTGGTGACCATCAGATACAATGCAGAGGAGTCCTTGCGAAATGTCCCTATGGGGGTACCAGCCCGTTTATCATGACTACAGAACCCGCCGGCAAAGGACACCCCACCCAGAAACCAGCAGTAACCATCCAACAACCAACCAAGGACAGGCGAGGCCAGTGCATTTATTGGCCAAATGTTTGAATACAAGTGTTCAATTCTGTGTCACACGATTAGGTTGATCTTACCAAACCACGAGCATCTTCTTTTGAGTTTAATCGCAATAAGGGAACCAGGTCATGGGTTGTTGAACACACACCTCCCTCATCTTTTTGTGTGATTTGCACTTACATTATCAAATGGGTTTGCTTGCTGATGGAGTGACTAAAAAGCTTGGCTGTGTGACAAATTGATAGCAGACGTTGTTATTAGTCATTTTCATTGAGTATGAAACTGGAGATGGAAGGAAATAAGGTATTGTTTTGCATATTAAGAACTTCGTTATAGCTATATACTGACAGTGAAGTATATGATATATCAGCCTAGAACCACTTTCAACAGTTAGCCTTTTCCCACTTACTTAAAAAAAAGGGTTATGCTTAGTTTTCCTCATTAGTCCCTTGCTAGAATTTTCGTTTAATTATAACTGTCCATGATCAAAATGCCTTTGCCACTGAAGGGATTAAAGAATGATGACGAAAATGTCCCTACATCAGAAATTGAGAAACACACCTTGAGGAAACATCATGCCAAATTGCACGCTTGTTACATGAAAATTGTCCGCCTTCAAAATGCCATTGGCATTGAAAGGGTTAAAGGCTGAACTGCAATTGTCCATACATCAGAAATTGATAAACACACCATAAGAAACTATCATATCAAATGTCATGCTTATTTCATGAAAATTTCCATAACTAGATTCTGTTTTTTAAATTATCACCATCCGCGAGCAAAATGCCCTTGGCACTGAAGGGGTTAAAGGCTGAATTGAAAGTGTCCCTACGTCAGAAATTGATAAGCACACCGTAAGAAACTATCATGCCGTCATGCTTATTTCGCGAAAATGCATACAACTAGAATTTGTTTTAGTTATAAATGTCTGCGAAAAATGCCCTTGGCACTGAAAGGGTTAAAGGCTGAATTGAAAATGTCCCTACGTCAGAAATAAATAAACACACCATTAGAAAATATCATGCCAAATTCCATGCTTGTTACATGAAAATGCACACCACTAGAATTGTTTTTAATTAAAGGTGTCCGCAATAAAATGCCCCTGGCACTGAAAGAGTTAAAGGCTAAATTGAAAATGTCCCTTCGTTAGAAATTGATAAACACACCATAAGAAACCATCAAGCCAAATTTCATGTTTCTTATATGAATATGCCCAACACTAGAATAAATAACAAATTATAACTGTTCGCGATCAAAATTCC
>CM065681.1:92275-97275 GCA_017654935.2 Phymorhynchus buccinoides | reverse complement strand
GTTGTTGCTAAGCGCATAGAGCTCCACATTTGTTGGATTTTTGCGCTATTTAAATGATTCACGATTATTATTATTATTATAATTTTCTTTTAATTTTTTTTAGATCAAATTGATTGGGGGTGGGGGGGGGGGGGGGTGCACGCGCGCGGTGGTGTGTGTGTGTGTGTGTGTGTGTGTGTGTGTGTGTGTGTGTGTGTGTGTGTGTGTGTGTGTGTGTGTGTGTGTGTGTGTGTGTGTTTTAAACAAAGTTTATTTACATAATACATTGCAGTGTACACAAATGATTCCATGAGCATAACAAGCTATAAGCTTATAAGCGCACTCAGAAATGTTTCAGTTACAAACATAAGGCTGCATCATGAATGTACTTGAATAGCTAAGAGAAAATCAATTGCATTGGAATGAGACAAACAAATTAAGCAAAGATAATAATACATCATGCGCCCATTTATAACTACAAAAACAAACAAAGAATAGAAGTACAAAATAAAAAATAAACAAGAAAAAGGAAAGAAGAAAAAAAGAAGAAAAACAAAACAAAGAACACAACCGAAGACTGGGGGTGGTGTTACAAAATACAACATACTAAGTACACTATAAAGCAACAATCACAGAGGCGAAGAATGGGGTGGTGTTACAAAATACAACATACTAAGTACAATTTAAAGCAACAACCACAGAGGCTAATGTTACATCAGTACATCTCAACAGGGCACAAGTGCTATGAATAATTATTGTGTCTGTGATTTTCCAAATTGCCAATAAAACATTAGTCAGTATCCAAACGTTTCGAAACGCTTATAAAATTACCTACTGCTAACATAATTGATTTGTTTTTAACTGCTTCCAAACAGAAGAGTAAAAACGTTAGTTTGAACATCATGTGATAACAGTCCAATCTCTCTCTCTCTCTCTCTCTCTCTCTCTCTCTCTCTCTCTCTCTCTCTCTCTCTCTCTCTCTCTCTCTCTCTCTCTCTCTCTCTCTCTCTCTCTCTCTCTCTCTCTCTCTCTCTCTCTCTCTCTCTCTCTCTCTCTCTCTCTCTCTCTCTCTCTCTCTCTCTCTGTGTGTGTGTGTGTGTGTGAGGGAGTGTATGTGTGTGTGAGGGAATGTGTCAAGTCAAGTCAAGTCAAGTCAAGTCAAGTCAAAATGATCTTTATTGACGATAAAAGAGTAAGCTTCATAAAGCTTTTTTACATCCTGTCGTCATAAATAAATTAAAAATACAATTAACGCAAATAAATATAGCATTATTATACATGTGTGCACATGCGTGTCTCTGTGTTGTGCCACATCACAGCACATCATATCACTTTATATAATATAATATTATATAATATTTGATCAAAGAAACCACAAACACCACTAACTGTGTATACTTTTTGAAGTTACCTCTGTGATGTGAAAAGAATGAAATAAAGGTAACAATACTTATTGTTCCAATGGACAAAAAGTAAACCAGCACAATCTTTTACTTTTATTTTATTCTTTTCACATCACAGAGCTAACTTCAAAAAGTATACACAGTTAGTGGTGTTTGTGGTTTCTTTGATCAAATATTATCTCCCACCATTATGGTGAGAACCACTGGCATCCTTTATGGATCCACCACTATAAACAGTTGATCAGTCAACCAATGAATAAGTACATAAATAAATAAATACATTCATCAATCAATAATTGTTAATAAATCAGTAAATCACGCATGTTCTTGAACTGTCAATTGCAGCAAGTTTGTCTTCTACCAGATGTTGACACACACACACACACACACACACACACACACACACACACACACACACACACACACACACACATACACGCAGGCACGCACGTTTCTTGAATTTCTTGCTTTTAATTTTTGTTGTTGCTAAGCGCATAGAGCTCCACATTTGTTGGATTTTTGCGCTATTTAAATGATTCACGATTATTATTATTATTATAATTTTCTTTTAATTTTTTTTAGATCAAATTGATTGGGGGTGGGGGGGGGGGGGGTGCACGCGCGCGGTGGTGTGTGTGTGTGTGTGTGTGTGTGTGTGTGTGTGTGTGTGTGTGTGTGTGTGTGTGTGTGTGTGTGTGTGTGTGTGTGTGTGTGTGCAAATTTTAATGAAAGCCTATTATTGATTTTACGAGTTGTACTTGCAATAAAAGTAAGGCCACATTAAACTTTCTTACTGTTTATTAAGGTCAAGAAACATAAAAGAGTTTGTCGCCGCACATCTCAAATCGAAACCAGTAACCATTTTGTTTTGTAAGGGACTAACTGACAAATAGATAACAAAGACAAAAGCAACATTCTTTACAAAGTAGCTTACTATTGTAAACTTTTGAAACAAGCACGCTTCCAAAGTTTTCAAATGACACTGGCTTCCCATACACAAGTCAAAACAACAGCAAGTGTGGGGAGAGCGTGGGGGACACAAGTGGCGGTTTCTCTTTGATGATGTAAGTTGTGGTCACATGAGTCAGCTGACTTATCCCTGGTAATCAGTTTTGTGCTCTTCTTTCTTAGTGAACTGGGCAATTTGGCAACTACCAGAACTAGCCAACAGCTGATGGTCACACGGCCAAAGAAAGCAGGCCTTTTGATAATCAAAAGAACTGCCCACATCTGGAAGAGCAGTCCTAGTAGTCACCTTTTTCAGATAATTGGGGGTTTGAACAACTTCCCAAGCTGCCCAGTCACATAGTGGCCAAGTCTAGTCAGTGTTCCCGGCAAAGTGGCTAATCTGATGATCACCACAACTGCCCAGTCACATAGTGGCCAAGTCTAGTCAGTGTTCCTGGTAAAGTGGCTAATCTGATGATCACCACAACTGCCCAGTCACATAGTGGCCAAGTCTAGTCAGTGTTCCTGGTAAAGTGGCTAATCTGATGATCACCACAACTGCCCAGTCACATAGTGGCCAAGTCTAGTCAGTGTTCCTGGTAAAGTGGCTAATCTGATTATCACCACAACTGCCCAGTCATATAGTGGCCAAGTCTAGTCAGTGTTCCTGGTAAAGTGGCTAATCTGATGATCACCACAACTGCCCAGTCACATAGTGGCCAAGTCTAGTCAGTGTTCCTGGTAAAGTGGCTAATCTGATGATCACCACAACTGCCCAGTCATATAGTGGCCAAGGCTAGTAGTCAGTGTTCCTGGTAAAGTGGCTAATCTGATTATCACCACAACTGCCCAGTCACATAGTGGCCAAGTCTAGACAGTGTTCCCGGCAAAGTGGCTAATCTGATGATCACCACAACTGCCCAGTCACATAGTGGCCAAGTCTAGTCAGTGTTCCTGGTAAAGTGGCTAATCTGATGATCACCACAACTACCCAGTCACATAGTGGCCAAGTCTAGTCAGTGTTCCTGGTAAAGTGGCTAATCTGATGATCACCACAACTGCCCAGTCACATAGTGGCCAAGTCTAGTCAGTGTTCCTGGTAAAGTGGCTAATCTGATTATCACCACAACTGCCCAGTCATATAGTGGCCAAGTCTAGTCAGTGTTCCTGGTAAAGTGGCTAATCTGATGATCACCACAACTGCCCAGTCACATAGTGGCCAAGTCTAGTCAGTGTTCCTGGTAAAGTGGCTAATCTGATGATCACCACAACTGCCCAGTCATATAGTGGCCAAGGCTAGTAGTCAGTGTTCCTGGTAAAGTGGCTAATCTGATTATCACCACAACTGCCCAGTCACATAGTGGCCAAGTCTAGACAGTGTTCCCGGCAAAGTGGCTAATCTGATGATCACCACAACTGCCCAGTCACATAGTGGCCAAGTCTAGTCAGTGTTCCTGGTAAAGTGGCTAATCTGATGATCACCACAACTGCCCAGTCACATAGTGGCCAAGTCTAGTCAGTGTTCCTGGTAAAGTGGCTAATCTGATTATCACCACAACTGCCCAGTCACATAGTGGCCAAGTCTTAGTCAGTGTTCCTGGTAAAGTGGCTAATCTGATTATCACCACAACTGCCCAGTCACATAGTGGCCAAGTCTAGTCAGTGTTCCTGGTAAAGTGGCTAATCTGATTATCACCACAACTGCCCAGTCACATAGTGGCCAAGTCTAGTCAGTGTTCCTGGTAAAGTGGCTAATCTGATGATCACCACAACTGCCCAGTCACATAGTGGCCAAGTCTAGTCAGTGTTCCTGGTAAAGTGGCTAATCTGATGATCACCACAACTGCCCAGTCACATAGTGGCCAAGTCTAGTCAGTGTTCTTGGTAAAGTGGCTAATCTGATGATCACCACAACTGCCCAGCTGACACCATTATTAAAAAAAGACAAATTATTAAAGAAATATATTACGATGGCTTGGAGTCAAAAAGGACTATCCTTAGATAGTCCATTGACATATTATTGAACTTATTACGAAAACTAATAACTTGCATTAAAAAGACTGCTGAAATATAAAACGCAAACCCCCCCTTTTATGTTTCTGCAGTCATTGTTTGATACAAGTTATTAGTTTTTGTAATAAGTTCAATGACTCCAAGCCATTAAAAATTATAATATATATATATATATAGTATATTCTTCATGCGAAGCTTTACTGTCAAGGAGCAATAAATTAAAAAGTTGTAGTTTTGAATTACCTCAAAACTTTAAACCCCGTTTTTCTCGAATCTTAGCTGAGCAGGGATAGACGGTTCTAGTAGTCAGCCCTCCAAATGAAGAAATGTATGGATACTTAAGACTTGAATAATGTACATACTGGTACATTCAGTACTGGTTACTGAATCTTTATTGATTAAAAACTCGGGACTTCCTGGCATTGCAGTACCTCCAGGATCGTCCCACCATATTCTATTAATGTCCC
This sequence comes from Phymorhynchus buccinoides, assembly GCA_017654935.2. Lineage (NCBI taxonomy): Eukaryota > Metazoa > Mollusca > Gastropoda > Neogastropoda > Raphitomidae > Phymorhynchus > Phymorhynchus buccinoides. The sequence continues at coordinate 92,465 of CM065681.1, read as the reverse complement.
ACATGTGCCTCTTCCAGGCCGGAGGACGTTAATCGGATTTATGCACTTAAAATGTATGGATAATGATAATTATTAGAAAAATATCCCTGACTTCTCAATATTTAATGATGAATCCTCTGTTCTTCCTGCTTGCCACAAGATGCCTCTGAATATATTTAGGGGCAACACTTTCCCAAACAGCAAATAATTC
>CM065681.1:79775-87275 GCA_017654935.2 Phymorhynchus buccinoides | reverse complement strand
TATCACGACTACAGAACCCGCAGGCAAAAGACACCCCACCCAGAAACCAGCAGTAACCATCCAACAACCAACCAAGGACAGGCGAGGCCAGTGCATTTCTTGGCCAAATGTTTGAATACAAGTGTTCAATTCTGTGTCACACGATTAGGTTGATCTTACCAAACCACGAGCATCTTCTTTTGAGTTTAATCGCAATAAGGGAACCAGGTCATGGGTTGTTGAACACACACCTCCCTCATCTTTTTGTGTGATTTGCACTTACATTATCAAATGGGTTTGCTTGCTGATGGAGTGACTAAAAAGCTTGGCTGTGTGACAAATTGATAGCAGGCATTGTTATTAGTCATTTTCATTGAGTATGAAACTGGAGATGGAAGGAAATAAGGTATTGTTTTGCATATTAAGAACTTCGTTATAGCTATATACTAACAGTGAAGTATATGATATATCAGCCTAGAACCACTTTCAACAGTTAGCCTTTTCCCACTTACTTAAAAAAAAGGGTTATGCTTAGTTTTCCTCATTAGTCCCTTGCTAGAATTTTCGTTTAATTATAACTGTCCATGATCAAAATGCCTTTGCCACTGAAGGGATTAAAGAATGATGACGAAAATGTCCATACATCAGAAATTGACAAACACACCTTGAGGAAACATCATGCCAAATTGCATACTTGTTACATGAAAATTGTCCGCCTTCAAAATGCCATTGGCATTGAAAGGGTTAAAGGCTGAACTGCAATTGTCCATACATCAGAAATTGATAAACACACCATAAGAAACTATCATTTCAAATTTCATGCTTATTTCATGAAAATTTCCAACACTAGATTTAAAAAAAAATTATAACCATCCGCGAGCAAAATGCCCTTGGCACTGAATGGGTTAAAGGCTGAATTGAAAGTGTCCCTACATCAGAAATTGATAAGCACACCATAAGAAACTATCATGCCGTCATGCTTATTTCGCGAAAATGCATACAACTAGAATTTGTTTTAGTTATAAATGTCTGCGAAAAATGCCCTTGGCACTGAAAGGGTTAAAGGCTGAATTGAAAATGTCCCTACGTCAGAAATAAATAAACACACCATTAGAAAATATCATGCCAAATTCCATGCTTGTTACATGAAAATGCACACCACTAGAATTGTTTTTAATTAAAGTTGTCCGCAATAAAAATGCCCCTGGCACTGAAAGAGTTAAAGGCTAAATTGAAAATGTCCCATCGTTAGAAATTGATAAACACACCATAAGAAACCATCAAGCCAAATTTCATGTTTCTTATATGAATATGCCCAACACTAGAATAAATAACAAATTATAACTGTTCGCGATCAAAATTCCCTTGGTACTGAATGGGTTAAAGGCTGAACTGAAAATGTCCTTATGTCAGAAATTGATAAACACACCATAAGAAACTACCATGCCAAATTGCATGTTTATTGCAAGAAAATTCACAACACTAGAATTGTTTTAATTTATAACTATATGCTATGATAATGCATTTGGCACTGAAAGGGTTAAAGACTTAATTGAAAAATGTCCCTTTGTCAGAAATTGATAAACACACCATAAGAAGCCATCATGCCAATTTTTATGCTTAGTGCATGACAATTCAGAACACTATAATTTTTAAAAAATTAAAAGTTCTGCGATCAAAATATCCGTGGCACCGAAAGGGTTAAAGGCTGAATTAAAACTGTCCGTAAGTCAGAATTTGATAAACACACCATAAGAAACTATCATGCCACATTTCATGCTTAATGCATTAAAATTCACAGCTCTAGAATTTGTTTAAATTAAAATGTCCACAATAAAAATACCCGTGGCACTGAAAGGGTTAAAGGCTGAATTGCAAATGTCCCTACCTCAGGAATTGAAAGACACATCATAAGCAACCTCATTAAACATTTCGAGCTCATTACGAGTTCGAGTTATCTCTCTCTCTCTGTGCGTGTGTGTGAAGACGTTTACACCTGAGTCAACGGGGATCCCTCCACGTTGTAGGGCCTACGGTACACCTGAGCCAACGGGGATCCCTCCACGTTGTAGGGCCTACGGTACACCTGAGCCAACGGGGATCCCTTCACGTTGTACACCTGAGTCAACGGGGATCCCTCCACGTTGTAGGGCCTAAGCTGGACGAACCCGTCCAACAGCAACTCAACAGATAATCAAGGAAGATCATTTCTACAACTTCTAGAAAAGAGAAATAAGACAAACCTTTAAATTAGGCATCACAGACAAATTCATTTCAAATTTATATAATGCAACAAAGGTTTACGTACACGATTTATTTCAAACCCTAAAACGTTTGGGAAATTAGTGTGTTTTAATGAAATGGTATTGAACAATGTTAGCATATATTCACGCAAGGCAACCATTTTGCAGTAGCTTTTAGAGGGAATGAACTCACACGAGTAACAGAGCAGTGCCAAAGCGCAACGCTTGGATAGGTGCACTTATCCACGAATTGAAGTGCACTTTCCAATTTATATTAGGAAGACTAACTCTTCCGCAAAGAAACCATATGACTCTCTCTCTCTCTCTCTCTCTCTCTCTCTCTCTCTCTCTCTCTCTTACACACACACACACACACACACACACACAGAGCATAAATCTCCAAAATCCCCAGAAGACGGAATGTGGCTGTCCACGTGGCGGGGTAATCAGAAACGGTCACACACGCAATGTTCTCATCCCTAGCTGCATTTGTGCCATAGTGTTCAAGCGCTTCCATTATTGGGATGATCCCTGGAGTCTTTTAGCATGGGTAAACAAACTGCGACACCTGGTTGAGCTACTGGTCTGTAGACTAGTGTAAAGCGGATCTATCGCCCTCTCTCTCCCTCCCTCTCTCCTTCCCTCCCCCCCCCTCTCTCTCTCTCTCTCTAGGTAAAAATGTTTTCTGTAAATCAGGTGCAGAATAAAGAAACCATACTTACCCCCCCCCCCCCCCCCCCCCCCCCCCGACCTAGAACAGACTTATTTATGTCATCGTTGACATACTCAGGTGGAAGGTTGTGGAATGAATGGAGTGCATTAAAACTAAAAGCACATTGCTGTAATTTAAAAGATGCTTTCATAAATATTTATTCGAAAGGCTATAACAGCTAATTTCGAGGGCTGACTGCTAGAACTGTCTATCCTTGCTTAGCTAGGTTTAGAGAAAAGCGGGTTTAAAGTTTTGAAGGTAATTCAAAACTGTATAACGTTTTAATTTATTGCTCCTTGACAGAAAAGCTAGGCATGAATATTGATCAACACGTTTTGTATTGAACTGTGAAGTGTGAAGAATACGCTATACATATTTCTTTAATAATTTGCCCCTTTTTTTTTAGTACTGGTGTCAGCTGAGTAGTTGTGGTGATCATCAGATTAGCCACTTTACAAGGCACGCTGACTACTAGACTTGTTCACTATGTGACTGGGCAGTTGTTCCAAACCCCATTTATCGGAAACCTAAGACTACTAGGACTGCTCTTCAATAGGTGGGCAGTTCTTGTGATCATCAAAAGGCCTGCTTTCGTTGGCCGTGTGACCATCAGCTGTTGGTCAGTGCTGGTAGTTGACAAATTGCCCAGTTCACTAAGAAAACAGACCACAAACTGACTATCAGGGATCGTCAGGACTCACGAGCCCACAGCTTACATCATCGAAGAGAAACCGCCACTTGACACGGGGGCATACCAATAGCGCGCCTTGTACAAAAGCGCGACCATACTGTCATCACTTTCTGACATACCAATTGCGCGACCGTGGCATATACCAATTGCGCGACCGTGGCATATACCAATTGCGCGATCGTGGCATATACCAATTGCGCGATCGTGGCATATACCAATTGCCTTCCACAAGCATTTTGCAGACCTTTTTTTAAAATCATAAACATCCGTCGATATTGAACTTGATGGAGAAACTGAAGCTGGTGCAGACCGAGTCCTACGCCAAAATGACAGCCATCCACGCAGGAGTTGAGGCGGCTGCCATACGGCGTCAAAGACGACTGAAAATGGAAGACATGCACAGGATTCAGAGACACTACGAGGCCGGAGAGATGAAAGCGATGGCGTATAAGAACTTGCCTTGTATGGGTTGACAGGCTTCGGTTGAATGAATTGATCCAATATAGGATTCAGAGACAGTACGAGGCCAAAGATAATTGATCCAATTTTTCCGTTTCTGTTGAGCGAGAGACTAGTGTTTGTGTGTGAGAGAGAGAGAGAGAGAGAGAGAGAGAGAGAGAGAGAGAGAGAGAGAGAGAGAGAGAGAGAGAGAGAGAGAGAGAGAGAGAGAGAGAGAGAGAGAGAGAGAGAGAGAGAGAGAGAGAGAGAGAGAGAGAGAGAGAGAGAGAGAGAGAGAGAGAGAGAGAGAGAGAGAGAGAGAGAGAGAGAGAGAGAGAGAGAAATTCGCGCAATTAGTATATGACATGGTCGCGCTATGTCAAAATCGGATGACACCATGTTCGCGCTTTCGTAAAAGGCGCGCTAACGCTCTCCTCCACTTGCTGTTGTCTTGTGATTTGTGTATGGGAAGCCAGTGTCATTTGAAAACTATGGAAGCGTGCTTGTTTCAAAACTATAAATAGTAAACTACTTTGTAAACAATGTTGCTTTTGTCTTTGCTCTCTCTATTTCTCAGTTTCTCCCTTGCAAAACAAAAATGTTAATGGTTTGGATTCGAGATGTGCGGTGACAAACAGACTTTTCTTTTTAGTTTCTTGACTGCACTGAAGAAACAGATTTATTTCGCGTTACTTTATCGCATGTTCAATTCGTAAAATCAATAATACGCTTTCATTAAAATTCGCACGCTGTCGCACACGCACACGCACACGCACACACACACACACACACACATACACACACACACACACACACACACACACACGCACGCACGCACGCACACACGCACACGCACACGCACACACACACTTGTGCGCCCCCCCCCCCCCCCCCATCAATTTGATCTCTTTTTAAAAAAAAAGAAGGTATGTAGAATTCACAATCCTACGGAGTTACAATTTTAAACAAAAGAAAATAAATTAAAAAAGACTGCAGCGCGCGCGCGCGCGCGCGCGTGTGTGTGTGTGTGTGTGTGTGTGTGTGTGTGTGTGTGTGTGTGCGTGCGTGTGCGTGTGCGTGTGCGTGTGCGTGTGCGTGTACGTGTGTGTGTGTGTGTGTGTGTGTGTGTGTGTGTGTGTGTGTGTGTGTGTGTGAGCCTCTGGTACAAGAAAAACTTGTTTCAAGAACACGTGTGATTTACTGATTAACTTGATATTAACTCAATTATTCATAAATCAATTTATTTATTTATTTATGTATTCATTTGACTGATCAATTGATTGACTCTTTCAAGTAAGCCTAATACGTCATTGGTTCAATGGTTTATGAAGTTCGTAAGTGAGAAGGTGATGTGACACAAAAGACAGGTTTAAAGACTTAACTTCACTTAGCCCTACCATCAACTCTTTAGATTTTAATATCTGTCTTTCTCTACACCCATTTCATCCCACACCTCCTTCTGAACGAACTTTAGTGTTTAACGTCCTCTTGACCTGAATCAGACACATATGGGACATTTGTAAATACAAATATGGTGGGAACAATACTGGAGGCAATGCCCGGAGGCAGTACGAAACCAGTAAAGTCCCGATTTTTTTAATTAATACAGATAGGTGTAGCGGTAACCACGCCTCGGGTAAACCTCATCGGCTATGGAACCGCTACAAGTAGTTAAATGCCTGGACATTCATAAGCTCCTCCCAATTTATATGAGGAGTAGATCACGAAGATCCTACAAAATTCTCCTTGCCCCCCCCCCCCCCCTCTCTCTCTCTCTCTCTCTCTCTCTCTCTCTCTCTCTCTCTCTCTCTCTCTCTGCCTGCTCGTCTGCCTCAGTTTCTGTCTGTCTGCTTGTTTGGATGACTGTCTCTCACTGTTTCAATCTCTCTGTATCTGTCTACTCGCCTGTCTCCGTCTGTCTCCCTGCTTTACCTCTGTCTGTCTGTCTCTCTCTCTCTGTGACTGTCTCTGTCTCTCTCTCTGTGCAAATAATATCAAACGTAGCTTAAAACTATCTTGATTATTTAAAAATACAACGTTGGGACTTTCCTGGTATTGCAGTACCTCCAGGATCGTCCCACTATCTTTATTGTTATTAATTTTAATTGTGTGCCTGTTCCAGGGAAGGGGGGAGGGTAGGGGGGGTAGGGGGGGGGGGGGGGGTAGGGGAGGGGGGAGGGGGGAGGGGGGGGGGAGGGTTGACAAGCCTTTCCTTTCCAGAAGTTACGTCAGCTAGCGGAAGATGGGATGGCATCAAAACAGCTGAATCGTTCAAAAATCAATCCAACAGACTCAGGAGAGTTTATTTAACATTTCCTGACGTAGGGACATCACAATTTATGAGTCTATTGTTGTTTATTTGGTATTTTAAAATCGTAGCTAAGCAGACGAAAATGGAGGGCCGCCATTGAAAAAGAAGTTGCAGATAATGCTTCTTCAACAAATCTTGTTTGAAAAAAATAAACTTAGCACGAAAATATCTTTATTTACCGCACATTATGTTTCTTTTACGTTTAATTTAGTAAAATACAGCATTATTATTTTATATTCTATTATTTTATTACACATCCTTTTCATTTTAACCAATCAGGCTTTTAGAGCAGTCCCGGAACAAATGTAAGAATGAAAGTAAGATGACCCCAATGGCGCAAAGTGCTTTTCGTCATTGTTCCTAATCAAGTCATTAATCGCATTATGTTACGCAGTTTTTATTCCAATCGATTACAGAGGTGAGTAAGTAAGTGATTACGATTGTGCTTGGGTACATTGATAGACTAGGCCTTGACTTCAACAGATTGAATTGAAAGAAACAGTTTAGATCTAGATACTGTACACTCTTCGTTTTCTTCTTCTTCTTCTTCTTCCTCTTCTGCTTATGTTAAAAGGCCCATGGTCACCGAGCTGACCATTCTGGCCCCTTTTCTTGGTTTATTGAACATCTAGATCTATTCTGGCCCTGCCAGAGTATTGTACTCAGCCAGAGTAGCGATTGTGTAAAAAGCAAACGAGCATGTGCGTGTGTGTGTGTGTGTGTGTGTGTGTGTGTGTGTGTGTGTGTGTGTGTGTGTGTGTGTGTGTGTGTGTGTGTGCGCGTGTGCGTGTGCGTGCGCGCGCTCGTATCGTCTGTGTGTGTTTGTGGGTGTCGTGTGTGTGCGCGCTTGTGTTTGTGTCTCACAGTCTGTGTGTGTGTGTGTGTGTGTGTGTGTGTGTGTGTGTGTGTGTGTGTGTGTGTGTGTAGATATATCTATGTGTGTGTGTTTGTGTCTCTTGTGTGTGTGAGTGTGTCTGTGTGTCTGTGTATATCTATGTGTATGTCTGTGGGGGTTCCACGACAATTCCCTGCGCACAATCCCCCGCGCACAATTCCCTGCCTACGACAATTCCCTGCGGGCGACAATTCCCTTCAGCTTATTTGCCGATTTTACCGCTAGAAATAC
>CM065681.1:67255-69755 GCA_017654935.2 Phymorhynchus buccinoides | reverse complement strand
TATTGCACGGACGTAACAGGCTGGTGTTGCATAAAATACCTAATCCATTAAATAATTAGCCTTTCCTTATTCGAATTGTTTGCTGTTTGGGAAAGATTCGCCCCTAAATATATTCAGAGGCCACTTCTTGTGGCATGCAGGAAGAACAGAGGATTCATCATTAAATATTGAGTTCAGGGACATTTTTCTAATATTTATTATTATCCATACATTATAAGTGTATCGATCATAGGGTAATTCAAAACTGTATACCTTTTTAATTTATTGCTCCTTGACAGTAAAGCTTCGCATGGATATTGATCAACCTGTTTTCTATTGAAATGTGAAGCATGACGAATATAGTGACTTATTTATTACTATACAATTTGCTATTATATTTCTTTAATAATTTGTCTGTTTTATTAATGGTGTCAGCTGGGCAGTTGTGGTGATCATCAGATTAGCCACATTACCAGGAACACTGACTCCTAGACTTGGCCACTATGTGACTGGGCAGATTTGGAAGTTGTCCCAAACCCCAATTATCTGCAAAATGTGACTACTAGGACTGCTCTTTAATATGTGGGCAGTTCTCGTGGTTATCAAAAGGTCTGCTTTCTTTGGCCGTGTGACCATCAGCCGATGAAATTATGAAAATAATGTTTTACGTCCTCTCGGTCATAGACACATATATTGGGACATTCGTAAATACAAAGATGGTGGGAACAATACTGGCTGCAATGCTCGGAGGCAATGCAACACCAGTAAAGTCCCGAGATTTTAACAATATAGATAGGTGTAGCGGTAACCACGCCTCGGTTAAACCTCATTGGCTATGGTACCGCCACATTAAATAAAGTGGTAAGCTAGCAGCTAAGTGTGTGACCATCAGCCAGTTCTGGTAGTTGCCAAATTTCCCAGTTCACTAAGAAAGCAGACCACAAAACATCTATCTATCTGGCTATCAAGGATAGTCAGCTGACTCATGTGACCACAACTTACATCATCAAAGGGAACCCGCCACTTGTGTCGCCCACGCTCTCCCCCCACTTGTGTTGTCTTGTAACTTGTGTAATGGAAACCAATGTCATTTGAAAACTATAGAATCATGCTTGTTTCAAAAGTTGACAATAGTAAACTAGGGACGAAAATGGTAGAATGAGGAAACTCACCAGGGTTTGGGTTTGGTGATCAATGGTAGAATGGGGAAACTCACCAGGGGTTGGGTTGGGTGGTCAATGGTAGAATGGGGAAACTCACCAGGGTTTGGGTTTGGTGATCAAGGTGCAAAAAGAGAAGAAGCAAGCTTTCCGCTCGTAGAGCTTTCATCAGACTGGGTAACCCCCAGGGGAGAGAGACAGAGTTTAAAAGCAAGATGACAACATCAAATTGAATAGAGCTCAGAATGAAAAAGAGGGTTAATTGAGGTCAGGTAGTGTGAGTAGAAATCATGAACAAATGAGACAGTGAAAGTAAAAAGACAGAATTAAGGGGAAAGGGAGGATATGATGGTAGTGGTTTGAGGAAGCAGGGTGTGAACACACACACACACACACACACACACACATGGGAGAGAGAAAAAACAGCGGGAGGAGGGAGGGGGGTGAGGAATAAATATATAAATAAATAAGTAAATAAATTGAAATAAAATTAAATAAATTACAAATACAAATAAAAAACTAAACATGTTAAAGTACATAAGTTGGGTTTTTTAAATAAAATTTGTTTTTGTAAATAAACAAGTAAAAAAGAAAAACAAGTAAATAAATAAAAGAATGAACGTGAAAGGAGAAAATGTTAGTACAGAAAGGGGAAGGGGGAGGGGAGGGGGTGTTGGAGCTCAGCCGCTGTCACTCTCGGGTGTTGAGGCCAGCACGGGCAAGGGTGCCGAGTCTGGCGATGATGGACCACTCCGACTACTCCGACTAAACTACTTTGTAAACAATGTTGCTTTTGTCTTTGCTCTCTATTTGTCAGTTTGTCCCTTACCAAAAAAAAGAGTTAATGGTTTCGTTTTGAGATGTGCGGCGACAAACTAATGACTTTTCTTTTCAGTTTCTTGACAGTAAGAAACAGTTTTATTTTGCGTTACTTTTATCGCATGTACAATTCGTAAAATCAATAATAGGCTTTCATTAAAATTCGCGCGCGCACGCGCACACGCGCACATACACACACACACACACACACACACACACACACACACACACACACACACACACACACCCCGAGCGTGAACCCCCCCCCCCCCCCCCCCCCCATAAATTTGATCTTTAAAAAAAATTAAAAGATATGTCCTCGAGTTGCATGTAGAATTCACAATCCTACTGAGTTACAGTTTTGAACAAAATAAAATAAGAACTAGCCACGCGCATACGCACGTACATTTAAACTAGCCAATCAGAAGACAGGACTCCTTGCCATGGGATCAGAAGACAGGACTCACTCGCTGTCCAGTTCACCCACAGTGCACTTGTACTGAGCCGTGGAGAACAGGCAGATGTCTGCAAACTGACGAAGT
>CM065681.1:57255-64755 GCA_017654935.2 Phymorhynchus buccinoides | reverse complement strand
GTTAGACTACTTACTGTAAGGTGGTGCGAATTCTACCAATGTGATATGCTAGGGTTAGACTACTTACTGTAAAGTGGTGCGAATTGTACCAATGTGATGGGCTAAGGTTAGACTGCTTACTGTAAGGTGGTGCGAATTCTACCAATGTGATATGCTAGGGTTAGACTGCTTACTGTAAGGTGGTGCGAATTCTACCAATGTGATATGCTAGGGTTAGACTGCTTACTGTAAGGTGGTGCGAATTCTACCAATGTGATATGCTAGGGTTAGACTGCTTACTGTAAGGTGGTGCGAATTGTACCAATGTGATATGCTAGGGTTAGACTGCTTACTGTAAGGTGGTGCGAATTGTACCAATGTGATATGCTAGGGTTAGACTACTTACTGTAAAGTGGTGCGAATTGTACCAATGTGATGGGCTAAGGTTAGACTACTTACTGTAAGGTGGTGCGAATTCTACCAATGTGATATGCTAGGGTTAGACTACTTACTGTAAAGTGGTGCGAATTGTACCAATGTGATGGGCTAAGGTTAGACTGCTTACTGTAAGGTGGTGCGAATTCTACCAATGTGATATGCTAGGGTTAGACTGCTTACTGTAAGGTGGTGCGAATTCTACCAATGTGATATGCTAGGGTTAGACTGCTTACTGTAAGGTGGTGCGAATTCTACCAATGTGATATGCTAGGGTTAGACTGCTTACTGTAAGGTGGTGCGAATTCTACCAATGTGATATGCTAGGGTTAGACTGCTTACTGTAAGGTGGTGCGAATTCTACCAATGTGATATGCTAGGGTTAGACTGCTTACTGTAAGGTGGTGCGAATTGTACCAATGTGATATGCTAGGGTTAGACTGCTTACTGTAAGGTGGTGCGAATTGTACCAGTGTGATATGCTAGGGTTAGACTGCTTACTGTAAGGTGGTGCGAATTGTACCAATGTGATATGCTAGGGTTAGACTGCTTACTGTAAGGTGGTGCGAATTGTACCAATGTGATATGCTAGGGTTAGACTACTTACTGTAAAGTGGTGCGAATTGTACCAATGTGATGGGCTAAGGTTAGACTACTTACTGTAAGGTGGTGCGAATTCTACCAATGTGATATGCTAGGGTTAGACTACTTACTGTAAAGTGGTGCGAATTGTACCAATGTGATGGGCTAAGGTTAGACTGCTTACTGTAAGGTGGTGCGAATTCTACCAATGTGATATGCTAGGGTTAGACTGCTTACTGTAAGGTGGTGCGAATTCTACCAATGTGATATGCTAGGGTTAGACTGCTTACTGTAAGGTGGTGCGAATTGTACCAATGTGATATGCTAGGGTTAGACTGCTTACTGTAAGGTGGTGCGAATTGTACCAATGTGATATGCTAGGGTTAGACTACTTACTGTAAAGTGGTGCGAATTGTACCAATGTGATGGGCTAAGGTTAGACTACTTACTGTAAGGTGGTGCGAATTCTACCAATGTGATATGCTAGGGTTAGACTACTTACTGTAAAGTGGTGCGAATTGTACCAATGTGATGGGCTAAGGTTAGACTGCTTACTGTAAGGTGGTGCGAATTGTACCAATGTGATATGCTAGGGTTAGACTGCTTACTGTAAGGTGGTGCGAATTCTACCAATGTGATATGCTAGGGTTAGACTGCTTACTGTAAGGTGGTGCGAATTCTACCAATGTGATATGCTAGGGTTAGACTGCTTACTGTAAGGTGGTGCGAATTCTACCAATGTGATATGCTAGGGTTAGACTGCTTACTGTAAGGTGGTGCGAATTCTACCAATGTGATATGCTAGGGTTAGACTACTTACTGTAAGGTGGTGCGAATTGTACCAATGTGATATGCTAGGGTTAGACTACTTACTGTAAGGTGGTGCGAATTGTACCAATGTGATATGCTAGGGTTAGACTACTTACTGTAAAGTGGTGCGAATTGTACCAATGTGATATGCTAGGGTTAGACTGCTTACTGTAAGGTGGTGCGAATTGTACCAATGTGATATGCTAGGGTTAGACTGCTTACTGTAAGGTGGTGCGAATTCTACCAATGTGATATGCTAGGGTTAGACTACTTACTGTAAGGTGGTGCGAATTCTACCAATGTGATATGCTAGGGTTAGACTGCTTACTGTAAGGTGGTGCGAATTCTACCAATGTGATATGCTAGGGTTAGACTGCTTACTGTAAGGTGGTGCGAATTCTACCAATGTGATATGCTAGGGATAGACTGCTTACTGTAAGGTGGTGCGAATTCTACCAATGTGATATGCTAGGGTTAGACTGCTTACTGTAAGGTGGTGCGAATTGTACCAATGTGATATGCTAGGGTTAGACTGCTTACTGTAAGGTGGTGCGAATTGTACCAATGTGATATGCTAGGGTTAGACTACTTACTGTAAAGTGGTGCGAATTGTACCAATGTGATGGGCTAAGGTTAGACTACTTACTGTAAGGTGGTGCGAATTCTACCAATGTGATATGCTAGGGTTAGACTACTTACTGTAAAGTGGTGCGAATTGTACCAATGTGATGGGCTAAGGTTAGACTGCTTACTGTAAGGTGGTGCGAATTCTACCAATGTGATATGCTAGGGTTAGACTGCTTACTGTAAGGTGGTGCGAATTCTACCAATGTGATATGCTAGGGTTAGACTGCTTACTGTAAGGTGGTGCGAATTCTACCAATGTGATATGCTAGGGTTAGACTGCTTACTGTAAGGTGGTGCGAATTCTACCAATGTGATATGCTAGGGTTAGACTGCTTACTGTAAGGTGGTGCGAATTCTACCAATGTGATATGCTAGGGTTAGACTACTTACTGTAAAGTGGTGCGAATTGTACCAATGTGATGGGCTAAGGTTAGACTACTTACTGTAAGGTGGTGCGAATTCTACCAATGTGATATGCTAGGGTTAGACTACTTACTGTAAAGTGGTGCGAATTGTACCAATGTGATGGGCTAAGGTTAGACTGCTTACTGTAAGGTGGTGCGAATTCTACCAATGTGATATGCTAGGGTTAGACTGCTTACTGTAAGGTGGTGCGAATTCTACCAATGTGATATGCTAGGGTTAGACTGCTTACTGTAAGGTGGTGCGAATTCTACCAATGTGATATGCTAGGGTTAGACTGCTTACTGTAAGGTGGTGCGAATTCTACCAATGTGATATGCTAGGGTTAGACTGCTTACTGTAAGGTGGTGCGAATTCTACCAATGTGATATGCTAGGGTTAGACTGCTTACTGTAAGGTGGTGCGAATTCTACCAATGTGATATGCTAGGGTTAGACTGCTTACTGTAAGGTGGTGCGAATTGTACCAGTGTGATATGCTAGGGTTAGACTGCTTACTGTAAGGTGGTGCGAATTGTACCAGTGTGATATGCTAGGGTTAGACTGCTTACTGTAAGGTGGTGCGAATTGTACCAATGTGATATGCTAGGGTTAGACTGCTTACTGTAAGGTGGTGCGAATTCTACCAATGTGATATGCTAGGGTTAGACTGCTTACTGTAAGGTGGTGCGAATTCTACCAATGTGATATGCTAGGGTTAGACTGCTTACTGTAAGGTGGTGCGAATTCTACCAATGTGATATGCTAGGGTTAGACTGCTTACTGCAAGGTGGTGCGAATTGTACCAATGTGATATGCTAGGGTTAGACTACTTACTGTAAGGTGGTGCGAATTGTACCAATGTGATGGGCTAAGGTTAGACTGCTTACTGTAAGGTGGTGCGATTTGTACCAATGTGATATGCATTGTGTACATCGTGCGCATTATTGACGCCTTTCTCTTCGCTGTTATTAGCCTAAGATAAAATTTTAAAAAAAGTAAAAGATTAAATTTCAAAGGTGTTTGTAAGTCTGCAGTAGGTGTGTGCATAGAGAGAGTGCCCGGCACTGATTCGCGTTCACGATGACCAATTGATTACGGGTGATTGGTCCAGTGGGCGTGTTCTTATCAACTGACCGGTCAATCACATGACTTAAGGCTGCTCAGGGGCAGGGCCGTATTACCTGATGTAATGTGATTGGCGTTTACGATGACCGATTGCGCAGTTGATTGGGTCAGTGGGCGTGTCATCAATTATGAATTGACCAATCACATGACTTGACGTAATCTGATTGCGTGACTTGTAGTTTACTGTCTTGGGGAGTGGTGTAGACCCTTAAGAAAAGCAAATTGATTTATGAGTATTAACACTAGTACTAACAAAACTATCAGCTTTATTGTGTGTGTATATATATGCGTTAACAGATGACACTTGCGTTGTGTCTTCATCTTTCGACCCCCCCCCCCCCCTCCCCCCCCGGAGCGGTATGATCTTTCGACTCTTGTATAATAATCTTTATTAATTTTAATCGACTCGGCATATAGCCTGTTGTTGACGCCTAGAGTCTTTTCTCTTTAATAAGAGAAAAACCATGTATGCTTTTAAAATGATTTTAACTGTAAAATATAGATCAGACACTGTCTAACGATCTTCTTAATAATAAAACTATACTGACACTTTATAATATTTAATAAAGTCTATTACGTGGATGCGCGCGCTCTAGGTTTGGTGGGTTTTTTGTTTGTGGCACAAGCCACAAACCTATAACTCACTTTGTCGGTCTGTCTGTCTGTCTGTCTGTCGGTCGGTCGGTCTGTCGGTCGGTCCAAAATTGTCGCACTTCAAAGTGAGGCTACAAAATTGTCGCACTTCAAAGTAAGGCTGTACTTCTAATTGAGGCTGTTCTTTAAAATGATGTTTCGTTTTCAATTGTCGCACGCCTCAAACGATTGCGAATCCGCGCTTATTTTGTGGGGTTTTTTGGTTGGTCTGTGCGTGTGTGTGTGTGTGTGTGTGTGTGTGTGTGTGTGTGTGCGTGTGCGTGTGCGTGTGTGTGTGTGCGTGCGTGCGCGCGCGCTCGCTCGCGTGTGTGATCGAGTTGCTGTGTGTATGTGTATTCATGCGTCTGGGGGTGGGTGGGTGTGCGCGTGTGTCTGTGTGTGTGTGTGTGTGTGTGTGTGTGTGTGTGTGTGTGTGTGTGTGTGTGCGTGTGCGTGCGTGCGTGTGCGTGTGCGCGTGTGCGTGTGCGTGTGCGTGTGCGTGTGCGTGCGGGGGTGCGTTCGTGCGTCTGTCTGTGTATGCAATCGCGTGTGCGCATGCGTGTCCTGACAGTGTGTGGTGGTGTGTTGTGGGTGTGGGTGTGCAAGGCTACTTCGCGTTAGTTCTTTGGTTGTTTGTTTTCTTGTTTAATATTTATTGTGTAATGTTTTCTTTTTAATAAATGTACATATGTTTTGTAAAGCACTTAGAGCCCTTACTGAGAATAGGCGCTATATGATTATTATTATTATTTTTATTATTTTTAATTATTATTATTATTTATTTATTTATTTATTTATTTATTTTTATAAAATAAGTGATGAAAACTCGGGAAAAGGGCACAGATGAAAAAAAATCATAACGCGTTGCACGTGGGGAAAGGAGTTGATTGTACAGTGGAGGCGAATAAAAATTAAAAAGAAAAAAAGGAAAAAAGAAAAAGAAGAAACTCGGAAAGAAAACTAAAAGGAGAGACGGAAAGACAGGCGATGAATCGCCAACACGTCCTGTGTGTCTCTGGGCTTTTCACACTGCCATCCGTTCTCTCTGAAAGAAGGAAAGACAGGCGATGAATCGCCAACACGTCCTGTGTGTCTCTGGGCTTTTCACACTGCCATCCGTTCTCTCTGAAAGAAGGAAAGACAGGCGATGAATCGCCAATACGTCCTGTTTGTCTCTGGGCTTTTCACACTGCCATCCGTTCTCTCTGAAAGAAGGAAAGACAGGCGATGAATCGCCAACACGTCCTGTTTGTCTCTGGGCTTTTCACACTGCCATCCGTTCTCTCTGAAAGAAGGAAAGACAGGGGATGAATCGCCAACACGTCCTGTTTGTCTCTGGGCTTTTCACACTGCCATCCGTTCTCTCTGAAAGAAGGAAAGACAGGGGATGAATCGCCAACACGTCCTGTTTGTCTCTGGGCTTTTCACACTGCCATCCGTTCTCTCTGAAAGAAGGAAAGACAGGGGATGAATCGCCAACACGTCCTGTTTGTCTCTGGGCTTTTCACACTGCCATCCGTTCTCTCTGTCTCTGTCTGTTTTTCTTTCATTCACTCTTTCGTTCGTTCTCTATGTCCCTGTTTGTTTTTTATTCTTTCGTTCATTCTCTATGTCCCTGTTTGTTTTTTATTCTTTCGTTCATTCTCTATGTCCCTGTTTTTCATTCACTCTGTCATTCATTCTCTGTGTCTCTATCTGTGTTTCTCCATTCACTCTGTCATTCATTCTCTCTGTCTCTATCTGTGTTTCTCCATTCACTCTGTCATTCATTCTCTCTGTCTCTATCTGTGTTTCTCCATTCACTCTGTTATTCGTTCTCTCTGTCTCTATCTGTGTTTCTCCATTCACTCTGTCATTCGTTCTCTCTGTCTCTACCTGTGTTTTTCATTCACTCTGTCATTCGTTATCTCTGTCTCTATCTGTGTTTTTCCATTCACTTTGTCATTCGTTCTCTCTGTCTCTACCTGTGTTTTTCATTCACTCTGTCATTCATTCTCTCTGTCTCTATCTGTGTTTTTCATTCACTCTGTCATTCGTTCTCTCTGTCTCTACCTGTGTTTTTCATTCACTCTGTCATTCATTCTCTCTGTCTCTATCTGTGTTTCTCCATTCACTCTGTCATTCGTTCTCTCTGTCTCTATCTGTGTTTCTCCATTCACTCTGTCATTCATTCTCTCTGTCTCTATCTGTGTTTCTCCATTCACTCTGTCATTCGTTCTCTCTGTCTCTATCTGTGTTTCTCCATTCACTCTGTCATTCGTTCTCTCTGTCTCTATCTGTGTTTTTCATTCACTCTGTCATTCGTTCTCTCTGTCTCTACCTGTGTTTCTCCATTCACTCTGTCATTCGTTCTCTCTGTCTCTATCTGTGTTTTTTCATTCACTCTGTCATTCGTTCTCTCTGTCTCTATCTGTGTTTTTACATTCACTCTGTCATTCGTTCTCTCTGTCTCTATCTGTGTTTCTCCATTCACTCTGTCATTCGTTCTCTCTGTCTCTATCTGTGTTTCTCCATTCACTCTGTCATTCGTTCTCTCTGTCTCTATCTGTGTTTTTCATTCACTCTGTCATTCGTTCTCTCTGTCTCTATCTGTGTTTTTACATTCACTCTGTCATTCGTTCTCTCTGTCTCTATCTGTGTTTCTCCATTCACTCTGTCATTCGTTCTCTCTGTCTCTATCTGTGTTTCTCCATTCACTCTGTCATTCGTTCTCTCTGTCTCTATCTGTGTTTCTCCATTCACTCTGTCATTCGTTCTCTCTGTCTCTATCTGTGTTTCTCCATTCACTCTGTCATTCGTTCTCTCTGTCTCTATCTGTGTTTTTTTGATTCACTCTGTCATTCGTTCTCTCTGTCTCTATCTGTGTTTCTCCATTCACTCTGGCATTCGTTCTCTCTGTCTCTAT
>CM065681.1:49755-52255 GCA_017654935.2 Phymorhynchus buccinoides | reverse complement strand
CACACACACACACACACACACACACACACACACACACACACACACACACACACACACACACACACATACATACACACACACACACAGAGCTAAACAAACAGTTTGTATAAAAGTAATAATAGGACAACAAGCAAAATTTATAAAAGGGGGTACATAAAAACAAGGTTTAGATTATAAAAGCCAATGCTGAATACTAGAACAATGTAAAATAATGTATGCTAAAGTCAACACACATTCACCCTGGCTCTCTCTCTCTCTCTCTCTCTCTTTCTCCCCCTCTCTCTCTCTCTCTCCTCTCTCTCTCCCCCTCTCCCCCAATCTCTCTCCCCCCTCTCCCTCTCTCTCTCTCTCTCTCTCTCTCTCTCTCTCTCTCTCACTCACACACACACACACACACACACACACACACACACACACACACACACACACACACACACAGCTTAAACCAACAATTTGTATAAAGTAATAATGGGACAATATGCATAAAACAAAATTAAAACAAGAGGCAAAGCCTACAAGGCTCACGTCTGATTGTTATTACTATAGCAGGCATGGGAATTCCCATGACAATTCCCATGCCTGTATAGAGAGAATACTGTTATGTAGACACTTGTGCATCTGAAAACAGAATTAATTTTTATTTTACTGTGTAAATTAAAATTATTTCTATGCACCCCTACCCCTTTCTTTAAAATTTAATTATATGTATGCGCATGTAACATAGTGGAGCCCTATTTTTATTTTTGGCAAACAAGTAAAATTGAAAAGCATATTGACCAAGCTTTCAGAAAAAAACATAGTGACCAATCCCCCACACACACACACACCCGCCGGGGTAAGGGGGGTCTACGGACACCTGTAGTAGGCCTAGTCTTTGCCTGTGGGTCTAAGCCTCTTACTCTTAGAAAATTAATAATTGAAGTTGCGTGATCTGTTACTGTTTTAAACTGATTGTTCATGCGATGAAAACTTGTTCCACATCATCTACATTTCTGTAAGATATTTTATATTAGTCCTAATATTTTATTTTCGTTTCGTTAATCCCCCCCCCCCCCCCCCTCTGCCACAAAGCAAAGGTCAAGGTCACAGCCAGCAAGCTCATCCATGTTTATCTTCCCCTGTACAGTCTTTGCTCATGGTGATCAATCGTCTAGGCCTAACAAAGGATTCGTACGTCGAAGGCAGTGAAATCGAACCCTGGATTTTCCGTATATTTTTTTTCAAGACTGAAATGAATGTGGGCTAAATGTTAAGTACGTCGTCTTGATTATGAGGTAAGGCATGGACTCTAGGCCTAGGCCTTGTTGCCGGAAGTGCAGTAGGCTAAGTTATGCGCAGAGATGATGAGCAAATGAACACGAACAACCGTTACTCAAAGGCGCAAATAAAGCTAAACAACCGGGCCGTCAACGCACACACTCGGTACATCCATTTGTTACAGAAAATATAAGTTGACGACGTTAAAATGTACCTATTTGTACACACCTGAAGTCTTGTGTTTCTTTTTAAAGAGCGTTTTTGTATATCTAATGGAGAGTCTTCTTTCCAGTATCTCCTACTCGGTACAACACAACACTTACAGTAATCTCTGCAACAAATGATTTTCTTTCTTTTGTTCCTTACCGATGTATCTGACTGCTTTGATCGCCATGACTTGAAGGCTCACGTCAAAATCAAGTATCCTGCTAACTTTAACCCTCTAACATCTTATGTTTTTTTGAGAAAATGACAACGTTAAAGTTTCAGTGGAGAGTGAGAGTCTTCTTTAGTTTGAAGAGTGTGACTGAGTCAAGGTTAAAGGTTGCACAACAGTAATCTCTGCAACAAATGATTATCTTTATTTTGTTCTTTATCAATGTATCTGACTGCTTTGATCGTCATGACGTGAAGGCTCACGTCAAAATCAAGTATCCTGCTAACTTTAACCCTCTAACGCCTTATATGTTTAGAGAAAATGACAACGTTAAGGTTTTGAGTTAAGGTTAAAGGTCGGGGCCACGGACGCAACACACACACACACACACACACACACACACACACACACACACACACACACACACACACACACACACACACACACAGACACACAACCGAACATGTACGATACTATAGACTCACTTTGTTTTAAAAAACGACGTGAGCCAATGAATAATATCCCAAGCATAATACACAAAAACAAAGTTTAGATTATAAAAATCAATACTGAATACTAGAACAATGATAAAAGGTATGCTAAAATCAACACACATTCACCCTAGTTCTCCCTCTCTCTCTCCCTTCCTCCCTCCTCCAATCTCCACCCCCCCCCCTCCTCTCTCTCTCTCTCTCACTTCCACACACACACACACACAGACACACATGCACACAAAGCTTAAACCATCATTTGGTTAAAACTAATATAGGATAGAGACATCATAAAAAGCTAGATCATATTATAATAATGTATGCTAAAAATCAACAAAGCAACACAGTTACCCTCTCTACCCCCCATCTCTCTCCC
>CM065681.1:45336-49255 GCA_017654935.2 Phymorhynchus buccinoides | reverse complement strand
CCACTTCAATTATTAATTTTCTAAGAGTAAGAGGCTTAGACCCACAGGCAAAGACTAGGCCTACTACAGGTGTCCGTAGACCCCCCTTACCCCGGCGGGTGTGTGTGTGTGTGTGGGATTGGTCACTATGTTTTTTTCTGAAAGCTTGGTCAATATGCTTTTCAATTTTACTTGTTTGCCAAAAATTAAAAAAAAAAAATAAAAATAGGGCTCCACTATGTTACATGCGCATACATATAATTAAATTTTAAAGAAAGGGGTAGGGGGTGCATAGAAATAATTTTAATTTACACAGTAAAATAAAAATTAATTCTGTTTTCAGATGCACAAGTGTCTACATAACAGTATTCTCTCTATACAGGCATGGGAATTGTCATGGGAATTCCAATGCCTGCTATAGTAATAAAAATCAGACGTGAGCCTTGAAGGCTTTGCCTCTTGTTTTAATTTTGTTTTATGCATATTGTCCCAATTATTACTTTATACAAATTGTTGGTTTAAGCTGTGGTGTGTGTGTTGTGTGTGTGTGTGTGTGTGTGTGTGTGTGTCGTGTGGTTTGTGTGTGTTGATAGAGCATAGAGAGGAAGAAGGAGAGGGAGAGAGCATAGAGACGAGAGGGGTTTATTTATGTGAGATTGTGGTGGGTGAGCAGATAGTTTTGTGGGAGGGAGGGAGGGAGGGAAGAGAGAGAGAGAGAGGGGGGAGAAGAAAGAGAGAGAGTTAGAGAGCCGAGGTGAATGTGTGTTGACTTTAGCATACATTATTTTACATTGTTCTAGTATTCAGCATTGGCTTTTTATAATCTAAACCTTGTTTTTATGTACCCCCTTTTATAAATTTTGTTTGTTGTCCTATTATTACTTTTATACAAAATTTTTGTTTAGCTCTGTGTGTGTGTGTGTATGTATGTGTGTGTGTGTGTTGTGTGTGTGTGTGTGTGTGTGTTGTGTGTGTGTGTGTGTGTGTGTTGGGTGTTTTGTAATGTTTGGGTGTGTGTGGTGTTGTGTGTGTTGTTTGTGTGTGTGTGTTGTTGTTGTGTGTGTGTGTGTGTGTGTGTGTGTGTGTGAGGGGGGAAAGGCATGGTTGAGGGTGGAGTTT
Organism: Phymorhynchus buccinoides; assembly: GCA_017654935.2. Lineage (NCBI taxonomy): Eukaryota > Metazoa > Mollusca > Gastropoda > Neogastropoda > Raphitomidae > Phymorhynchus > Phymorhynchus buccinoides. Next base: position 48,157 of record CM065681.1, on the reverse strand, counting down.
TTGAAAAATATGTTGTGGGGAAGGAGGGGGTGTGTGTGTGTGTGTGTGTGTGTGTGTGTGTGTGTGTGTGTGTTCTGTGTGTGTGTGTGTGTGTGTGTGTGTGTGTGTGTGTGTTGTGTGTGTGTGGTGTTGTGTGTGTGTGTGGTGTGTATGTTAATTGTATTGTAATTTATGTATTTACTGATAGTATTTACTGTATATTGTCTTATTGTCTCTATTTGTATATGTGTTTTATGTGCATGCCACACAAAGAATTTCTTTATGTTTTAAAGACAATAATATATTTTGATTGATTGATTGATTGATTAATTGCTCATTCCATGGTCCTCTATCATGCATGGACTTTCATTCCATTGTTCTCTATCATGCATGGACTTTCATTCCCTGGTCCTCTATCATGCAGGGACTTTCTTCCATTGTCCTGTATCATGCAGACTTGCATTCCATGGTCCTCTATCATGGCATGGACTTTCATCCATGATCCTCTATCATGCCTGGACTTTCATTCCATGGTCCTCTATCATGCAGTGGACTTTCATTCCATGGTCCTCTATCCTGCATGGACTTTCATTCCATGGTCCTATATCATGCAGGGACTTTCATTCCATTGTCATATTCAGGATTTTTCATCCTGTGTTCTTGTGTTGTGCATGCCTTTGGTGTGTGTATGATGTTTGTGTGTGTGAAAGTACACGTCAAATGGTCAATTTTTTAAATTTTCAGATGGTACATTGCATACAGCCATGTGTGGTGTGTGTGTGTGTGTGTTGTAAAGTTTGAAAGTTGATTTTAAAAAAAATATTCACAGTACTCATTTTTAATGCTTCAAATGTTTTTGACCATGTTTTTTTTTAACGTGTTGTTTGTGTGTGACAGCATCCAAATGTCCTTTTATATTATTTTAAAAGGACAATAAGTGTGATCGATTGATTGATTGATTATGCGTATTAACTTAATTCAAGAACTATCAGTTAGGCCTACATGGATGAACTTTCTTTTATTTTTAGGGCTACACCCCAAAACAGCATCTTTTGTTTTTTTAGTCCTGCATAATGCAGACACTTTTATTTTCTTAGGTCTACGCATTACAGCAACTGTCTTTCTAGAGGCGTAAACAGTGGAACACATTCATTCCTTTTGTCTACACAATGCTAAGCTGTTCGTTTCTTAACTTGATGCAACCCAATGCAGAAACTTTCATTCCTTATTATTAGAAGACCAGTATGCAATCACTTTTGTTTTTATTAGACTAGTGTTACACAGTGCAGATTTCTCTTGCCATAGTTTTGCACTACGGGAACTTTGACGCTTTAGGCTTACCAGGGATGTACAGTAGACATCCTTGGGCTCACACAATATTCTTAGCGCCTATCTCCAAAACCACGGACCTACATTCTAATTCTAATGTAGGTCCGTGTCCCAAACGCAACACATTGCTATTTGTTGCTAGTGACGCTGTGTGCGGAGTACTGAGCTATAAATAGCTCTGGCGCGGAGCACGAAAATCTATGACGTCAGTCGAGTCAAAAAGTCTACACCTTCAGCACTGTGCAATACCCCTGAGACAGCGGGGATCCCTTGACCTCACAGCACCGATGTATTTTTAGCTTTGTGCCTCACAGCCACGTAATTGACAGTCAACAAGGGATCCCCGCTGTCTCAGGGGTATTGTACAGTGCTGAAGGTAGATAAACTCAGTTGTATTTGCTTTGAATATTTTAATTTACAAAATGAACAACATTGACCCTAACACTTTAAAGATTTGCTGAGTGGCATTTAGAGTTTTAATGTTTGTATTGGTGCAATGAATAACAAGGAAAAAAGCATTACCCCAAATAACATCAGATGCTGCCCAAATGTTTTTTCGTTTGCCTTACTAACGGTTTTCCGCTTTGTTGCATTTCGGTTGTGATAAAATATTTCTCATTCATTGTCCAAACTTCTTACACAATTATTAACCCTCAATCTTCTACCAGTTGCTAGGAAACCAGGTGGTACGAATTGCATGACAGGTACTATATCAATAAGTCTCCCCTGTGTGTATCAAGGACTGATTGAAAGAATAGGCATTGCTTAAAATCTATATCCTTGGAAAATAAAGTTTAAGTTTACAACTCACTCTCTCTCTCTCTCTCTCTCTCTCTCTCTCTCTCTCTCTCTCTCTCTCTCTCTGCATAAATGATACCAACATTGAAGAAGTTAGCAGTCATAAGGTGCTTGGCGTTGTCATTGACAGCAACCTTTCATGGTCAGAACATATAACTATGGTTTGCAAAACTGTGTCTATGAAGATTTATCAATTGTCTAAGATAAAACACTTTTTTAATTTCCATTCTCGTAGAATTTTTTTCCACTCTTTTATTGAATCTCACATTAATTATGCGTCAACTGTTTGGGACGGTGCTAGTGATAATATTTTAAAACCTCTTTCAAGTCTTCATAGACGTGCTTTAAAGCTAATCATGTTGAAATCTTCAAAACTTACAGCGACTGACTACTTAAGCTTGGATATATTACCCTTTCAATTAAAACTTAAACACAACAAAGCAGTCTTTATGTTCAAAATTTTATCGGGACATGCCCCACAGTCGCTTATAAATAAGTTTGTTGTCAATGATCGGCGCCATGTACACAAAATCATTCTCCCACTACCAAGAATCGATTTATTTAAGACAAGTTTGGTTTATTCTGGCGGAACTCTGTGGAACACCATCTTGGCCAGTTTTAAAAGTGAAACAACAGTAGGACTATTAACTTTTAAAAAGAATTATAAAAAAAGATCTCCTAACCAATTTCATTCTTTGCAATAAAATGTTTTCCA
>CM065681.1:27836-42836 GCA_017654935.2 Phymorhynchus buccinoides | reverse complement strand
AGAGAACGAATCCACAGAGTGAATGGAGAAACACAGATAGAGACAGAGAGAACGAATGACAGAGTGAATGGAGAAACACAGATAGAGACAGAGAGAATGAATGACAGAGTGAATGGAGAAACACAGATAGAGACAGAGAGAATGAATGACAGAGTGAATGAAAAACACAGATAGAGACAGAGAGAACGAATGACAGAGTGAATGGAGAAACACAGGTAGAGACAGAGAGAACGAATGACAGAGTGAATGAAAAACACAGATAGAGACAGAGAGAACGAATGACAGAGTGAATGGAGAAACACAGATAGAGACAGAGAGAACGAATGACAGAGTGAATGGAGAAACACAGATAGAGACAGAGAGAATGAATGACAGAGTGAATGGAGAAACACAGATAGAGACAGAGAGAACGAATGACAGAGTGAATGGAGAAACACAGATAGAGACAGAGAGAATGAATGACAGAGTGAATGAAAAACACAGGTAGAGACAGAGAGAACGAATGACAGAGTGAATGGAAAAACACAGATAGAGACAGAGAGAATGAATGACAGAGTGAATGAAAAACACAGGTAGAGACAGAGAGAACGAATGACAAAGTGAATGGAAAAACACAGATAGAGACAGAGATAACGAATGACAGAGTGAATGAAAAACACAGGTAGAGACAGAGAGAACGAATGACAGAGTGAATGGATAAACACAGATAGAGACACAGAGAACGAATAACAGAGTGAATGGAGAAACACAGATAGAGACAGAGAGAACGAATAACAGAGTGAATGGAGAAACACAGATAGAGACAGAGAGAATGAATGACAGAGTGAATGGAGAAACACAGATAGAGACAGAGAGAATGAATGACAGAGTGAATGGAGAAACACAGATAGAGACACAGAGAATGAATGACAGAGTGAATGAAAAACAGGGACATAGAGAATGAACGAAAGAATAAAAAACAAACAGGGACATAGAGAACGAACGAAAGAGTGAATGAAAGAAAAACAGACAGAGACAGAGAGAACGGATGGCAGTGTGAAAAGCCCAGAGACAAACAGGACGTGTTGGCGATTCATCCCCTGTCTTTCCTTCTTTCAGAGAGAACGGATGGCAGTGTGAAAAGCCCAGAGACAAACAGGACGTGTTGGCGATTCATCGCCTGTCTTTCCTTCTTTCAGAGAGAACGGATGGCAGTGTGAAAAGCCCAGAGACAAACAGGACGTGTTGGCGATTCATCGCCTGTCTTTCCTTCTTTCAGAGAGAACGGATGGCAGTGTGAAAAGCCCAGAGACAAACAGGACGTGTTGGCGATTCATCGCCTGTCTTTCCTTCTTTCAGATGGCAGTGTGAAAAGCCCAGAGACAAACAGGACGTGTTGGCGATTCAACGCCTGTCTTTCCTTCTCTCGGATGGCAGTTTCGATTCATCGAGCCTTCTCAGAGAGAACGGATTTCACCGAGTTTTCTCTTTCTCTCTTTTAGTTTTCTTTCCGAGTTTCCTTTTTCTTTTTCTCTTTTAATTTTTATTCGCCTCCACTGTACAATCAATCCCCACGTGCAACGCGTTATGATTTTTTTTATCTGTGCCCTTTTCCCGAGTTTTCATCACTTATTTTCATAAAAATAATAAATAAATAAATAATAATAATCGATTAATATAGCGCTATAGTGTATACTCATATAGCGCCTATTCTCAGTAAGGGCTCTAAGCGCTTTACAAAACATATGTACATTTATTAAAAAGAAAACATTACACAATAAATATTAAACAAGAAAACAAACAACCAAAGAACTAACGCGGAGTATCCTTGCACACCCACACCCACAACACACCACCACACACTGTCAGGACACGCATGCGCACACGCGATTGCATACACAGACAGACGCACGAACGCACCCCCGCACGCACACGCACACGCACACGCACACGCACACACGCGCACACGCACACGCACGCACGCACACGCACACACACACACACACACACACACACACACACACACACACACACACACAGACACACGCGCACACCCACCCACCCAGACGCATGAATACACATACACACAGCAACTCGATCACACACGCGAGCGAGCGCGCGCGCACGGCACGCACGCACACACGCACACGCACACGCACACGCACACACACACACACACACACACACACACACACACGCACAGACCAACCAAAAAACCCCACAAAATAAGCGCGGATTCGCAATCGTTTGAGGCGTGCGACAATTGAAAACGAAACATCATTTTAAAGAACAGCCTCAATTAGAAGTACAGCCTTACTTTGAAGTGCGACAATTTTGTAGCCTCACTTTGAAGTGCGACAATTTTGGACCGACCGACAGACCGACCGACAGACAGACCGACAGACAGACCGACAAAGTGAGTTATAGGTTTGTGGCTTGTGCCACAAACAAAAAACCCACCAAACCTAGAGCGCGCGCATCCACGTAATAGACTTTATTAAATATTATAAAGTGTCAGTATAGTTTTATTATTAAGAAGATCGTTAGACAGTGTCTGATCTATATTTTACAGTTAAAATCATTTTAAAAGCATACATGGTTTTTCTCTTATTAAAGAGAAAAGACTCTAGGCGTCAACAATAGGCTATATGCCGAGTCGATTAAAATTAATAAAGATTATTATACAAGAGTCGAAAGATCATACCGCTCCGGGGGGGAGGGGGGGGGGGGGGGGTCGAAAGATGAAGACACAACGCAAGTGTCATCTGTTAACGCATATATATACACACACAATAAAGCTGATAGTTTTGTTAGTACTAGTGTTAATACTCATAAATCAATTTGCTTTTCTTAAGGGTCTACACCACTCCCCAAGACAGTAAACTACAAGTCACGCAATCAGATTACGTCAAGTCATGTGATTGGTCAATTCATAATTGATGACACGCCCACTGACCCAATCAACTGCGCAATCGGTCATCGTAAACGCCAATCACATTACATCAGGTAATACGGCCCTGCCCCTGAGCAGCCTTAAGTCATGTGATTGACCGGTCAGTTGATAAGAACACGCCCACTGGACCAATCACCCGTAATCAATTGGTCATCGTGAACGCGAATCAGTGCCGGGCACTCTCTCTATGCACACACCTACTGCAGACTTACAAACACCTTTGAAATTTAATCTTTTACTTTTTTTAAAATTTTATCTTAGGCTAATAACAGCGAAGAGAAAGGCGTCAATAATGCGCACGATGTACACAATGCATATCACATTGGTACAAATCGCACCACCTTACAGTAAGCAGTCTAACCTTAGCCCATCACATTGGTACAATTCGCACCACCTTACAGTAAGTAGTCTAACCCTAGCATATCACATTGGTACAATTCGCACCACCTTGCAGTAAGCAGTCTAACCCTAGCATATCACATTGGTAGAATTCGCACCACCTTACAGTAAGCAGTCTAACCCTAGCATATCACATTGGTAGAATTCGCACCACCTTACAGTAAGCAGTCTAACCCTAGCATATCACATTGGTAGAATTCGCACCACCTTACAGTAAGCAGTCTAACCCTAGCATATCACATTGGTACAATTCGCACCACCTTACCCTAGTCCATTGGCAGTACTGCAGTCTAACCCTAGCATATCACACTGGTACAATTCGCACCACCTTACAGTAAGAAGTCTAACCCTAGCATATCACATTGGTACAATTCGCACCACCTTACAGTAAGCAGTCTAACCCTAGCATATCACATTGGTAGAATTCGCACCACCTTACAGTAAGCAGTCTAACCCTAGCATATCACATTGGTACAATTCGCACCACCTTACAGTAAGCAGTCTAACCCTAGCATATCACATTGGTAGAATTCGCACCACCTTACAGTAAGCAGTCTATCCCTAGCATATCACATTGGTAGAATTCGCACCACCTTACAGTAAGCAGTCTAACCCTAGCATATCACATTGGTAGAATTCGCACTTTCTAACCTTACAGTAAGCAGTCTAACCCTAGCATATCACATTGGTAGAATTCGCACCACCTTACAGTAAGCAGTCTAACCTTAGCCCATCACATTGGTACAATTCGCACCACTTTACAGTAAGTAGTCTAACCCTAGCATATCACATTGGTATTCACCATTACAGTAAGTAGATCTAATAGCTCTATCACATTGTCCTCGACTCACTCCCCCCACTTTACAGTAAGTAGTCTAACCCTAGCCACATTGGTATTCGCACCACCTTACAGTAAGCATAACCCTAGCATATTGGTACAATTCGCAGTAACCACCCTTTACAGTAATTCGCACCACCTTACAGTAAGCAGTCTAAAGTCATCCTAAAAGCATACATCACACATTGGTAGAATTCGCACCACCTTTACCAGTAAGTAGTCTAACCTTAGCCCATCACATTGGTACAATTCGCACCACCTTACAGTAAGCAGTCTAACCCTAGCATATCACATTGGTACAATTCGCACCACCTTCACACAGTAGTCTAACCCTAGCATATCACATTGGTACAATTACCACCTTAGTAAGAATAACCCTAGCATATCACATTGGTAGAATTCGCACCACCTTACAGTAAGCAGTCTAACCCTAGCATATCACATTGGTAGAATTCGCACCACCTTACAGTAAGCAGTCTATCCCTAGCATATCACATTGGTAGAATTCGCACCACCTTACAGTAAGTAAGTCTAACCCTAGCATATCACATTGGTACTAATTCGCACCACCTTACAGTAAGTAGTCTAACCCTAGCATATCACATTGGTAGAAGCACCACCTTACAGTAAGCAGTCTAACCTAGCATATACATTGGTAGAATTCGCACCACCTTACAGTAAGCAGTCTAACCTTAAGCAGCCCATCACATTGGTACAATTCGCACCACTTTACAGTAAGTAGTCTAACCCTAGCATATCACATTGGTAGAATTCGCACCACCTTACAGTAAGTAGTCTAACCTTAGCCCATCACATTGGTACAATTCGCACCACTTTACAGTAAGTAGTCTAACCCTAGCATATCACATTGGTAGAATTCGCACCACCTTACAGTAAGCAGTCTAACCCTAGCATATCACATTGGTAGAATTCGCACCACCTTACAGTAAGCAGTCTATCCCTAGCATATCACATTGGTAGAATTCGCACCACCTTACAGTAAGCAGTCTAACCCTAGCATATCACATTGGTAGAATTCGCACCACCTTACAGTAAGCAGTCTAACCCTAGCATATCACATTGGTACAATTCGCACTTTACAGTAAGCAGTCTTAGCCCATTACAGTACCAGTAAGTAGTCTAACCCTAGCATATCACATTGGTAGAATTCGCACCACCTTACAGTAAGTAGTCTAACCTTAGCCCATCACATTGGTACAATTCGCACCACTTTACAGTAAGTAGTCTAACCCTAGCATATCACATTGGTACAATTCGCACCACCTTACAGTAAGCAGTCTAACCCTAGCATATCACATTGGTACAATTCGCACCACCTTACAGTAAGCAGTCTAACCCTAGCATATCACATTGGTAGAATTCGCACCACCTTACAGTAAGCAGTCTAACCCTAGCATATCACATTGGTAGAATTCGCACCACCTTACAGTAAGCAGTCTAACCTTAGCCCATCACATTGGTACAATTCGCACCACTTTACAGTAAGTAGTCTAACCCTAGCATATCACATTGGTAGAATTCGCACCACCTTACAGTAAGTAGTCTAACCTTAGCCCATCACATTGGTACAATTCGCACCACTTTACAGTAAGTAGTCTAACCCTAGCATATCACATTGGTACAATTCGCACCACCTTACAGTAAGCAGTCTAACCCTAGCATATCACACTGGTACAATTCGCACCACCTTACAGTAAGCAGTCTAACCCTAGCATATCACATTGGTACAATTCGCACCACCTTACAGTAAGCAGTCTAACCCTAGCATATCACATTGGTAGAATTCGCACCACCTTACAGTAAGCAGTCTAACCCTAGCATATCACATTGGTAGAATTCGCACCACCTTACAGTAAGCAGTCTAACCCTAGCATATCACATTGGTAGAATTCGCACCACCTTACAGTAAGCAGTCTAACCCTAGCATATCACATTGGTAGAATTCGCACCACCTTACAGTAAGCAGTCTAACCCTAGCATATCACATTGGTACAATTCGCACCACCTTACAGTAAGCAGTCTAACCCTAGCATATCACATTGGTAGAATTCGCACCACCTTACAGTAAGCAGTCTAACCTTAGCCCATCACATTGGTACAATTCGCACCACTTTACAGTAAGTAGTCTAACCCTAGCATATCACATTGGTAGAATTCGCACCACCTTACAGTAAGCAGTCTAACCTTAGCCCATCACATTGGTACAATTCGCACCACTTTACAGTAAGTAGTCTAACCCTAGCATATCACATTGGTACAATTCGCACCACCTTACAGTAAGCAGTCTAACCCTAGCATATCACATTGGTACAATTCGCACCACCTTACAGTAAGCAGTCTAACCCTAGCATATCACATTGGTACCCTAATTCGCACCACCTTACAGTAAGCAGTCTAACCCTAGCATATCACATTGGTAGAATTCGCACCACCTTACAGTAAGTCTAACCTTAGTCTAACCACCAGTAAGTAGTCTAACCCTAGCATATCACATTGGTAGAATTCGCACCACCTTACAGTAAGCAGTCTAACCCTAGCATATCACATTGGTACAATTCGCACCACCTTACAGTAAGCAGTCTAACCCTAGCATATCACATTGGTACAATTCGCACCACCTTACAGTAAGCAGTCTAACCCTAGCATATCACATTGGTACAATTCGCACCACCTTACAGTAAGCAGTCTAACCCTAGCATATCACATTGGTACAATTCGCACCACCTTACAGTAAGCAGTCTAACCCTAGCATATCACATTGGTACAATTCGCACCACCTTACAGTAAGTAGTCTAACCCTAGCATATCACATTGGTAGAATTCGCACCACCTTACAGTAAGCAGTCTAACCCTAGCATATCACATTGGTACAATTCGCACCACCTTACAGTAAGCAGTCTAACCCTAGCATATCACATTGGTAGAATTCGCACCACCTTACAGTAAGCAGTCTAACCCTAGCATATCACATTGGTACAATTCGCACCACCTTACAGTAAGCAGTCTAACCCTAGCATATCACATTGGTAGAATTCGCACCACCTTACAGTAAGCAGTCTATTCGCACCACCCTAGCATATCACATTGGTAGAATTCGCACCACCTTACAGTAAGTAGTCTAACCCTAGCATATCACATTGGTAGAATTCGCACCACCTTACAGTAAGTAGTCTAACCCTAGCATATCACATTGGTAGAATTCGCACCACCTTACAGTAAGCAGTCTAACCCTAGCATATCACATTGGTACAATTCGCACCACCTTACAGTAAGCAGTCTAACCCTAGCATATCACATTGGTACAATTCGCACCACCTTACAGTAAGTAGTCTAACCCTAGCATATCACATTGGTACAATTCGCACCACCTTACAGTAAGCAGTCTAACCCTAGCATATCACATTGGTAGAATTCGCACCACCTTACAGTAAGCAGTCTAACCCTAGCATATCACATTGGTACAATTCGCACCACCTTACAGTAAGCAGTCTAACCCTAGCATATCACATTGGTACAATTCGCACCACCTTACAGTAAGTAGTCTAACCCTAGCATATCACATTGGTAAAACCCCAGGAAAAAAATTCGCACACACTTTACAGTAAGAAGTCTAACCCTAGCATATCACATTGGTAGAATTCGCACCACCTTACAGTAAGCAGTCTAACCCTAGCATATCACATTGGTAGAATTCGCACCACCTTACAGTAAGCAGTCTAACCCTAGCATATCACATTGGTACAATTCGCACCACCTTACAGTAAGCAGTCTAACCCTAGCATATCACATTGGTAGAATTCGCACCACCTTACAGTAAGCAGTCTAACCCTAGCATATCACATTGGTACAATTCGCACCACTTTACAGTAAGTAGTCTAACCCTAGCATATCACATTGGTACAATTCGCACCACCTTACAGTAAGTAGTCTAACCCTAGCATATCACATTGGTAGAATTCGCACCACCTTACAGTAAGTAGTCTAACCTTAGCCCATCACATTGGTACAATTCGCACCACTTTACAGTAAGTAGTCTAACCCTAGCATATCACATTGGTACAATTCGCACCACCTTACAGTAAGCAGTCTAACCCTAGCATATCACATTGGTACAATTCGCACCACCTTACAGTAAGCAGTCTAACCCTAGCATATCACATTGGTAGAATTCGCACCACCTTACAGTAAGCAGTCTAACCCTAGCATATCACATTGGTACAATTCGCACCACCTTACAGTAAGCAGTCTAACCTTAGCCCATCACATTGGTACAATTCGCACCACTTTACAGTAAGTAGTCTAACCCTAGCATATCACATTGGTAGAATTCGCACCACCTTACAGTAAGTAGTCTAACCTTAGCCCATCACATTGGTACAATTCGCACCACTTTACAGTAAGTAGTCTAACCCTAGCATATCACATTGGTACAATTCGCACCACCTTACAGTAAGCAGTCTAACCCTAGCATATCACACTGGTACAATTCGCACCACCTTACAGTAAGCAGTCTAACCCTAGCATATCACATTGGTACAATTCGCACCACCTTACAGTAAGCAGTCTAACCCTAGCATATCACATTGGTACAATTCGCACCACCTTACAGTAAGCAGTCTAACCCTAGCATATCACATTGGTAGAATTCGCACCACCTTACAGTAAGCAGTCTAACCCTAGCATATCACATTGGTAGAATTCGCACCACCTTACAGTAAGCAGTCTAACCCTAGCATATCACATTGGTAGAATTCGCACCACCTTACAGTAAGCAGTCTAACCCTAGCATATCACATTGGTAGAATTCGCACCACCTTACAGTAAGCAGTCTAACCCTAGCATATCACATTGGTAGAATTCGCACCACCTTACAGTAAGCAGTCTAACCTTAGCCCATCACATTGGTACAATTCGCACCACTTTACAGTAAGTAGTCTAACCCTAGCATATCACATTGGTAGAATTCGCACCACCTTACAGTAAGTAGTCTAACCTTAGCCCATCACATTGGTACAATTCGCACCACTTTACAGTAAGTAGTCTAACCCTAGCATATCACATTGGTACAATTCGCACCACCTTACAGTAAGCAGTCTAACCCTAGCATATCACATTGGTACAATTCGCACCACCTTACAGTAAGCAGTCTAACCCTAGCATATCACATTGGTAGAATTCGCACCACCTTACAGTAAGCAGTCTAACCCTAGCATATCACATTGGTAGAATTCGCACCACCTTACAGTAAGCAGTCTAACCCTAGCATATCACATTGGTAGAATTCGCACCACCTTACAGTAAGCAGTCTAACCTTAGCCCATCACATTGGTACAATTCGCACCACTTTACAGTAAGTAGTCTAACCCTAGCATATCACATTGGTAGAATTCGCACCACCTTACAGTAAGTAGTCTAACCCTAGCCCATCACATTGGTACAATTCGCACCACTTTACAGTAAGTAGTCTAACCCTAGCATATCACATTGGTACAATTCGCACCACCTTACAGTAAGTAGTCTAACCCTAGCATATCACATTGGTAGAATTCGCACCACCTTACAGTAAGCAGTCTAACCCTAGCATATCACATTGGTAGAATTCGCACAACTTTACAGTAAGTAGTCTAACCCTAGCATATCACATTGGTAGAATTCGCACCACCTTACAGTAAGCAGTCTAACCCTAGCATATCACATTGGTACAATTCGCACCACTTTACAGTAAGCAGTCTAACCCTAGCATATCACATTGGTACAATTCGCACCACCTTACAGTAAGCAGTCTAACCCTAGCATATCACATTGGTAGAATTCGCACCACCTTACAGTAAGCAGTCTAACCCTAGCATATCACATTGGTAGAATTCGCACCACCTTACAGTAAGCAGTCTAACCCTAGCATATCACATTGGTAGAATTCGCACCACCTTACAGTAAGCAGTCTAACCCTAGCATATCACATTGGTAGAATTCGCACCACCTTACAGTAAGCAATCTAACCTTAGCCCATCACATTGGTACAATTCGCACCACTTTACAGTAAGTAGTCTAACCCTAGCATATCACATTGGTAGAATTCGCACCACCTTACAGTAAGTAGTCTAACCTTAGCCCATCACATTGGTACAATTCGCACCACTTTACAGTAAGTAGTCTAACCCTAGCATATCACATTGGTACAATTCGCACCACCTTACAGTAAGCAGTCTAACCCTAGCATATCACATTGGTACAATTCGCACCACCTTACAGTAAGCAGTCTAACCTTAGCCCATCACATTGGTACAATTCGCACCACTTTACAGTAAGTAGTCTAACCCTAGCATATCACATTGGTAGAATTCGCACCACCTTACAGTAAGTAGTCTAACCTTAGCCCATCACATTGGTACAATTCGCACCACTTTACAGTAAGTAGTCTAACCCTAGCATATCACATTGGTACAATTCGCACAACTTTACAGTAAGTAGTCTAACCTTAGCCCATCACATTGGTACAATTCGCACCACTTTACAGTAAGTAGTCTAACCCTAGCATATCACATTGGTACAATTCACACCTGTGTTATAGACCATTCATCAAGAAATGTTGTGAAAAAAACTGCATTAAAATACATGCAAAACTTCGCGAGAGATATTAGCGATTATGTGTTTTGGGGTTTGAACCCCGTAACTGGCGCGACCTTGATCTTAATGTAAAACTAAATACATCAGTGGATAGCTTGCATCTTGGCGAACTAGTATGCCAAATTTGATGATGATAGTCTGAATAGTTTTTGAGAAAAAACGGACGAATAGCCGGACGGAGGCACGCCGGACGGACGGACGGACAACCGGACGGACGCATCAGACAAAAACAATAACACGAATCAAAGGAAACTTAAACAACAAAAACTAAGTAACTGCAAAAAAAAAGGGGGGGAAATGAGGGTAATGGGAGACGGGAGGTGGGAGGTGTGTGTGTGTGTGTGTGTGTGTGTGTGGGGGGGGGGGGGGGGTATACTAAGGCACACACATAATCATAAGGTGAATAATCGGAACCTATGACCCCTCCCAAAAAATAATTTAAAAAAATGAAGCTATTATTACTATTAATATTCTGGTTTCGAAATATGTGATACGCTGTTTTAAATGAATTAATACTGTTTTTTGTTTTAAATAAGATGGCAAGGAGTTCCACAGGTTTCCACCTGAGAAAGTTAACCTTGTTTTGAAAAGATCAGTTCTGGGTTTGGGGATAAGAATATTGTTGGTATATCTTGACTGGTTCAATGGAAATCTTTTTGTTAAAGTTGAAGGTGCCAAACCATTCATAATTCTGTACATGTTGTACAGAAATGTTACCATAGGGAGGGCCAAGGTTTTGATATAATGCTATGTTCTCTACTTTACATGTTGTACACAAATGTTACCATAGGGAGGGCCAAGGTTTTGATATAATACTATGTTCTCTACTTTTACATGTTGTACACAAATGTTACCATAGGGAGGGCCAAGGTTTTGATATAATACTATGTTCTCTACTTTACATGTTGTACAGAAATGTTACCATAGGGAGGGCCAAGGTTTTGATATAATACTATTCTCTACTTTACATGTTGTACAGAAATGTTACCATAGGGAGGGCCAAGGTTTTGATATAATACTATGTTCTCTACTTTACATGTTGTACACAAATGTTACCATAGGGAGGGCGTGTGTGTGTGTGTGTGTGTGTGTGTGTGTGTGTGTGTGTGTGTGTGTGGTGTGTGTGTGTGTGTGTGTGTTGTGTGTGTGAGTGTGTGTGTGTGCGTGTGCTGTGCGCGTGTGCGTGCGTGCTGTGTACGTGCCTGCGTGCGTGCCTGCGTGCGTGTGGTGCATGCGTGCGTGCGTGCGTGCGTGCGTGCGTGCGTGCGTGCGTGTGCGCACTTCGTCAGTTTGCAGACATCTGCCTGTTCTCCACGGCTCAGTACAAGTGCACTGTGGGTGAACTGGACAGCGAGTGAGTCCTGTCTTCTGATTGGCAAGTTTAGTCCATGGCAAGGAGTCCTGTCTTCTGATTGGCTAGTTTAAATGTACGTGCGTATGCGCGTGGCTAGTTCTTATTTTATTTTGTTCAAAACTGTAACTCAGTAGGATTGTGAATTCTACATGCAACTCGAGGACATATCTTTTAATTTTTTTTAAAGATCAAAAATTTATGGGGGGGGGGGGGGGGGGGGGGGGGGGGGGGGTTCACGCTCGGGGTGTGGTGTGTGTGTGTGTGTGTGTGTGTGTGTGTGTGTGTGTATGTGCGCGTAGTGCGCGTGCGCGCGCGAATTTTAATGAAAGCCTATTATTGATTTTACGAATTGTACATGCGATAAAAGTAACGCAAAATAAAACTGTTTCTTACTGTCAAGAAACTGAAAAGAAAAGTCATTAGTTTGTCGCCGCACATCTCAAAACGAAACCATTAACTCTTTTTTTTGGTAAGGGACAAACTGACAAATAGAGAGCAAAGACAAAAGCAACATTGTTTACAAAGTAGTTTAGTCGGAGTAGTCGGAGTGGTCCATCATCGCCAGACCGGGGCAACAACCCTTGCCGTGCGGCCTCAACACAACCCGAGATTACAGCGGCTGAGGCCTCCCAACACCCCCCTCCCCTCTACCGCCACCTATTCGCGTCCTATTCTTGTAACTGAACATTTTCTCCTTCTCACGTTCATTCTTTTTTATTTATTTACTTGTTTTTTCTTTTTTACCTTGTTTTATTTTACAAAAAACAATTTTATTTAAAAAACCCACTTATGTAACTTTAACATGTTAGTTTTTTTTTTATTGTATTTGTATTTATTGATAAATTTTTACTTTCAATTTATTTACTTTGTTAGTTTAGTATTTATGCTTCTTACACTTATCCTCACGCTGCCCCCTCCCTCCTCTCCGCTGTTTTTTCTCATCTCCCATGTGTGTGTGTGTGTGTGTGTGTTGTAGGGTTTCACGACCGACCTGCTTCCTTCCCCTCAAAAACCACTACCATCATATCCTCCCTTTTCCCTTAATTCTGTCTTGTTACTTTCAACTGTCTCATTTGTTCATGATTTCTACTCACACTACCTGACCGTCAATTAACCTCTTTTTCATTCTGAGCTCTATTCAATTTGATGTTGTCATCTTGCTTTTAAACTCTGTCCCTCTCCCCACTAACCCCCAGTCTGATAAAAGCTCTACGAGCGGAAAGCTTGCCTCTTCCCTTTTTCTACCTTGATCACCAAAACCCAAACCCTGGTGAGTTTCCCCTTTCTACCATTGATCACCCAACCCAACCACTGGTGAGTTTCCCTATTCTACCATTGATCACCAAACCCAAACCCTGGTGAGTTTCCTCATTCTCTCTAAAAAAGAAAATTCTACATTTTCGTCCTCAGTTTAACTATTGTCACTTTGACACAAGCATGATTCTATGTTTCAATGACATATTGGTTTTTCCATTACACAAGTTACAACAACCAAGTGGGGTGTGCATAGCGTGGGCACACCAGTGGCGGGTGTTCCCCTTTGATGATTAAAGTTGTGGTCAATGAGTCAGCTGACTATCTTGTAGCCAGATAGATAGAGTGTTTTTTGTGGTCTGCCTTTCCTTTTAGTGAACTGGGATTTGGCAACTACCATAACTGCTGATGGTCACAACATAAAAGAAACAAACACACTAGCTGCTAGCTTCCCACTTTATATTTAATGTGGCGGTACATAGCCAATGAGGTTTAACCGAGGCGTGGTTTACCGCTACAAAACCTACTATATTTTTGTTTTGTAAAATCTCGGATTTACTGGTTGTCATTGCCGTTCCGATCATTGCAGCCAGTATCTGTTTCCCACCATCTTTGTATTTCGAAAATGGGGTCCCCCCCCACCAATATATGTTTCTATGACCGAGATGAAACGTAAACATTATTTTTCATAATTTCATCGGCTGATGGTCACAACGGCCCAAGAAGCAGAAACCTTTTGATAACCGAACGAGAAACTGCCCCACATATTTACAAGTCATCCTAGTAGTCACATTTTGCCAGATATTGGGGTTTGGGACAACTTCAAATCGGCCCGAGTCACATAAGTGGCCAGTCTAGGAGTCATGTTCGCTTTCCTGGTAATGTGGCTATCTGATGATCACCACAACTGCAACTGCCCAGCTGACACCATTAATAAACAGCGACAAATTTATTACGAAATATAATCTCAAATTGTAATGTAATAAAATAAGTCACTATATTCGTCATGCTTCACGTTTCGATAGAAAACAGGTTGATCAATATCCATTGTGCGAAGCTTTAACTGTCAAGGACAATAAATTAAAAAGGTATACAAGTTTTGAATTACCCTATGATCGATACACTTCAATGTATGGATAATAGGATATAAATATTAGAAAATGTCCTGAATCTCATATTTAATTTTAATGATGATGAATCCTCTGTTTTTTCCTGCATGCCCCAAGAAGTGGCCTCTGATATATTTAGGGGCGAATCTTTTCCCAAACGCAACAATTCGAATAAGGAAAGCTAATTATTTAATGGATTAGGTTTTTTTGGCAACAACCAGCCTGTTACGTCGTGCAATAGTCGCACTGAATCGAATCGGGATTCAGTGTAGCCTAAAGCTGAAAGAGGTCGCGCCTTACGGACTGAATGCCTGGAAGAGAGTCCCGAAAGTTGCGTGATCTTTTGGCTAGTCCTTTTACCCTGAGTCAAGCACTATCCAAGTACAATACAGCTGAGTCAGGCGTGGATATCCCCATGTGTAGGCTACAATACGCATGAGTCATGAAATAAAAAAAGTAAACGGGG
>CM065681.1:0-27336 GCA_017654935.2 Phymorhynchus buccinoides | reverse complement strand
AGCATGAGATTTGGATGGACAGCCAGCAAGGAGTGAGTTACAGTAGTCAAGGCGGAGACAGAACAAAAGCTTATATAGAGTCTTCAGGCCTATATGAGAGAGGAAACGGCGGATGGAACAATTCTTCGAAGTTCTAGATAGTAAGGACTGCAAAACATTCGGAAACATGCTTTGTTTGAAAGAAGGGTTTGGCAAAGTGACACCTAGATGCGGACAGATGCTCTCTTATAGCATGATCTCAGTGCATCAATGTGGATAAAACCTGGGAGAACTGAGTTAATTGTGGGTTAAAGGCTACAAGAATCATCTGTCTTATTAAAGCATTAGTACAGTTTGTTATAGAACATCCATGATTTTAACAGCAGAAAGCACAACCTTAGAAGAATAAATCATTTGATCTACTGACTCAGGTGTGGCAGGAAATGTACAGATATTATCATCAGAAAAAAGCTATGATTTTGAAGAGAAATGCTGGTTGTAGGGAGTGGAGAGAGGTTGGTATAAAGAACAGGAAAGGATAGGGCCTAAGACTGAACCTTGGGGCACACCGAACTGAAGACCTTTTGGAAGAGAAGGGAGAACCATTGACAAAACTGTGCTGTGTGCGATCAGAGAAGGTAGGAGAAAACCAGGAAGAACAGCCCAGATAGACCAAAGGAGGTGGGAAGTATAGAACTGAGGATAGAGTGCAGTCCATAGTATCAAACGCTGCAGAAGATCAAGGAGAAAAGAGAAGAGAAACCTTGTTTCATCCAAGGGCAGTGAGTAGATCGTCGTATACTTCTTGTCCTTACACCCAAAACAGGTCAAATTAGAAACCGAACCAAGATTTCGTCTAATTTGATTATGCTACCAGAAAGTACCAAAAGAGGTGCAAACCTCTGACAAGATAGCTCCGTTTTTTCACCTTGTCAGTATCCTGAAAATATCTTGCTTGTAAAACCCTTTCAACGCCAGCCATTTCAGCCCAAAAACTTCCATTTAACCTATCTGGGGTAGAGAAAAAAGATTCATCTGGGTATAGAGAAAGATTTCATCTGCAATTACTGGATTCACTTTGCGACGTCCATAAAATAGGGCCTATTCTCCACCTTCCCAAACATAAGAACATCAGATAACAGGACCCCCATTGAGACTTTCAGTGACCATGGGTGTTTCAATCATTTGTGGTGCCAAGAGGCGACAAAAGGGTTAAAGTTAGAGAACAAATCATCATCTGTCGTGCAACGCGCGCACAACGCACAACACACCACACTGATGACAAAAATTGTGTTTAAAATTCAATGTTGTTTTTGATATAGTTGCTAAATATATACAATAGCAAACAAGCAGGCTATGCGTGACCTACAATTGATATTACGTGGTCAGCATCTAGTACCTGCTGCCATCCTGTCAGAGGCCCAATATGAGGGTAATAATGACTGACTGATTGATTGGCTAATGGGCGTATCGTGTAAGAATGACTGCACTGCATTGATGTGTCATTGTGATAGTTGCATTACCGTCTTGAACACAAGGCATTGAAAAAAACATGAAACCACCTTAGCTGGTTATTGTAACAATTGAAAGGCTTCCGGATGTATAGAAATTGTTGTTGTTTTTTGCTGGATTGTGCATACACAACACTAAGGCTAATGCAAACGAGATGACGGTCCCATTCAGGATATGTGGGGTCCTGAAAAGGACCTTTTAAATGGGCATAGGAAGGGCTAGCTGGCAAGGAGGTCTCAAGCCTGTCCCGCTGGAAGTCTTGGCCCCCTGGCCTGCGATTTATTGGCAGCAGCACCGGACCGGATGTGGGCAGCACGCTCCCTGGAGATTGGTGACCACGGAAGCAGCTTGTTGAGCTCTCTGTCATGAGGTATGGCCAGCTGCAGGTGGCGAGGGATGATTATTGACTGTCTCTTGTTTGTAACCGGGGCCAAGCGTGCCTGACCAACTCCAGCACCTCAGCGGCCAGGTACTCCAGAAACAGCCGCAGGTAAATAGGAGCGCCCGCACCTACACGTTCAGATAGTTGCCTTTGAACGGAAAGTCTGTGGGATCGACCCACGGGAACTGGAGTCCAGCGCGGGATGAGAGTGACTTGCTCTTTGACCCTTTGACTTTGCCACTTTTCCACGTCTAGACATGACGAGAGAGAGTAGTGGTTGTGAGTGAGTAACATTTCTAAGACGAACACCTTGAGCCGAAGCGAGCATTTATGCCTGACTGCACACTGTCTCAGCACCTTTGATGCAAACTCTAATGTTCTAAAAACGTTTGATGGTTAGCAGCCAATCATCTTCTTTATTCTACCACCCAGGAAGCAAGGCCAGCAACACAAACCAAAAAGTCCGTTTTTCTGAGTCCAAACTTCACACAACGTCAATCGACAGAGTAGTCTAGTTTATCTGTATTGAAAGCGGCAACGTGAGGACCATGTCCACCCAAAAGTCGAGTTCAAAGGCGCCAAAAAAAGGCCGGAAAAGCCATAGGCCGTCGCACAGGCGGAAAGAAAGCGCAAAGAGGAAGAGGAAGGAAAGCTTGCCATCTACATTACAAGGGCTAAAGCAGGGCACCCGTGACACTGGTTATCAGGCAGCAAGCGCCATGTCCATCATGAAACAGCTCGTGAAGACGTCTTCGAAAGGATCGCCGCCGAAGCCCGAGACGGGCCCATATTACAACAAGCGCACACACCATAACAAGCCGCGAGATCCAGACGCTGTGCGCATGCTGCTGCCTGGCGAGATGGCCCAAGCAAGCGGTTGAGCGAGGGACCAAGGCGAGGTAACCCGCGTCACCAAGTAGCCAGAGGCAAGCAAAGCTTGAGCTGAACTGAGCTGAAAATAAAACAGGCTGGCTTGCTTGCTTTCAAAATTCTAGGCCCTTTTACAGGGCCACTCTACATTTTCCCAAGTGGGGGTCACAGATTCTATGCATTATATTGACCGTGAAGAAGTTATGATTACCAAACTGAACACGCAATTATGCTTGTTTAAATAAATCGTATCCTGACAACTCTACGTAAGCAATGACAACAACTGCCAATGTATGTGACATAAAAACCATTATGCTTGGCATCCACATGTCCAAATCTGTTTTTCTATAAAAAAATCTAGAATAAAAAAATCAAGACCTTCTCTAATACTATGGAGTTATCTGTGCGTGATGTGATTTAGTATGCAATAGACAGTTTCCAATGAATTCTACTTTGAGGTTAAATCTGATTCCACACCCATACTCTACACACTCTCTCCCACCTCCCGTCTGCCCCTACCTTGACTGCCCAAATTCAACCGATGGACTACCTCAGCAGTGCTTGATAAGGACTGACCTGTGACGGCATAATTATTCTGTTTGATGTTGGGCCTGACCACATAGTGTTATATAGCAGTGCTTGATAACGGATGACCAGTGTGCTGTCGGTCAGGTCTGTGCTGCATTGTGTCATCCTTTTCTTTAGCGAAGGAAGACTGTACGTTTGTGAAGTTTATGTGCCTTCGTGTCATATGATAATCAGTACTCTCTGGTCTTTTATGAGTGTATCCCAGCATTTACATCCTAGTGCCTCATTTCCTCATCTCTTACTTGGCTTGTGGGGCGGTTTGTAGTTGTGTGTGTTGTGTGGAGTGTGTGCGTGCTTGACTTTTTTGGGTTTGTGGGCTTGTTTTTTTTGTTTTTGTTGTGTGGTTTGAGTCGTTGTGTGCGTGTGCGTGCGTGTGCGTGTTGCGTGGTGCGTGTGCAGTGTGCGGCGTGCGTGCGCACGCACGCGCGCATGCGGTTCATTTGACTACACGGAATTACGCAATCAAAAGTAAATCCTTTAGATGGTTTACGGGGAAAAACCCCAATTGCACACAAAAACTGAGATCCATTTAAAACAAAAAACAAAAACGAATAGGCCGAATTATTTTGTTGTATGTGTTTGTTACAGAATTGTTTGTTCAGAAATCAAATTACAAAGTAGCCGCCACCTCACGTAGTCACAAAGTTAGAAACAAATTGGTTTTAACTTCAAGCAACGTGAAAAATGAAACTCGTACCCTGCATAAAGGAGGACACTGACGGATGAGTTTTTGCAAGAAAACACGTCGAGGCACCAGAAAGACAGTCTTTTCAAGGATTGGAACAGTCATTTTGCTCTGGTTTATAGAAAATCAAACCTAAAACGGCGATTCCTCCCTGGCCTGGAACAATAAATAAGATAAAGAAGTTCTAGTATGTTGTCACGAAGAAAAGTGGTTGAAGCTGACTTCAATTTGAAAGTGAAATGACAATTATAACAACTTGAGCTATTTTCTTAGTTGTAAAGTAAAGTAATAAAAGGTACAACTGTATTTTAAGAATATTCTTTCACCAAAATCAATAAGGATTTTGTATTGTTTGGGGGGGACAGTTGAAGCACAAATCAAATTTGCAATAAAGCACTTGAGTAAGCAGAGAATTAGTAGACGGAGGTCAAGCAACGTGTGTAAGCACGTGACTAATGCTGCAACAACACAACGGTCTGGTAGGTAGCCAGGCAAAAAGTTTTTTTTTCGATTATAGAACCAGTAATGTAGTGGAATGCACCCCGGCTGCAAGCAATGATCCGAAGAACACTCCTGTATTTTCAAGACACTCAAGAAAAGTATGTTCTGAAATTCTCACCCGTAATGGTTTCCAATTTGAATCATACTCCCCCAGTTCGTTTTGATTATTCGCATTGCCATAAAAGCTTTGTGTTTATGCAATCCAAGTAATTCCAACAATCATCTGCAACAAGACTTGATATTATTAGAGACACTTGTTTGAAGGTTTTCCTACGCATTCCCAGACAACGAGAGATGTGTGTACCGGAGACCCTGCTAGAGAGACAGTGCAACCGACACTCAGGAAGCTGTGTGGTCCTGAAAAGGACCTTAGGATTAGAAGATTTGTCTAAGGAGCCAGGCTCGAGGCACAGCTTAAAGCACGTTTCCCCCTCCAGTTTTCTTAGTACGACGTGGCCAGCGGGATGTCCCTTGGGCATGTATGGTCACACGCTTGGCGTGGATGTCGCACAAGTTGATGTCCCCGAACAGACCCACCAGATAGGCCTCGCTGGCTTCCTGCAGGGCCATGACGGCTGAGCTCTGGAAACGCAGGTCCGTTTTGAAGTCCTGGGCGATCTCGCGGACCAGGCGCTGGAAGGGTAGCTTGCGGATCAACAGCTCGGTGCTCTTCTGGTAGCGACGGATCTCACGCAGGGCCACGGTGCCGGGCCTGTAGCGGTGGGGCTTCTTCACTCCGCCTGTGGCAGGCTGGCTCTTCCTGGCCGCCTTGGTTTAGCCAGCTGTTTGTGGGGAGCTTTCCTCCAGTAGACTTGCGAGCGGTTTGCTTGGTACGAGCCATGATAAGGAGATTTGTAGAGTTGTAGAGTTGTAGATGAACGCTCGTTTCTTCTGCTGTGAATACGGCGAGAAAGAGGACGACTGAAGCTCAGACTGGTGCGTTTCAAAACCTTTATACACGCTTTACCTTGGCGGCTTTCCAACCAATCATTATGAACAGGATGCGTCTCAGAAGCGCTGTCCTTTCAGTTATACCATTTTGCGTACACGGATGTGACACAGTCACCTGTAAAAAAAGCAAGAAAGAAAGTATTATGTCACCTTTTGGCTCAATCATTTCAGGTTCCGTTTGCGTTTGGTTTTTCTGTTCGCCAACGGCATAAACGTTGAAAAACACTGGTTCCCATCCGATCACTGAAGTTAAGCAACGTTGGGCCTGATCAGTATTTGGGTGGGTATTTCAACCGTGTTTACTCTCTCTGATCATATGTCTTGCAAATTATTTTCCCTAAATAAAAGATCATTGGCCTATATTCGCATCGATTATAGTGGAGGACTTATTAATATCATATGAAAATCTTCAGAAGTCTTCACGTCCTATTAAAGGGAGCGTGGTCGAAGAAACGCATTCTCTCTCTCTCCTTGTTGTGTGTGTGTGTTGTGTGTGTGTGTGGTGTTGTGTGTGTGTGTGTGTGTCGTTGGTGTGTTGTGCTCTCAGTTGTCTCTCCTCCAACTCGTGCACACACACGCGAACACGCACACGCACGCACGCAAACACACTAAACACACACACACCACCCCCACACACCACACACACACACACACACACTCGAAGAGGGAGGACAGACAGGCAAGCAGGAGAGAAGACAGCGACGCACACATACAGACAAGACAGAGAGGGGCATAGTCAGAGGCTGAGGAGACAGGGAACAGAGAAATCAATCAGTGGTTTCCCGAACCAAGACAGATGGACAGTGAAGATAGGGACCATATAGAGACAGACAGATAGACAGAAGACAGAGAGGACATAGAAGTCAGAGGTGGGAGACAGGGAACAGAGAATCAATTCAGTGTCAACCAAAGGGACAGAATACAGTGACAGATAGGGACAAACATAGAGACAGACAGATAGACAGGACAGAAGACAGAGGAGGAGTAATAAAGGACAGACAGGAGAGGACATAGAGACATATCCATAGGGCAAGAGTGAGACAGAAAAACAGAAAAACACAAAATCAGTTTCAAGTAAGACCAGACAGAGAAGGGATATAGAGAAAGACAGACCGAGAGGGAAATAGAGGACAGACAGAAAGAGAGAGACATAGAGTGAGCGGTAGTGAGACAGAAACAGAAACGCTTAGCTCGGTGTTTGTTCTATATCACCCACTCCATATAGGATGATATGGAGTGGGCGATTTCACTGTAGCACATGCGGGCCGTCATCGGTTGACACCAGCGTTGTGGCAGCGGACAGCGGAAGGCAGGAATCGATTGGAGAAGCGGTTAAGTCCTGAGGCAAAGCTCCTGAGGCACCCATAGACGGGACTCTGTATGTTTCTCAGTGTCTCTTTCAACGCGCACACACTCACACATACACACACACACCGAGTTTAGTCACACACACACACACACACACACACACCACACACACACACACACACAACACACATTACAGTACAGTAACACACACACGACACACACAACACACACATACACACACACACACCCACACACACACACACACACACACACACACACACACCACACACACACAACACACACACCACCGGAGATACCGGCTGAATGAGGGAGAAGAGGGAGACAGACAGGAGAAGCAGGCAGGACAGACAGCAGACATTCCAGAACCAAAATAGTGGTCTTGCATGCTGTGATACACACATTTTATGAGACCACCAGAGAGAGGAGAGAGACAGGACAGGACCGTCAAAAAAATACAGACAAACAGACAGAGAGGGGCTATAGTGTCAGGGGTTGGGAGACAGGGAAGCAGATAAATCAATCAGTGTCAAAACCAGAGACAGACTGAAAGTGAACAGATAGGGACAGACAGAGACAGAGAGTGTCCCATCGAGACAGACAGGAGGAAACATAGAGACAGACAGGGGACAGACAGGGACATAGAGTGAGAGGTAGGGGTACAGAAAACAGAAGAAAAAAAAACAAATCAGTGTCAAGCACAGACAGGACAGACAGACCAGAGACCCATTAAGCATATTAGATCTTGCCAATTCGTAGACTAAGTTATTAGTCTGCTCAGTTCAGATTTTTAGAATACAAAACAGCATCGGATTGCAATCTACAGTATCTCGATACTACAAAAAACAAATGCGCATACTTGCGCGACTGAAAAGGACATGCACACTACCAAAACTAAGAAATAAAAAAAATTGACCTTGCCCAGTATCGAACTGATAGGCTGCGACATAACTAGACGACCCTACGAAACCACGCATTCTACCTCTGTGATGTACGAATCATTTTCCGAGGATTAAAGAAAAACAATTTGTGTATTAAACATTGACAATAAAAGATGAAATCGGTTGTGAGTGCATGAAGCAGGGTGCGAACTAACATTTTGACTCTATTCAAAGTGACATATCAAAGTGTTGCTGAAAAAGAAAAGTATCTTCAAAGCACATAGAAAAGCTTTGTAGAAATATAAAGATATTTCACTTTTTTCCAAGTACAGAAAATGGTCCCCTCCAAACAAAAGGTCAATAAAATAGCAAAAAACTCATCTTCGGTTGAACCACATCAGGAAATTTCTAATGAGGTATTTAAAGCATGTAAATGTAACTGAAATTGTTTCATTTCTTGAGGTAATTGGCATGGGCTTCTTACTCCTGGTAGAATGGGCGGTTTACCACTCTCTCTCTTATGATCAAAACGACTGGACGCTACAATCACTTGGTAGCAGCTCCCTGGTTGACAAACTAAGACTACACATGTAAATCAACTATTGTCAACAGACATGTGTGACCCACTTGGGAAAATGTGTAGCCCTGAAAGGTCTTTTCGAGTGTTTTGATCTCTTAAGATCGAGGCGAGGTTCGGGGCATAACCACCAAAGCGTTTAGAGGGTGCGGCCCTGGGTTTGAGGCGTACACCACGTCATGCGGTCCGGTCTTCCTTTATGCGTGCTCGCGTGTAGGTGACAGCATCACGGATCACGTTCTCAAAACACCTTGAGTACGCCACGGGTCTCCTCGTAGATGCAGACCCGAGAGCGCTTGACTCCCCGACGGATACGTGCCAGACGCGGATAGCGGGTTGGTGATACCCTGGATTTGTCACGAAGCTACCTTTCGGTGACGCTTAGAGCCCCCCTTCCAGACCTTTTTCCTCCTTTACCTCTGCAGACATTTGTGATGTGTTACTTTTGATGTCTGCAAGTAGAATGATACATTTTTGAAGAATGGCGGTATATAAAAAGCCAAAGACGGCTCCAATGAGGAAAAAAGTGTACGGGTTGGGTGTCTTTAAACCACGTGGGAGTTAGGAGAGTAAATGCCATAAAATATGGTAAAAAAAACTTAGTATGCTGGACGAAAACGATGAAATATGCTATGAGGGTCGTTAATGATAATAAACATATAATAATAATAAAATAATCATAATAACAAGAAGTAGTAGTACATTTCTATAGCGCTTCCCAAAAATGAGCCAAGCGCTTACAATCAATTATTCATCAACAAAAATAGCATTTAAGACTAACACAAACCAGAAACAAACGATATACAAGCAACTCCTCCTCTCTCTTCTCCCTCTCTCTTTACTCTCTCTCTCTTCTCTCTCTCTCTCTCTCTCTCTCTCTCTCTCTCCTCTCTCAGCACACACACACACAACACACACACACACACAACACACACACACACCACACACACACACACACACCAACACACACACACACGCACGCACGCACGCACACACACACCAAACTACACACACACAAAACACACCACACGTACACGCGCACTTCCACATTTATCAAACTGACTCACTATCATCTTCAATTCAGTAAGCCATAGCAACTGAGTTGCAAGATGACACATACACCAAACACATACACAAACGTTAGAGGATACACATTACAAAGACAACTCACGTAGCGATACACCCACATGCATACAGACACACACATACACAATGCGTGCACACATAACCACAAAACCAAGACACACACAAGGCACACATGTATGCTCATATGCATGCTCACCACCACATACACAACACACAACAACACACACACACACACACACACACACACACAAACACACACACACACAACACACACACACACACACACACACACACCCCACACACACAAACAACACACACACACACACACAGGACGTAAAAGCTTATCAAGCTTACTACTTTTATTCGTCAATATAAGATCATTTTGATTGACTGGACTTGACTTGACACACCACCACAACACCAACAAAACACTGCACAAAACCTATATTCTATGTCCCTCACGTGACACACAACGATAGTCAACTGATCTAAATATTTAGGGTGCAGCAGGAAAATAAAGATGGGTTTTAATGAGAAGGTTTAATGAGGAGACAGAGTTGTGTCGGAGAGGCGAAGGCAGATAATTCAAAGAGAGGTGGCTTGACAGGAAAAAAACGTTCGGCCAGCAGATTTGAGACGGTGGAGGGAAGGGAAAGGAGACGAGAAGCAGAGAAGAACGTGATTGAAACGAGGAAGCCAATGTAGGGAACGAAGAACCAGCAGTGATATGATCGTACTAGAGGGAGCGAGAACTGAGAGGGCAGCATTGGAGAGTAGAGATGATGAGTGATGGACAGCCAGCAAGAAGTGAGTTACATTAGTCAAGGTCGAGACAGAACAAAAGCTCTAATACTAGAGTCTTCAGGGGCATATGAAGAGAAAACGGCGGATTGAACTAATTCTTCGAAGTTTAGATAGTAAGATTGCAAACATTGGAAAACATGCGTTGAAAGAAAGGGGTTTGGGCCAAAGTGACACTAGGATTGCGGACGATGCTGAATAGCTTGATGATCCACAGTTGCCATCAATGTGGATAAAACCTGGGAGACCTCGAGTTTAATTCGTGTGGTTAAGGCTACAAGATCATCTGTCTTTAGCAATTTAGTTACAGTTTGGTATAGAACATCCATGTTTTAACAGCAGAAATGCACAACTAGAAGAATAAAACATTGATCAACTGACTCAGGTGTGGCAGAAATGTACAGCTGATTATCATCAGAAAAGCTATGATTTGAAGAGACTGCTGGTGATGATGGTGGAGAGAGGCTTGGGTTAAGAACAGAAAGGATAGGGCATAAGACTGAACCTTGGGCTGGAGGCACACCGAACTGAAGGACCTTTTGGAAGAGACGGAGAACCATTGACAAACAACTGTCTGTGTGCGATCAGTAGAGGAGGAAGAAAACGAAAGAACAGCCCCAGATAGACCAAAGGAGGGTGAAGTCTCGAACTGAGGATAGCAGTGGTTCAATTATTATCAAACGCTGCAGAAAGATCAAGGAGAAGAGAGAGAAAATCTGTTGTCATCCAAGAGGCAGTGAGTAGACGGTTCGTTATCTCTTGTCCATTACACCAAAAAAGGTCAAATTTTAGAAACGAACCAAGATTCGTTCTAATTTGATTTTGCTACCAGAAAGTACCCAAAAGAGTGCAAACATTGACAAGATAGCTCCGTTTTTCTACCTTGTCAGTATCTGAAAATATTTGCTTAAATAAAACCCTTCAACGCCAGGCATTTTCAGCCCAAACCATCTCATTAAAACCTACCTGGGTAGAGAAAAGATTCATGCCCTGGGTGAGAAAAGATTTCATCTGCAATTATTTGGATTTCCTTGCGACGTCCATAAAATAGGGCCTATTCTACCTCCCAAACATAAGAACATCAGATAACAGACCCTCATTTGATGCCTTTAGTTGACATGGGTGTCAATCATTGTGGTGCCAAGAGGCCGACAAAGGGTTAAAGTTAGAACAAATCACTCATCTGTCGCGCGTCGCACACGACAAACACACACATGATGACAAAAATTGTGTTTAAATTTCAATGTTGTTTTGCTATTAGGTGCTAAATATATACATAGCAAACAAGCATGCTATGCGGACATTACAATGAGATTATACGTGGTCAGCATCTAGACACGCTGCCATCTTCAGAGGCCCAAATGCGTGTTAATAATGACTGCCACTGTATGATTGAGCTTAATGGCGT
Source organism: Phymorhynchus buccinoides (assembly GCA_017654935.2). NCBI lineage: Eukaryota > Metazoa > Mollusca > Gastropoda > Neogastropoda > Raphitomidae > Phymorhynchus > Phymorhynchus buccinoides. Next base: position 15,789 of record CM065681.1, on the reverse strand, counting down.
GTTAATAATGAGGCACTGCATGATTGTGGTATTGTGATAGTTTGCATGTACCGTCTTGAACACAAGCATTGAACAAAAACAACAAAAAAACCACAAAACAGAAACCACCTTAGCGGTTTATGTAACAATTGAAAGCTCCTGGAAATGTATAAGAAATTGTGTGTTTTTGGCTGGATTGTGCATACACATACCCTAAGGCTAATGCAACGGAGTGAACGTGTCCCACTTAGAATATGTGGGGGTTCTGAAAGGACCTTTTAATTAGGATTAGAAAGGGGCTAGCTGGCAAGGAGGCTCTCAAGCCTTTCTGCTGGAGTCCTTGGCTGCGATTTCTGGTCAGCAGCACGGCATGGATGTTGGGCAAGCCACGCCTCCCTGGGCGATGGTGACCCGGACAGCCGCTGTTGAGTCCTCGTATTACGGATGGCCAGCTGCAGGTGACGGGGGATGATTCTCGTCTTCTTGTGGTCGCGGGCAGCGTTGCCTGCCAACTCCAGGACCTCAGCGGCCAGGTACTCAAGAACAGCCGCCAGGTACACGGGGGCACCAGCGCCTACGCGCTCAGCATAGTTGCCCTTTCGCAGAAGCCTGTGGATTCGGCCCACTGGGAACTGGAGTCCAGCGCGGGTGGAGCGAGACTTGCTCTTGCCCTTGACTTTTCAGCCATTTCCACGACCAGACATGATGAAAGTTTGAGAAAGTGCTTGGATTACTGATAAAGAGCACTGACGAGTCGCTGCGAAGCGTATGCACACGCACACACTGGCAGGGCCTTTATACTCTGCTTACAATTTTACCTTTTCGTGTACAAGGGCCACCAATCATGATTGCCCGTTGGTAAGCAGAACCCATCAAATTCCAGAATTCTTCATGGGTCTCGCGCCACAGCGGCACAGGCATTAAAGCCTCTTTTTTGGCGCAACCGAGTCATATTCAGTCTTGACAACGTCTAACTGTTACTATGCCTCCCAAAGTCAGTTCCAAGGGCGCCAAGAAGGCCGGCAAAGCCAAGGCCGTTCGCACAGGCGACAAGAAGCGTAAGCGCAAGAGGAAGGAGAGCTACGCCATCTACATCTACAAGGTGCTGAAGCAGGTGCACCCTGACACTGGCATCTCCAGCAAGGCCATGTCGATCATGAACAGCTTCGTGAACGACATCTTCGAGAGGATCGCCGCTGAAGCCTCCAGACTGGCTCACTACAACAAGCGCTCCACCATCACCAGTCGCGAGATCCAGACGGCTGTGCGCCTGCTGCTGCCTGGTGAGCTGGCCAAGCATGCTGTGAGCGAGGGGACCAAGGCGGTCACCAAGTACACCAGCAGCAAGTAAATGCCAGTGCCTACAAAACAAGGCTATCTGGCTTGCTTGCTTCCTCCCTCCCTCAAGGCCCTTTTCAGGGCCACCACAACTTCCAGAGTGGGTCACTGAATCTCGTCGCAATTGAGTAGTGTATGCATGTTAATAATTAGACTCCTTCATTATTTCTTGTTCAAGTTCTCAAGTGCACAAGTGAAGAGAACATCTGTTTAACATCCTCTGGCCTGGAACAATAAATAAGATAAAGAAGTTCTAGTATGTTGTCCGAAGAAAGCATAATGCCTCAAACAAAAGAAATGACAATTATACAACTTGAGCACAAGCGTAAAGTAAAGTAAAGTAATAAAAGAACAATTATTTTAAGAATATTGTTTCACCAAAGTCAATATGATCACTATGTAACCAGTTGCAGCACAAATCAAAATGATTTAAACTTACTAACAAACATGAGGTCAACTTAATAACTCACATGACCTATTGTCTGCAAAAACAACAGGTCATTTCAAAATAATATGTTTCAATGCGGGTGCCTAGGAATGATCCCTGTTCTGAAAATCATTCTAAATATTGTAAGTCTTTAATCATACTCAGCAAGTTTTTGTTATTGTTTCGTAGCACCGGCGATTTGGTGTATGAAATTAAGTCCATGTAACAATCGAATGCAACAATACTTTGTGACCCACTCAGTTAAGCTGTGTGTTCCTGAAAAGGACCATTAGGATTGAGAAGAATGCTCTTGGGGGCCTAAGGCCGAGGTAAGCTTAAGCACGTCCCCGCGGATACAATGCAAGCAAGTATGTCCTTGGGCATTCTGTGTCAACCTTTCGCTGGATGGCGCACAAGGTGCCCTCAATACCCACTGGGTAGTCCTTCGCTGCCTTCCTGTGCAGGTGCCATGACGGCCGATCCAAGAAGCACATCGGTCTGGTCCTCTGAGTACAGCACAATGGTTCACCATGGCGCTGGGCGTGAGATGACAGCTTGCGACACAGCAGATAATCTGCAAGTGTGGTACCCGGTCGATCTGACACGTCACTAGCTACACTTCCAGGCCATTAGCGGTGAGGAGACTAGACAGCTACCTAGCGCGCACAGCCGCGCTCGTACTGGCAGGCTTAAGCTATCCACGCTCTGTCGAAAAGGGCTCCGCCTGTATGGACGACCTGGCAGATGCTGTGCGAGCCAGGGCGAATAGTAGACGTGGTTAATGATCACTAAACAGTAGGAAATGTTTTATGGCTTAGCGAATGCTTAGTAATGAGGCAATGCACGATTGGTAAAGTCAACGGGCACTGGATGACCCTTAGCTCTGCCTTCTCCGAACATCCCTATCTGCAGGTGTACGAGCAGGGACTGAGCTAGAGAATGGAATCCTCATTGATGCCTAGTTCAAACGTTCGACGTATTCAATAGATAAGCATTCACGAGATCTCACTCAGAGAGGTGAGAGGCGGAGACTACACTTTTCTAGGGGAGATGATGAGCGTGAGATTGGGTGCTATCCTGCAGGCATGGAGAGAGAGGAGAGAACATATGCCGCCAGTGAACTGACACTGATCGAAGATTACACCAGCGCAGCAGCAGTCTCGCGTAGGGAGTCTGAAGGAGAGCAGATTGCTCTTGAGGTGCAAGCTAGAGAGAGAGAGGAAGGAGATAGAGCGACGTAGGAGGGGACCAAGCGTTAGCGGAGGAGCACAAGGGGATATGGAGACGGCGCTGCGAGGATGCTCTGAGGAGGTGGACGAGGCCGAACGACTTGATCACATGAGGGACACACCTAGAGAAGAGAGGGAGAGACGGAAGGAGTCACAACAGAGAAGTGGATCTTCAAAAGATGAGAAGGAGGACCTAAGGAAGGAGAGACTTGGGAGCAAAGATGAGAACCATCGGGGGGGGCCGACCATGAGCTCACGCTGAGACAAGCGCCAGGTTCGAGAGACCAATTGAAGACGAGGGCCGAAGTGAACTTGGCGTGGATGGCGCACAAGTTTGTGTCCTCAAAGAGACCCACCAGGTAGGCCTCGCTGGCTTCCTGCAGGGCCATGACGGCCGAGCTCTGGAAGCGCAGGTCGGTCTTGAAGTCCTGGGCGATCTCACGCACCAGGCGCTGGAAGGGCAGCTTGCGGATCAGCAGCTCGGTGCTCTTCTGGTACCGACGGATCTCACGCAGAGCAACAGTTCCAGGCCTGTAGCGGTGAGGTTTCTTGACACCACCTGTGGCAGGGGCGCTCTTCCTGGCAGCCTTGGTGGCCAACTGTTTGCGAGGGGCTTTGCCTCCAGTAGATTTCCTGGCAGTCTGCTTAGTACGAGCCATGGCGAATAGTAGTAGTTGACTGAATGATCAAAAAACAGGGTGACAACGAGTTTTATAGGCTTACCAAAGGTGGTTTTCAATGAGGCAATGCGATTGGCCAAGACAAGGCAATATGAACCTCCCCCTCCTTCTCATCATCCCTATCTTCCATACGTCTACGACTGATTGGACGTTAATGTAATCTTCAGAGAGAGACGAGAACTCGAGAGAGAGTATCAGCCGAGAGAGATAGAGAAGATGAGAGACTTTAAGAGCTTCTAGAAAAAGACAGAGGCATATCGCGTTTGAAAACACACTTCTCGTAAAGAGTATTCATTGTGGATTGACCCGCCTATGAACTACCAGGTGCCATTGGTCAGACTTACCCATGTTTTGTCCTGTCTGGTAAGTTTAATTGTTTTAATAATTTTTTTATAGTCTCTTTTTTTATATCGTTATCCTCGCTATCCTTCATTTCCTTTCTACACCGCCAAGTGGGACCTGAACAAGCCATACTACTTGGACTCGCCCCCCCCCCCCCCCTTCCCCCCTGCGGCGACTTTACAGCGCCAGTACATGCCTGGTGTGTTCCGCGTATATGTTGGTTTTTCTTACATTATGGTTTATGCTTCGCTTTGACGTATGGTCTGATAGCGTCTTAGTAAGCTGTTAACATTTGTGTGGAATTCTAGAGTTTAAATTTTGGATTATCTTTTTTTATAAGTGTGTCCTTTCTCTTATGGTCTGGAAACTCTCTGTTGATTCTATCATGGTCTAATTTCTACCGTGGTCCCCCCCCCTTCACGTGCCCCGCTAACATATCCCCACCAACAACAGACAATGACCAGTGTATTTCGACGAGCTGCACACAAGGAACACAACAGTTCACATTCTTCAAACCAAGGATACACGTGAGTCATAGTTTATGTGTAACATACATCGCAGACTATAACTTACTTATCATACTTAACATTGTGATGACTATAGCTTATTTAATAAGAAAAGAAAAAGAGACTAGATAGGGTGGGGTCAGAAAAGATACAGACTCATGATTCAGTGCCTTAACCTGTCCGCTTCAAGAGCTTCATAGAGATGGACTAATGGCACGTTGATGCGCACAATTACCAACTAGAAGCACATGAGTGATGGTTAGGTCCCTAGACTGATTCATTTTAGTTTATTAGTAATTGTCTCTCTCTTGGTTTTGCGTGTGGACTGGTGCTGACTGTATAGGGTTTGGCAAATGGGAAGTTGAAAACCATATATTAACTAAATTAAAAACGCACGCATCTGAGCTGGAGGAGAGGTGTGACGTACTGTAACAATACCTAAGAATCATGGTTTAAAATAAATACACACCCCGATCGATTGTTTCCCTCCCAAAATCCTAGAAAACAAATCAACATATATAAAGTAACAATAAAAGAGAAAATAAGAACTATCAAACTTTAGAAAAATTTGTTAACCCATAATCTTATACACAACAATCATACATAAAATACATTTCCCAATTACAATTTGAAAAATAACATCTAACCATATTAATAATTAAAAAAAAGGAGATTGCGACCAATTATATATGGCATATTATCCCACTTCGATCATTAGAGTATATTTTTTCCCACCAACGATAGTCACGAAATAGTAAGCCTCCTTGGCACAAAGCTTACATAATCGTATAACGCACAACTAAATCATCTTCGTCCGACATGATATGAAACCATGTTCCGCCTCCATGTGGAATTGTCGTTAGCGTATCACGAGCATTCTTTGAAGGAACGAGAGTTTCTTTGGAACTGCCAGAACTACTATGTGACATGTTTGGAACCCAGCCCCATTCCCAGATGTCTAACGCCTAAACCCCCCAATATATCAATAACTCATATCGAAATAGCTTATAGTTAAATCATCATCGTCGCAATGTTCGATGCACAAGCCAATATCCGCAATACCAATCATACTCATATCGACTTGTTTGAAGGTCCCAAATTAGAAACAATTCATTTATTCGATCAACATATTGAAGATAGTACAAAATCACTAATAGGAATAGCAGAATACTCCAATGACCGAGGGAACAAAAAAATAAAATATAAGGAAGAGGTGTGCGATCCATCAGATTAAAAAAAACAAATGACGGAAATATGAGCGTAGAAAGCCATAAAACTCCCACTTATATACATCCAGATATTTATGAAACAAATATCGAGAAATACAATAAAAAATAACAAGATGAATCTCCAATATATGCAGAAGTATTAAAACAATCAATGAAAAATAAACCCATAACATCTAACATATAGTTACATTTAAACCCTAAAAACAATATAAAGAAATTTAACAATTGAGTAGTAAATACAACAATGAAACATACCCCCCTAATCCGGAATGAAAACAAAAAAAAATTAAACAATCCCCCCCCCCCCCCCCTCCCCCTCTCCCCCCGCCCCCCCCCCCCACCCACAGCCCCCCACCCCCCCCCCCCCCCCCCACCCCCCCCCGCCCCCCCCCCCCGACCGTGAAAAACCCAGCCCACCCCCAATACAACACATCCTACCCCATACCCACCCCCCCCCCCCCCCCCCCCCCCTGACTTGATCCCCCACCCATAATTCTTTAAGTTCCCCCCCCCCCTACCCCCCCCCCCCCCCCCCCCCCCCCCCCCCCCCCCCCCCCCCCCCCGCGCTCCCCCCCCCCCCCCCCCCCCCCCCGACCACCCCAAGTTATCCCCCCCCCCCGACCCTTTACCCCCCCCCCCCCCCCCCCCGTCCACCCCCCCCACCACCCCCCCCCCCCCCCCCCCCCCCCCCCCCCTTTGGGGCTCCCCCCCCCCCCCCTCCCCCCCCCACCCCCCCCCCCCCCGCCCCCCCCCCCCCCCCCCCCCCCCCGACCCCCCCCCCCCGCCCCTAAACCTTAACACTAAATGGATACAAGCTTATTTAATAAGAAAAGAAAAAGAAAGAACGACTACTGATCAGTCTTACCTGTACGTCAAGAGCTTCATAAGAGACTATGGCACTTTGTGCTATTACCAACAGCAAGCACATGTCTATATTGTGAAACAGCTAACACAAGAAAAAAGAGAGCGAAATAATGTTAAAAAAATGCCACGTACCTGGTTTGAAGAATGAATCCTTTGCAGCACAAAACGATTTTTTTTTTTTAGCACACCACATATAATCCAAAGAATCCAGGTCCGAGGGCACGATACCCCAGATCCACACAAATGTCAGTCTAAAGCCTATGACCAATGCAAAGGAGATCCATGTGACCAACTTAGGAAAAAGTGTAGACCTGAAAAGGGCTTGTTTTTGGGGAGGGTTGTTTCGGTTGGGTCTAGGTCTTGGGTCTAGCCGCCGAAGCCGTAGAGGGTGCGACCCTGTCGTTTGAGGGCATAGACCACATCCATGGCAGTCACGGTCTTCCTCTTGGCATGCTCAGTGTAGGTGACGGCGTCACGGATAACGTTCTCCAGAAACACCTTCAGCACGCCACGGGTCTCCTCGTAGATGAGGCCCGAGATACGTTTGACTCCACCACGGCGAGCCAGGCGACGGATTGCGGGCTTCGTAATACCCTGGATGTTGTCACGCAGGACTTTCCTGTGGCGCTTAGCTCCCCCCTTACACAGACCCTTTCCTCCTTTACCTCTGTGTTGATTCCTTCAAACTTGCCCGCTAAAAGAGAATTTCAACCTTTTCAAAATGGATGGGAAATGTACTGTATAGCTATACCCAAACATTCCGACCCCCAATATGCCTGGGGAAATTCGGCTAGGTTTATTAGTCTTACCCAGACCCCATCCTTGACCCAATTTGGAGGCTGAACATCCTTGAACGCTGATTGCCTTTGTAGGGCCCCGCGCTAAATATAAAAAAATAAATAAATTGATGGAACAAAATTGCTTTTTTTAAAATCCTACCCAAATTTGGTAATAACCAATACAATAATATATACATTACAAAAAAAGGATATGAAATAAAATGAAAAAAAATACCGGAACTATTCAGGTTGGCCCGTCTTGTGGGACCCCAATGTCGGACAGGAATTCTAGGGTCCTAACCCATACCCCCAACGCATTTGTCCATTTACAAGTGCCCCCGTGGATAACCTAGTCGGGTTTGGGTTAATAGAAATAATTGATGCAAAATGCTTATTTAAATCCTACCAAAGGGATGTAAACATACATAATTCAATGGGCCAAACATCATTATGGACAGCGTGTAAATAGACTGCTGATTGCCGTTCAGAATGAGGGACAGTTGTCGTGTCTCTCACAGGGTTTCAACCGGGAACATAGACCTTTTTCCAGGGATTCACGTGGGTCTGGCTAGGGTTTGCCCAGGGTCACTTAATGTTTTAGGGGTATTATGAAGCCTTAGCAGATCAAGGGTTTAGGGTTTAGGGTTAGCCTTTTAAGGGTTTTTTTAGGTTTTAGGGTTAGCCTTTTAGGGTTAGGGTTTTTAGGGTTTTAGGGTTAGGGTTTTAGGGTTTTAAGGGTTTAGGTGTTTTTAGGGTTTAGGGTTAGTCCCTTTTAGGGTTTAAGGGTTTAGGGTTAGGGTTTTTTTAGGGTTAAGGGTTAGCCTTTTTAGGGTTAGGGTTTAGGGGGTTAGCGACTTTTTAGGGTTAAAAGGCTGAACTTCTTAGGGCTAACCCTAACCTACCTAAAAAAGGGCCTAACACCCTAAACCCTTAAAAAGAACCTCTAACCCCTAAACCCTAAGACTAAAAGACCTTTAACCCTAACCCCACTAAACCCTAAACCTAAACGAACGACCCTAACCCTAACCCCTAAACCCTTAAGACCTAAAGAAAACCCTAAAACCCTCGAAACCCTAAACCCCCTAACCCACTAACCCCCCTAACCCTAACCCCTAACTAAAGTGCTAAACCCTAAAACTTTTAAGACTAACCCTAACCCTAAACCCCTAACCCTCTACCCCTAAAAGACTTGCCCTAACCCTAAAAGAGAGGGACCTAAAGAGCTAACCCTAACCCTAAAAATAGAACCCTAACCTCTAAAATGGCTAACCCTAACCCTAAAAGAAGCTCACGTCTAAAACACTACACCCTAAAGTGCTGTCAGAACTAACCCCTAAAAACCCTAATGACAGAACTAAAACCTTAACCAGATATAAGATAACACTAAAAAAGGCAAGAAAGAAACCCTAACCCTTAAAAGCACTAAACCCTAAAAGTTTTGCTAACTCATAAGGGGACCAATAAAGGGTTACTAACCCTGAGGGAGGTAGGGCTAAACCCCTAAACCCAATAAGCTAAAAAAGTTGGGGGGTAACCCTAACCCCTAAACTAAATGGTTACGTGGTCCCTTACCCGTGTCATTGGGGGTAAACCCCCAGACTAAAGGCTAAACCCTAAACTTTATCTACAAAAACAGCTAACCCTAACCCTTAATTAACTCTAACCCTTAAAACTTAAAAGGATCTAACCCTAACCTGCTAAAAACAAAAAAAATAATAGAAAAACCCATAACTCCGTAACCCTAAAAACACTGGGCTAAAAACACCTAACCCCTAAAAAAAAACCCTACTAAGGCACTTAACCCTAAAAACCTAAAGTCGTTGGGGGGGGACTATAACCCTAAACCCCTAACCCTAAAAAGGGCTAACCCATAAAAGGCTAAACCCTAAGATAGAAATTTAAACACTAAACCTCAAAAAGTGTTGAAAACGACCTTAATTGTAATTCGAGGAAAGTTGCACTAGACCGCTAACGTAGGACCACTGTCATTCATCCTCAATCTCGAAGAGTCACTAACCTAATAACGTAAGGGGATTGGTGATTCCCTGGTGTGAGGACGGTAACACCTACCACAGGGCTACCGCCGGTTACCACCATTAAAATGGGCTCATCTAAACTCTCCTTAAGAATAGAATTTAAACATACTAAAACCATTGTCTAGAGGCCCCTCCCCCTGACGATAGGACTTGACGGACGCTATTGGGGTGAGAATATCGCGGGTCACCGAGAAGGGGCGCGGGCTTGGGCGTGTGATCACATCAATATGTTCAACATTGTCGACGCAATCTATTTTCGACAGTAATCCGATACTGGGGTGATCCAGATAGCGAAGTATTGCTAATGCATCTGTTTGAGTGACACCGACCCCACCAATTCGGCAAAAAATTTACACGGTCATCTCATAATAAAAAAGGCTAATCAAGGGGGACTTACATGATGTGATAGGGCCCCCTCCACCTCCGAAGTTGTTGGATGGCGCGCTCGTGAGAGGACAACGAGTCTTAAATTCGAATTAGGATTGTATGTAGTTATACGTTACTAACAAAACAACTGTGTCCCGGCCTTACCCATTGTCAGCCAGTTGGTATACTGGGCTATAAAGAAGTATGGAGGTTTACGTTAATTAATAAATCAATGACAGGAACTGAACAGTTCCTGCTTGTTTTTTGTGGTCGACTTAAGTCTCTCAAAATAATAAGTTGTATATTACTCATGACGGGGGGGAGCTTAAAGACCTATTGAAAAGACCTGGAATGAGACTATTATTAGGCTGGGTGTAATTGATTTGGTGATGTATGTGGTTGATATTCGGGATGCTGAATAAAGGAAAGTAATACTTGCGTTATTTGAGCTTCTACCTCTGTTCTCCGTTTCTTGAATCTGGCGTAGATGTTCTTGCTTCTCTAGTGTTTACGGGCTTCCAAATTAAGCAATTGATCATTCCGGGAACCATGACGGTGGGACCGATCGTGGGAGGTCTGTGCGTACTGTGGCCTAGAAGGAACTTCTTGGGCAAAGAATCCTTGAAGCATGAACGCAAACGCCGTGGACAGAGGAGGCGTAGCTTATGACCTTTCACGCAAGGTGGATGAGTCCTGAGGGGGACCTACACGTGTGAGGTAGGAAGGAGACATTCTTTGAGGGCTTCAGACACAGGCAAAGTTGGATGCGGTAGTGGGCCCCAACACCTCCCTGTGAGGCGGATGGTAACCCCAGCCGACAGTGAGCTTGTTGGAAAGCTCCTCGGGGTCGTTGAGGGATGGGGCCAGCTGGCAGGGTGACGGGGGGGATTGATTCTTCGTCTTCTTGTTGTCGCGGGGCAGCGCGTTGCCTGCCAACCTTACACAGGACCTCTTCAGCGGCCAAGGGGTACTCTGAGGCTACTCGTAAGAACAGCCGCCAGGGTTACCACCAGGTCGGGGGGGGGGAGGGTAGTCACAAGCGCCCTACCTGGCGGCCAGATAGTGCCGAGGCACCCAGGCCTTACGCGGAAGGAAAGTTGCTGTGGGGGGGCAGTGGATTCGGGCCCACGTTGGGGAACCAGGGGAACTGGGAGTCCACGCGCGGGGAGGGAAGTAGCTTTGCGAGACCCTTGCTCTTTTGCCTTGATCTTTTGCCCCGCGGACTGTTCTGATTTACCACGGGGGGGGACCAGAGGGACATGATGAAAGTTTGAGAAAGTGCCTTAAATGGAAGTACTTATGATTAAAAAAAAGAAACTGATAAAGAACACTGATCGAAGTCGTGCTGCGAAAGCGTACTAAGCGCCCAATGCCACAACGCACAACAACTGGCAGGGGCCCCCTTTAATACTTCTGCTTCCAATTTTACCTTTTTCGTGTAGCAAAGGGCAAAAAACAATCATGACGATTGCCCGTTTGTGCTTTATAGACAGAATCCAATCAAATGTCCAGCAAGTCTTTGCAGGTGGTCTCCGCGCAACGAGCGGCACATGGCATTAAAGCCTCTTTTTTGGTCGCAAATAAAACCGAGTGATCATATTCACAGTACTTAGACACCAACGAACACCTAACTTGTTAACCTTATGCCTCCCAAAGTCAGTTCCAAGGGCGCCAAGAAGGCCGGCAAAGCCAAGGCCGTTCGCACAGGCGACAAGAAGCGTAAGCGCAAGAGGAAGGAGAGCTACGCCATCTACATCTACAAGGTGCTGAAGCAGGTGCACCCTGACACTGGCATCTCCAGCAAGGCCATGTCGATCATGAACAGCTTCGTGAACGACATCTTCGAGAGGATCGCCGCTGAAGCCTCCTAGACTGGCTCACTACAACAAGCGCTCCACCATCACCAGTCGCGAGATCCAGACGGCTGTGCGCCTGCTGCTGCCTGGTGAGCTGGCCAAGCATGCTGTGAGCGAGGGGACCAAGGCGGTCACCAAGTACACCAGCAGCAAGTAAAAATAACTAGGATTATTGTTCGATGTGATTTAGTATGGCATAACGAGCAGTTTCCCCCAAAATGGAATTTCTATTTGAGTTAATCTGTCCACACCATCTCTACACACTCCTCTCCCCACCTCGTCTTCCCCTAACCCTGACCCGCCCAATAAACGATGGATCCTCAGCCAGTGCTCTGATAACGGACTGACCATTGGACGGCATCATTATTCTGGTTGATTGTTGGGCTGACCACATAGTGTGATATTAGCAGTGCTGATAAACGGACTGACAGTTGTGCTGTCGGTCAGTCTGTGCTGCATTGTGCATCCTTTTCTTTGCGAGAAGCTGCACGTTTGTAAGTTTATGTGCCTTCGTGTCATCTGTATATCAGTTACTCTTCTGGGTCTTATGAGTTTTAATCCAGCAGTTTACTATCCTAGTTGCTCATTCTCAATCTCTAACTGGCTTGTGGGCGGGTAAGTGTGTGTTTTATTGTCACTTCACTCCCAACTCCTCCTCCGGTCGTGCTTCTGTCCAAAAAATCCGCGTGTGTGTGTGTGTGTGCGGTGTGTGCGTGTGTGGCGTGTGCGTGAGTGTGCGTGTGCTGTTGTGCGTGGCGTGCGTGCGTGGCGCGCACGCGGAAGCGCGTTCATTTGACTAACGAATTAGCGCCAAATCAAAGTAAATCCTTTAGATGGTTTGACGGGAAAAAACCCCAATTTGCACACAAAAACTGAGATCCATTTAAAACAAAAACAAAAAACGACTAGGACGAATTATTTGTGTATGGTTTTGTTACAGCAATTGTTTTAGCGTTTCAAGATCAAATACAAGTAGCCAGCCACCTCACGTAGTCACAAAGTTAGAGACAAAATGGTTTACGTCAAGCAAACGTGAAAAATGAAAACCGTACCCTGCATGAAAGGCGGAACCCTGACGGATGAGTTTGCAAGAAACACGTCGAGGTCACAGAAAAGACAGTCTTTCAAGGCAATTGGAACAGGCATTTGCCCTCTGGTTTCCTAGAAATCAAACCCTAAAATAAAAAAAAAACGGAGAGGATTCCTCCCTGGCGGAGTTAGAAACCATTATTGGATGGGAGTGGGTGGAGGCACTAATAAAAGTGGTTGAAGCTTTTTCAATTGGCAGTGCAGTAAAAACAAGAACCATGGAGCATTTTCTTTAGTTGTGAATTGAAACTGTCTTTGGTAAACTGTATATAAAAAACATATTTACAAAATGAAAAGGCTTGTTATTGTGGACATTTTGTTGCAACGATTTGGCCATAAATAGGCACATTAGAAAGAGCAAGCACGTGTGTGTCTTTCACTGAAACAATCCAACTTCTGTAGGTCCGCCAAGAAGAACCACCGATCACTTCTACCAAACCAGCAGCAAAGTTGAAGTGTTGCAATCTCTGTAAATGGTGTTTCCGTGTGATCTTGATGGTTCTTGCAAAATCCACCTCAGGGTGCCCTTTGAACAATGAGTCGCATTCGTTTGAATCACGCGCATTGCAGAAAACTTAGTTTTGCCTTCAAAACAATGCAAAAATCATCTTGAATTAAGTATTATGCAATTGTTGCAGGAGATTTTGCTAATATTACATTGTACTTGCGAGGTTAGTAACAGTAACCCATGCAACGAGTCGTGAACCCAATCGGAATCTGGGTGCGTCCGGAAAAGGGAACTAAAGTAGGGGTGTCCTAAGGAGCTAGGCTCAAAGCTAGAGCTAAGCACTGCCCCGCTCGCACGATACGGCGTGCCAGCTGGATGTCCTGGGCATGATGGTCACACGCTGGCGTGGATGGCACAAAGTGTTGGTGTCTTCGAACAGACAACCAGGTAGGCCTCGCTGGCTTCTGCAGGAGCCATGACGGCTGAGCTCTGGAAAACGCAGGTCCGTTTGAAGTCCTGGGCGATCTCGCGGGACCAGGCGCTGGAAGGGTAGCTGCGGATCAAACAGCCGGTGCTCTTCTGGTAGCGACGGATCTCACGGCAAGGGCCACGGGCCGGGGCCGTAGCGGTGGGGCTGCTTCAACGCGCCTGTGGCAGGCGCGCTATTCCTGGCCGCCTGGGTAGCCAGGCTGTTTGCGGGAGCTTTCCCTCCAGTAGACTTGCGAGCGGTTTGCTTGGTAGAGCCATGATAAGGAGATTTGTAGAGTTTAGAGTGTAGACTGAACGATGTCTTATTCTGCTGTGATACGGCGAGAAAGAGACGAATGAGCCTCAGACTGGTGCGTTTCCAACCTTATACACGCTTACCTGGCGGGGCTCCAACCAATCAACGATGAGTGCTCAGAAGCGCTTGGCTTTCAGTTATACCATTTGGCGACACGGATGGCACACAGTCACCTGTAAAAAAAAAGAAAGAAAGTATATTCACTTTTGGCTCAATCATTCAGGTTCCGTTGCGTTGGTTCTGTTCGCCAACGGACATAACACGTTGAAAACAATGGTTCCCATCCGATCACTGAAGTTAAGCAACGTTGGGCCTGATCAGTAATTTGGGGTGGTATTTCACCCGTGTTACTCTACTCTGATCATATGTCGCAAAATTATTTTTCCGAAATAAAAGTCAGGCCTAATCGCAAGATAGAGTGGTGAGACTATTAATATCAGTTAGAAAGTCTTAGAAGTCTTCTAAAGTCCTATTAAAGGGAGCGGGTCGAGAAAAGCATTCTCTCTCTCTCTGTGGTGTGTGGTGTGTGGTGTGTGTGTGTGTGTGTGGTGTGTGGGTGTGTGTGTGTTCTCAGTGTCTCTCTATCACTCGTGCACATCACACCGCAGCACACGCAAACGCACGCACAGCACACAAAACACACACACACACACACACACACAACACAAACACACACAATCGAAGAGGGAGACGGACAGGCAAGCAGGAAAGAGACAGACGACCGTCACACATACAGACAAAGGGACAGAGAGGGGCGATTAGGTCAGAGGTGGGAGACAGGAACATGAGAAATCAATTCAGTGTCAGAAGGAAACAAAGACAGATGACAGTGAACAGATAGGGACATATAGAGGACAGACAGATAGACAGAGACAGACGAGGGACATAGAGTCAGAGGTGGGAGACAGGGAACAGGAAACAATCAGTGTCAACCAACAAAGACAGACTGACAGTGACAGATCGGGACACATAGAGACAGACAGATAGACAGACAGAGACGAGAGGGAGAAAGACAGACAGAGAGGACATAGAGACATATCCATAGGGGCATAGAGTGAGACAGCAGAAAACAGAAAAAACCAAATCAGTTCAAGTCAGACAGACAGAGAAGGACATAGAGACAGACAGACCGAGAGGGACATAGAGACAGACAGAAAGACGAGACATAGAGTGACGGTAGTGAGACAGAAATCAGAAACGCTTAGTTCGGTGTGTTTGTTCATATCACCCAACTCATCTAGATAGATATTGGCGGGGGCGATTTCATGTGCACATGCAGGACGTCAGCGGTTGACACCAGCGTGTGGCCAGAGGACATCGGCAAGGCAGGAAGATCGAGGAACAGCGGGTAGTTCTGAGGCCCCCTCCCCAAGCTCCTGAGGCACCATAGACGACTCTGTCTGTTTCTCAGGTATCTCTCAACTCGCACACACTCACACATACACACACACCCGAGGTCACACACACACACACACACACACACACACACACAACACACACACACACACACACAAATCCGAGACAGTCACACACACACACACCACACACACACACAACACACACACACACACACACACACAACAACACACACACACAAACACACACACACACACACACACACACACACGGAGATACGGCTGAGAGGAGACAGACAGAAGCAGGCAGACAGACAGCAGGACATTCAGAACCAAATTAGTGGTCTTGGCATGCTTGATACACACATTTTATGGAGATCACAGAGAGAGGGAGAGGACAGACAGACCGTCAAACCTACAGACAAAAAAGACAGAGAGGGGAATAGTGTCAGGGGTTGGGAGACAGGGAACAGATAAATCAA
>CM065680.1:105765289-105770289 GCA_017654935.2 Phymorhynchus buccinoides | reverse complement strand
TTAATTAAAATCCGACTTTGCTTTAATTTGATTAATGAAAGGACCTTAAGCAATATTTAATGTTCATTTTTTTATCTCAATTTATTTAAAGACCAACAAAAATCAGAAACAGCAAAAACAAACAATGAATTAATCATAGAAAGTCTTACGACATGATTCCAAAGTAGTATTCAAGACTAATGAATCCAACACCAGCTAGGACTCCGACACGCGCCAGGGTGTTGTGGGTTTTCAACGGCTCGTGGCATCAATCGCGAATGATGCGGCACTGCGGGCGTCACTGACGAAGGCCACATGGCATTTTCGAATTTTTGTTGGACAGTGTATTGCTAACTTTACTGTCACCCAAAACTCTGTCACCGCAGCTCTTCCGTTTTTGGTGTCCCTCAGTCAGCACCTTAGCAGTTATCAACCAGCTTCCTCCTGTCTACAGCAACTGACACAGTGACGGGGGTGGGGGGTGGAGGGTGTCCCTCAGTACCTTAGCAGTTATCAACCAACTGCCTCCTGTCTACAGCAGCTGACACAGTGACGGGGGTGGGGGGTGGAGGGTGTCCCTCAGTCACCTTAGCAGTTATCAACCAACTGCCTCCTGTCTACAGCAGCTGACACAGTGACGGGGGTGAGGGGTGGAGGGTGTCCCTGAGTACCTTAGCAGTTATCAACCAACTGCCTCCTGTCTACAGCAGCTGACACAGTGACGGGGGTGGGGGGTGGAGGGTGTCCCTCAGTACCTTAGCAGTTATCAACCAACTGCCTCCTGTCTACAGCAGCTGACACAGTGACGGGGGTGGGGGGTGGAGGGTGTCCCTCAGTACCTTAGCAGTTATCAACCAACTGCCTCCTGTCTACAGCAGCTGACACAGTGACGGGGGTGGGGGGTGGAGGGTGTCCCTCAGTACCTTAGCAGTTATCAACCAACTGCCTCCTGTCTACAGCAGCTGACACAGTGACGGGGGTGGGGGGTGGAGGGTGTCCCTCAGTACCTTAGCAGTTATCAACCAACTGCCTCCTGTCTACAGCAGCTGACACAGTGACGGGGGTGGGGGGTGGAGGGTGTCCCTCAGTACCTTAGCAGTTATCAACCAACTGCCTCCTGTCTACAGCAGCTGACACAGTGACGGGGGTGGGGGGTGGAGGGTGTCCCTCAGTCACCTTAGCAGTTATCAACCAACTGCCTCCTGTCTACAGCAGCTGACACAGTGACGGGGGTGGGGGGTGGAGGGTGTCCCTCAGTACCTTAGCAGTTATCAACCAACTGCCTCCTGTCTACAGCAGCTGACACAGTGACGGGGGTGGGGGGTGGAGGGTGTCCCTCAGTACCTTAGCAGTTATCAACCAACTGCCTCCTGTCTACAGCAGCTGACACAGTGACGGGGGTGGGGGGTGGAGGGTGTCCCTCAGTACCTTAGCAGTTATCAACCAACTGCCTCCTGTCTACAGCAGCTGACACAGTGACGGGGGTGGGGGGTGGAGGGTGTCCCTCAGTACCTTAGCAGTTATCAACCAACTGCCTCCTGTCTACAGCAGCTGACACAGTGACGGGGGTGGGGGGTGGAGGGTGTCCCTCAGTCACCTTAGCAGTTATCAACCAACTGCCTCCTGTCTACAGCAGCTGACACAGTGACGGGGGTGGGGGGTGGAGGGTGTCCCTCAGTACCTTAGCAGTTATCAACCAACTGCCTCCTGTCTACAGCAGCTGACACAGTGACGGGGGTGGGGGGTGGAGGGTGTCCCTCAGTCACCTTAGCAGTTATCAACCAACTGCCTCCTGTCTACAGCAGCTGACACAGTGACGGGGGTGGGGGGTGGAGGGTGTCCCTCAGTACCTTAGCAGTTATCAACCAACTGCCTCCTGTCTACAGCAGCTGACACAGTGACGGGGGTGGGGGGTGGAGGGTGTCCCTCAGTCACCTTAGCAGTTATCAACCAACTGCCTCCTGTCTACAGCAGCTGACACAGTGACGGGGGAGGGGGGTAGAGGGTGTCTGTTGCGGTACAAATTGTCACCCCGGTACAAATTGTCACCTTGCGGTACAAATTGTCGCCCCGGTACAAATTGCCACCCGGGTGACAATTTGTACCGACCTTGGCGGTACAAATTGTCACCCAGGTACAAGTTGTCACCTGGGGTGACAATTTGTTCCGGAACGTCACATATTAGTGTCCTGTGCGGAACAAATTGTTACCCCTTGCTAAGACCTTGTACGTCACTCGTTCTTCATATAATTTTTGTTTTGTTTTTGCTTTGGGCTGTCATTCATTGGAGAGGGACAAGCAAGGAGAAAATACAGAGACTGAGAGAGAGAGAGAGAGAGAGAGAGAGAGAGAGAGAGAGAGAGAGAGAGAGAGAGAGAGAGAGAGAGAGAGAGAGAGAGAGAGAGAGAGAGAGAGAGAGAGAGAGAGAGAGAGAGAGAGAGAGAGAGAGAGAGAGAGAGAGAGAGATAGAGAGAGAGAGAGAGAGAGAGAGAGAGAGAGAGAGAGAGAGAGAGAGAGAGAGAGAGAGAGAGAGAGAGAGAGAGAGAGAGAGAGAGAGAGAGAGAGAGAGAGAGAGAGAGAGAGAGAGAGAGAGAGAGAGAGAGAGAGAGAGAGAGAGAGAGAGAGAGAGAGAGAGAGAGAGAGAGAGAGAGAGAGAGAGAGAGAGAGAGAGAGAGAGAGAGAGAGAGAGAGAGAAGAGAGAGAGAGAGAGAGAGAGAGAGAGAGAGAGAGAGAGAGAGAGAGAGAGAGACAGACAGCTTAATATTCACGATCAATATCACTCAGAGGATACAATGGGAGACTAAAGCTTCCGCGACGAATAGCTGCCGCATGTACATAAAAGCAAATGGTTTTGAGAAAACGCATACAAAAAGAACAATGCACAGACGGACAGATGTAGGGTCGAGCGCACAGACACACGGAATAAAACAAACTATTGTTTGATAGATAACCCTCTTCTAGACTTGTATACCAAATATCACGGTGATACTGCCAATGAAGTATTTTGAAGAAAAGGTAGATTGCTCCCCATGAAAAGTATGGCTTAATAAAAGAGATACACGCAAGCAATACCTTATATCTACCTTATAGGCATCTGAAAACAAAATGTAATTGAAATACTCAAAAAGGTTGCTGACAAAACGCATACAAACGGACCAACGCACGGATCGAAAGACGCACGGACAAGTGCACGGACACACAGGACAAAACAGAAACTGTCATTTGATCGAGAATCCTTCTCTTCGTTTGTTTATCAAATTTCTTTTGAATCGATTGAATGGTTCACGATATATAGCCAATTAAGTGTTTTGAAGAAAAAGAAGACTACTCCCTAGATAAGCATGGCATAATATAACTAATATGTGCAATCGACTGTATGTATCTGTACTCAAAGTTTGATGGGGAAAACTCCAAGCAGTTTCAGAGAAAACGCCTTCAGAAAAACGGACGGATGGACGGACAGACGGACAATCCAAAGACAGTAGTCCCGCAGCATCGCCCTGGAACTAATAAGAAATATAACCTCCCACTGGCTGTTCTGTGTCCACTCGATTGACAATTCGTTGGACGGCGCCACTATGAAGACAGCTCTTACCGCAGTTTTCAATTCGGCAAGCAGTTGTAGATGACATTGCATCTTTAGATTAGACTGACTGTGTTTGACAAGGACAATGACCACCGATAATCGGCAGACAGTAGGTCAGGCAGATGGACGTGTAGGCACAGTACACATCAACAAAATTAATTCAGGCAAAACAATTTTGCACACATTATTATACTAACTGCAAACCCGAAATGATAAATACATCTTCCAGCAAAACAATAAGGGATTTGCAGAATCAAACTAGACACATTGAAACTACTACATTCATACGCATACAAATACAAAACAAAATATATATATATATATAATAAAATCAGGAAATAATGCATCTGTTAAAACTACTAGGAATCTTTTATTTCCAAACGTTTCGGTCTCCAGTTACCTTCATCATATAAGAGAGATGGAGAGAGACGGAAGGAGAGGGAGCGAAGGATTTGCACAAACTAGACACATTGAAACTACTACATTCATACGCATACAAATACAAAACAAATATATATATATATATATATATATATATATATATGTATGAGAGATGGAGAGAGACGGAAGGAGAGAGAGAGAGAAAGAAGGAAAGTGAGGAAGTGGAGTTGAGATTGCGGAATCCGGAAGGGTGAGGGTGCATGGGGGAGAGTCAGATCTGGGACTGCAGTTCTCCCACCAAGGAAACCAGTGTGAGGTCATTGGAAGGAGTTTGAGAGGAAACATTTTGTTTCAAATTTTGCAGTTACACGGTTATAGACTGCCAGCGACGACATACATACATGCATGCATGCATACATACATACTTCCTTTTTCTCTTAATGAATGACAGCCCTAATGAATGACAGTCCAAAGAAAACCAGCCTATTTACAAACAAATAATAACGAGTCAAAGGGTTTGTGACTTAAGAGCACTTTGTTTTAACAAGGGGTGACAATTTGTTCCGCACAGGACACTAATATGTGACGTTCCGGAACAAATGGTCACCCCAGGTGACAACTTGTACCTGGGTGACAATTTGTACCACCAAGGTCAGTACAAATTGTCACCCGGGTGACAATTTGTACTGCAACAGGTGTCCCTCAGTCACCTTAGCAGTTATCAACCAACTGCCTCCTGTCTACAGCAGCTGACACAGTGACGGGGGTGGGGGTGTCACATTCAGTGGACACTTTTCTATTTCTACCCCCTTCTTCTCTCAGCAGTCCTCGGGAAGGGTGGGTGGGTTACAGTTCATTGTGCTGACTGGAAGAAAACTGCAGCTTACTACAGTACACCCCGCTTATAGTAAAGTGCAGGGGAGCAAGGCTTTTTCTTTACTATAACAGGTTTTTCTTATAAACGATGTTCGGATATAGTAACGTTTTGATGGTATTTTTTATCTTATCCGATGACGTTTTTCAAAGTCAAAGCTAACGTAAAATACTAAATATA
>CM065680.1:105750289-105757789 GCA_017654935.2 Phymorhynchus buccinoides | reverse complement strand
CGTGCGTGCGTGCGTGTGTCAAGTCAAGTCAAGAAATCTTTATTATCTCTATACAAATAAATTGCATTCGGGTGCAAACACAGATTTACAAAACTAGAACGCAATATATCATTTAAGGGCTTAAAAACAGTCACAAATGAACTAATACGTCAACCATATTGCACCCACAAAGTTAACAATTCATATACTAGGATCACACTGCACCAGCAAACACTCAAACCATATTGCACACACAAAATGGCTTACATACTAGGTAAGAACATACATTCAATATTAAATCATTTTAGGATTCACAAACACATTAGTTTCTTTTAAGAGAAGATACATTAAGAGCAGATTAAGTTTAAAGTTAATAACATTATATACTAATTAATAACATATATATATATACCAATCAAGCAGATATACATCTTAAATCATTTTGTAATTAATAAAACATTACTTTCTTTTAAAAAGAAGATACATAATACTGATTAAGAACGACTCTAAATAATCCATAAATAGAGTACCATATATGTTCTCAATCATTAATCCCACACACACTGCCTCATACACCATGTTCATTAGGAATGTTCTCCATCATTAATCCCATACATCATGTTCATTAGGAATGTTCTCCATCATTAATCCCATACATCATGTTCATTAGGAATGTTCTCCATCATTAATCCCATACACAATGTTCATTAGGAATGTTCTCCATCATTAATCCCATACATCATGTTCATTAGGAATGTTCTCCATCATTAATCCCATACATCGTGTTCATTAGGAATGTTCTTCATCATTAATCCCATACATCATGTTCATTAGGAATGTTCTCCATCATTAATCCCATACATCATGTTCATTAGGAATGTTCTCCATCATTAATACATCATGTTCATTAGGAATGTTCTTCATCATTAATCCCATACATCATGTTCATTAGGAATGTTCTCCATCATTAATACATCATGTTCATTAGGAATGTTCTTCATCATTAATCCCATACATCATGTTCATTAGGAATGTTCTCCATCATTAATCCCATACATCATGTTCATTAGGAATGTTCTCCATCATTAATACATCATGTTCATTAGGAATGTTCTCCATCATTAATACATCATGTTCATTAAGAATGTTCTCCATCATTAATCCCATACATCATGTTCATTAGGAATGTTCTCCATCATTAATACATCATGTTCATTAGGAATGTTCTTCATCATTAATCCCATACATCATGTTCATTAGGAATGTTCTCCATCATTAATACATCATGTTCATTAGGAATGTTCTCCATCATTAATCCCATACATCATGTTCATTAGGAATGTTCTCCATCATTAATCCCATACATCATGTTCATTAGGAATGTTCTCCATCATTAATCCCATACACAATGTTCGTTAGGAATGTTCTCCATCATTAATCCCACGCACACGGCCTCAGACGGACAGACAACATACGCACATAGTCAACCTTAACCATTCTCCCACCCCACTCCTCATAACATCCCCAGTTCATGCACTGTAGCATTTCTCACACCCACTTGGCGCCCGTGTTGTGTGTTGCCTGTAATCCCATAGTCCTAGTGTAGCTGTCACCATGGAAAGACATGATTCCACCTTCCGTCCTTCCTCCATACAGGCAGAACACTTTATAGTCCCCTGCATGCCCCTCGCCTCTTACAATAAAACGCATGTATTGCAAGTATAACATCAACACACGAAAATACATAAATAAGCTCATACATAATGCGATTACATGTATGTTCTCTATTTTATGAGGAATTATAAATGACTTTGGATTAAAGTTGCCATCCATTCTATAGCAAGATGCACCCAGGACTGAGTTGGATATCTGTGCTTTTTTGTTCCAGAACACTGAGATTGTTGTGATTTAGGCGTGTGCGCCCCCCCCCCCCCCCCCCCCCCCCCCCTCCCCACCCTCTATAGTCCTCATCACAGGAC
The DNA here is from genome assembly GCA_017654935.2 of Phymorhynchus buccinoides. Classification (NCBI taxonomy): domain Eukaryota; kingdom Metazoa; phylum Mollusca; class Gastropoda; order Neogastropoda; family Raphitomidae; genus Phymorhynchus; species Phymorhynchus buccinoides. The sequence goes on along the minus strand of CM065680.1, from coordinate 105,755,831 downwards.
CACACCCCAGCACCCTCCCCAAAACAAACAAACAATATATGACGTCATCTTAACACATAGCACGAGAGAGAGAGAGAGAGAGAGAGAGAGAGAGAGAGAGAGAGAGAGAGAGAGAGAGAGAGAGAGAGAGAGAGAGAGAGAGAGAGAGAGAGAGAGAGAGAGAGAGAGAGAGAGAGAGAGAGAGAGAGAGAGAGAGAGAGAGAGAGAGAGAGAGAGAGAGAGAGAGAGAGAGAGAGAGAGAGAGAGAGGGAGGAGAGAGAGAGAGAGAGAGAGAGAGAGAGGAGAGAGAGAGAGAGAGAGAGAGAGAGAGAGAGAGAGAGAGAGAGAGAGAGAGAGAGAGAGAGAGAGAGAGAGAGAGAGAGAGAGAGAGAGAGAGAGAGAGAGAGAGAGAGAGAGAGAGAGAGAGAGAGAGAGAGAGAGAGAGAGAGAGAGAGAGAGAGAGACCTTGAAAACTTGAAAACTTTAACTTTATTTTTCAAGGATAAAGATTTTAGGCAACGCCTAGTCTTCCAATCTGTCCTTGGTACATATACGAACATAGAATACAAACATGGCAAGGCATGATATTACACATACAGATTTGAACATAAAGGTAGCACCTTTGTACATATACGAACATAGAATACAAACATGGCAAGCATAAAATTACACATACATAATTGAACATAAAGGTAGCAAAGCAGGTATTATGATAAAAACAGGTTGAAATATGAATTTATAGAATTACATACGCACAAGCACGTATAAAAGAACTATACATTTTAGAACAGGGCAAACTAATGCAGCCTATGGTATGAAACCGGTAGCAATTAGTAATAAAGTGCGGACAATTTAAACATTGATTTTAGCACATTGTTGGAGAATAGTAAACAAATAGAGTGATGTGAATACATGACATCGTAATTAGCAATATAGCGTATCGAGATATATGAAGAAAAAGAAAAAAAAAAAAAATAATAATTGAAAAACAAAAACAAAAAACAAAAAAAAAAAAATCATGGAGGGTCGAATGTAAGTGTCTCTCGGAGTCTCGTTTTGAAGGTTGAGATGGAGGAGCATAATCTAATGTCGGACTGAAGGGAATTCCATATGGAGGAACCCGAGAAAGTAAAACTTGACTTGAATTTATCTATTCTTGTGTGTGGTAGAATATAGTTACTTGAACCATAGCGATGTGAGGCTTGTGTAAGTAGATTTTTCAGGTATTGTGGAGCTAAGTCATAGTGTACTTTGTACATGAGAATGGCTTTATTATAGCTAAGCTGTGATTGCAGTGGAAGTATGTTTATCTGGGCTTGTTTTTCTGCTGTACTGAGTTCAGGATCAGGAAGGATTATTTTAGCTCCTCTTTTGTGCATAGAATTGAGTTTTAATAGGTGACAATTAGCAGCAGAGTCACAGACTACAGATGCGTAATTAATGTGGGAGAGACAGTGGGCATGAAAAAACATCGTGCGTGCGTCTATATCTATGAAGGGTGTAAGTTTTTTTTAGTAGGATTAAGCTGCGAGCAAGTTCATGTGTCATCTTTTCAATATGGAGTTGCCATTTTAGTTCGTCATCTATTATCACTCCCAGGACTCGGTGCTCGCGTACTTGGTCTATGGCATTGTCATTAATATGAACATTTAAAATTAGAGGTTCTATTTGATGTTTTTGTTTTGAGGTAATTAACATGCTTTTTGCTTTATTAGGATTGAGGACCATAAGGTTTTGGTAACACCAATCAGAAACATCATGCAAGGCTGACTGAAGAGAGGTTTGAATCGAAGACAGGTTTGATGCACTAGAATGGAGAGAGGTGTCATCAGCAAAGAGATCACACGAGACAGAGTCAGCCGATATTGATAAAGGTAGATCATTAATGAATAGTCAGAATAGAAGAGGCCCTAAGACAGATCCTTGGGGTACACCAGCCTTTATGATCTCAGTGCACGGTTTTGTGCCATTATCAAAGGCAAACTGTGTTCTATTAGTAAGATAGGATGCAAAGAAAGAGATAGTGTTTTCATCTCGTAAACATAGCGCCAGTTTTTTTAAGTAGTATTTCATGGTTCACAAAATCAAACGCTTTCTTAAAGTCTAGGAATACACAGCCTGTCATTTTGCCTTGGTTGATTGCTGAAAGCCATGTGTCACATAGGTGGACTAGGGCAGTTTGACAAGAATGGTGATGTCGAAAGCCAGATTGTAAGGGGTGAAACAGATTTCTATCTTCTAAATATTGCATTAGATGTTTATGAATATGTTTTTCTAGTGGTTTAGACAGAACTGAAAGAAGAGAGATTGGCCTAAAATTATTCAAGTCAGAAATATCTTTACTTTTAGGCAATGGTATAACTTTTGCTGATTTAAGATCAGGTGGAACAATGTTCTGGTCTAGACATGCGTTGTATATGAAGGTAAGAGGTTCTATTATGTAGGGAAGTGAAAGTTTTAAGAGAGAACTACTTATTTTATCAGGTCCCATTGATTTAGTATTTTTTAGATTTGAAATAAGAGAGCCAACTTCGTGAACAGCTAGTGAAGGTATTTTAAATGAACTACCAGGTTTAGCGTTAGTATTACAGAAGGCTTGAAAAGAAGGTGGTGGTGTATAGTCTTTTGCAGGTTGTGATGTATATGTTGGACTTACAGACTCTGCTAAATTTATAAAGTGGTTATTGAATGCATCTGGCGACCAGTTAAAGTTATTCGTCTGCTGGCGATTAGACTTATGTGTGATAGTGTTTATGGCTCGCCATAAAGTAGATGTGTCGTTGTTTGCAGATACCATTTTGTTGAAGTGTTGTTTCCTGGAGTCACGAATAAGATCATTCACTTTGTTTCTTAGTTTTTTAAATTCTGATTCAGCGTTTTCACGCTCCAGTAGCTTTTCTGCTTTGACATCATCAGGTAGTGAATCAATGTTTTCTTTCTTCAGCAATTTGTATTTGTATTTCAGTTGATTTCGTTTTTTCCTTGCTTCTGCTATTTGGGGAGTTAGCCATCCAGGAAGAGTAGAACTTTTAACTCTTTTGCTTCTAAGAGGTGCGTGTTTCTCTATTACGGATAGGAATGTAGAATAAAATACATCTAGAGCTTGAATAGGACATGAACAGTGAAGGACATGAACAGTGAAGTACATTATTGAAGTGTGCCATGCTTAAATCATGAAAAAATGCAGGTTTATCAAAGTGTTTAAATGATCTGTAGTGAATAGTAGTGTGACCTTTGGTTTGAGTCTTAGGGGGTCTGTACATCCATGTACATGTAACAGGGTTGTGGTCACTAATACATATGGTATCTAGAACATTGATATCAGTGACTAGGGAAGTGTTGTTGGTGTATACGTGGTCAAGTAGTGTTGCTGAAGTGGGAGTAACTCTGGTAGCCGTAGAGACAAGTTGCTGGAGGCCAAATAGGGTAGTAGTTGATCGCCATGAAGTTTGAGGCTTAAATAAGTCATAATTGAAATCACCCAATAGCAGTATATTACGATTGTTTGCTTTGACATTATCCATCATATACACGAAGTCATCCAGCCAATCATATGTAGAGGCAGGGTTTCTGTATACGCAACCAAGTAATAAAGGTGATGATTTAGAATATCTTACTTCTAGCCAAATGCACTCTATATTAGCGGTTTCTAAGTCCAATCTTCTTTGTGCAAAGGGATAAATACTGTCATGAATGTAGACAGCAAGGCCAGATTAGAGGCGTCACGACGGATAATGTTGTAGTTAGGGATCGTGAGCATATTGTCTGGTATATAGGTATTAAGGCGAGTCTCGCTGAGGCCTAAAATGTGGATAGGTGGGGTATCATTCAGAAGCATACATATGTCTGGTAACTTATTATACAAATAATACACATTGACATGGGCAATACGAGTTCCATTAGTTTTAGCATACATTATCAAAGAATACGAGAATATTAGAGAAACAATAATAGAAATGAAATTTTTAAAAATACGAGATACAATGTAGTCTGTATTAGGACACACAACAAGAATTATCTGCATAAAAGTGAGGATTACAAAAGAAAGAAAAAAGACCACAAGAATACAGGATTACCCCCAAATCTAGACAACGAAGAGAAAGAATATTAGAATGCAAGACTTTCCGTAATTAGACAAGTGTATAGCAGGCCTAGTCCTGCACACACCACACGTTTACAGTAGGCCTATCCGTACAACAGTCTGAAGGCTTTATTGTAAGATTAGAACCAGAAGCGGGATGGGAAGCGTCACTCAAGAGTTCAAGTCAAAGCACCAAGTAGGGCCTACGGCTACTTTAGATAGACACACCACACTCTCTGAAGGCTTCACCTAACGCATACACACTAGGTGCAGACTGCGCAATAAAAGGGAAAATAATAGTAACGATAGTAGAAGGGTGGCTGGGGGGTGAGGAACGGAGGTTGAACACTCTGTGTTAATACTCTTTAAATTTAATGAGTCCAAGAAGAAGGTAGATTGTTTATTTCACTTTCTTCAATCCGAATATTCACTCGGATCAAACACTCGATTCACTTGCATAAACAATGCAGTGATAGAATTGCCAGTTTTTAGCAGCACGTTGACGGCAGAAAGCTGCCAACTGTTCCAGTTCACTCGAGAACACTTCTCTGCATACGTTGTGATCAGCACTAGATTATCAGGTCCACGTTTTCCACATTATCAATATTTTGTTTTCAGTCCAGCCAGTTTCTTTTAAAAATATTAATATAATGCTTAATTCGGATTTCTATTCACATTGTACTCAATTCATTATATTCACATTATAGTCCAAAGTTCAGAAGTTGCATAGTTTGTAGTAAAAAGTTCATTCAGCAACATTTTGCTGAATACATGGGAAATAATAATGAATTAAAAGCAGAAATTAATGATCACCATTAAATGAATCAACATACACATGCATAGATGCATGCATACACATACATACATACATACATTCACTCATATTAGAGAGAGAGAGAGAGAGAGAGAGAGAGAGAGAGAGAGAGAGAGAGAGAGAGAGAGAGAGAGAGAGAGAGAGTGAGAGAGAGAGAGAGAGAGAGAGAGAGAGAGAGAGAGAGATGAGAGAGAGAGAGAGAGAGAGAGAGAGAGAGAGAGAGAGAGAGAGAGAGAGAGAGAGAGAGAGAGAGAGAGAGAACGAACGAACCTTTTTTTTTATTGAGGGATAAGAATAAGCACTATACATGCTTGCTTGCATCCAGCCCTCATGTGAATGAAGACAGACAGACTGACTCCCGATACAGAGAAGTTTGATGAGTGTGAATGAAGACAGACAGACTGACTGACTCCTGATACAGGGAAGTTTGAGGAGTGTGAATGAAGACAGACAGACAGACTGATACCCGATACAGAGAAGTTTGAGGAGTGTGAATGAAGACAGACAGACAGACAGGCACCCGATACAGAGAAGTTTGAGGAGTGTGAATGAAGACAGACAGACTGACTGACTCCTGATACAGGGAAGTTTGAGGAGTGTGAATGAAGACAGACAGACAGACTGATACCCGATACAGAGAAGTTTGAGGAGTGTGAATGAAGACAGAC
>CM065680.1:105740289-105745289 GCA_017654935.2 Phymorhynchus buccinoides | reverse complement strand
AATGAAGGCCTCATCAAATCACCATCATCATCATCATCACTGTGTGTTGTGTGTGGTCACAGTTGTGGTGACAATGAAGGCCTCATCAAATCACCATCATCACCATCATCACTGTGTGTTGTGGTCACAGATGTGGTGACAATGAAGGCCTCATCAAATCACCATCATCATCATCACCACTGTCTATTGTGGTCACAGATGTGGTGACAATGAAGGCCTCATCAAATCACCACCATCACCATCATCATCACTGAGTGTTGTGGTCACAGATGTGGTGACAATGAAGGCCTCATCAAATCACCACCATCACCATCATCATCATCACTGTGTCTTGTGGTCACAGTTGTGGTGACAATGAAGGCCACATCATTCATCATCATCACCATTCATCATCATCACTGTGTGTTGTGGTCACTGTTGTGGTGACAATGAAGGCCTCATCAAATCACCATCATCACCATCACCATCATCACTGTGTGTTGTGGTCACAGTTGTGGTGACAATGAAGGCCTCATCAAATCACCATCATCATCATCATCACTGTGTGTTGTGGTCACAGTTGTGGTGACAATGAAGCCTCATCAACTCACCACCATCACCATCACCACTGTGTGTTGTGGTCACAGTTGTGGTGACAATGAAGGCCTCATCAAATCACCATCATCATCATCATCACTGTGTGTTGTGTGTGGTCACAGTTGTGGTAACAATGAAGGCCTCATCAAATCACCATCATCACCATCATCACTGTGTGTTGTGGTCACAGATGTGGTGACAATGAAGGCCTCATCAAATCACCATCATCATCATCACCACTGTCTGTTGTGGTCACAGATGTGGTGACAATGAAGGCCTCATCAAATCACCAACATCACCATCATCATCACTGTGAGTGTTGTGGTCACAGATGTGGTGACAATGAAGGCCTCATCAAATCACCATCACCATCATCATCATCACTGTGTCTTGTGGTCACAGTTGTGGTGACAATGAAGGCCACATCAAATCACCATCACCCATCATCACTGTGTGTTGTGGTCACTGTTGTGGTGACAATGAAGGCCTCATCATCAAATCACCATCATCACCATCACCATCATCACTATGTGTTGTGGTCACAGTTGTGGTGACAATGAAGGCCTCATCAAAGCACCATCATCACCATCATCACCATCATCACTGTGTGTTGTGGTCACAGTTGTGGTGACAATGAAGGCCTCATCAAATCACCATCATCATCATCATCACTGTGTGTTGTGGTCACAGTTGTGGTGACAATGAAGGCCTCATCAAATCACCATCACCATCATCATCATTACTGTGTGTTGTGGTCACAGTTGTGGTGACAATGAAGGCCTCATCAAAGCACCATCATCACCATCATCACTGTGTGTTGTGGTCACAGTTGTGGTGACAATGAAGGCCTCATCAAATCACCTTCATCACCATCATCAGTGTGTGTTGTGGTTACAGTTGTGGTGACAATGAAGGCCTCATCAAATCACCACCATCACCATCACTGTGGGTTGTAGTCACAGTTGTGGTGACAATGAAGGCCTCATCAAATCACCATCATCACCATCACTGTGGGTTGTAGTCACAGTTGTGGTGACAATGAAGGCCTCATCAAATCACCACCATCACCATCACTGTGGGTTGTAGTCACAGTTGTGGTGACAATGAAGGCCTCATCAAATCACCATCACCCATCACCATCACTGTGGGTTGTAGTCACAGTTGTGGTGACAATGAAGGCCTCATCAAATCACCACCATCACCATCACTGTGGGTTGTAGTCACAGTTGTGGTGACAATGAAGGCCACATCAAATCACCATCACCATCATCATCATCAGTGTGTGTTGTGGTCACTGTTGTGGTGACAATGAAGGCCTCATCAAATCACCCACCATCACCATCATCACTGTGTGTTGTGGTCACAGTTGTGGTGACAATGAAGGCCTCATCAAATCACCACCATCACCCCATCACCATCATCATCACTGTGTGTTGTGGTCACAGTTGTGGTGACAATGAAGGCCTCATCAAATCACCATCATCACCATCACCATCATCACTGTGTGTTGTGGTCACAGTTGTGGTGACAATGAAGGCCTCATCAAATCATCATCACCATCATCACTGTGTGCACACACAACGTGACATATCTGCTCACAACACACCATCTGTACTGCGGCACTGGGTAACTGCACTTCATTAGTGAAAACAGACAGACAAACTGACAGACAGACAGACACACACACGCACACGCACACACAGAGAGAGAGAGAGAGAGAGAGAGAGAGAGAGAAGAGAGAGAGAGAGAGAGAGAGAGAGAGAGAGAGAGAGAGAGAGAGAGAGAAGAGGTAGAGAGAGAGAGAGAGAGAGAGATAGAGAGAGAGAGAGAGGAGAGAGAGAGAGAGAGACGCAGACGCAGACGATTTATTCCGAAAGGCCATGGCCCCTTAGAAGGGGAATAAACAAAAAAATACAACACAAGTAAGTAAATTATATAGTGAAGATGTACCAACTTTGCACTACTTTATAACGAACTAGAAATGTATTATTGTTTAACGTTTTACTATTAAAATGACAAGAAAACACACACAAAACCCACTAGTACTCAACCTATGCTGTGTAAACACTTCGTATTTTAAATGCTTTACACAAATATACAGCAAGAGATTTTACAATATTTGTATTTGTTGATGCTAACACTAGTCTAAATAAACACGGCTCTCTAAAGTATTTATGTGGTAGCAATTCTTCTCTTAACTGCCTAAGACCTGGACACACAAGAACAAAATGTACCTCATTTTCTACGGCATCATGACATATTGGACATAGAAGATTATGAGCAAAAGTCTGCTTATATCTGTAATAATGAACTTGAATATCTGAAATACCTAAACGAAATTTGGTCATAATACGTTTTAAATGTCTGTCAATAGGTAAAGAAATATACGTAGGTAAGCAACGTACTTGACTGAATGTTCTATACAAAATATATCTATCGCTATCTTCAGTTTTACAATTCCAATCTTGCCACCAACAATCAATCATTCTCTGCCGAAATGCACACACGAAGGCTCTTACATCTTCCACTCCTTCATTCATCCAAACATATCCAAAACCATATTCACATAATTTCATTCTTACATTAGAAACCCAGTTACTTTTGCCTCGATTATCCAACCCTAACAACATTTTATAAGCTTTATAAGGCAATCTACCCCTGCTCATCCTAGTTATTTTTAACCAGTACTGAATACTTTTTATACCAGAGAGTAAAGATATTGGATATCTAGCAGTTTCATTATACACTAAATTATTTGGGATCTTTTGTGATACACCAAGAAATCTTTTTAATGCAAAAAGATGAATTTTCTCACAGTGCATTGCAGCAGGATATAGACCCCAAATTTCTGCTCCATACTGAAGCATGGGCTGAATTTGAGCATCAAACAGTTTCAAGAACAATCTAAGAGATTCATTATTTAAAACTAACAATTTCCTCATAATGAGAAACAATGCTCGTTTTGCTCTACAACCTAAGTCTTTACATGCAAACACAAAACTCAATCGAGTTGAAAAATAGATGCCTAGATATTTATACACATTCACTACAGGCATCAACATTCCATTATAAGTCCATCTTTCATTTCTAGCAAGATAACCTCCTATCCTAAATACAATAATATTACTTTTATCTAAATTTGCATTTAATTGCAATCTCCTAGCAGCTCTACATAGACTATTCAATTGAATATGTAACCCAATAACCGATTCTGACAGCAGCAAAACATCATCAGCCAAAAGTAATATAAATAGTTATATTAATTCATTTGATATAATTGCACCATGTCTACCAGAATGTATAACTTCATGAGTAAGATCGTTAATAAACAAACAAAACAAAACAGGGCTACAAACATCACCCTGCTTAACTCCTGAAGTACAATTAATATATTCGGTTAACGCACCACCAGATCTCACTCTCGCTCTGTCTCATACATGCTCATAATACATTTGTACAATTTACCGCGAATACCATTTTTAAACAAAATAGACCAGAGAATATTTCTGTTAACTGAAAAGAGAGAGAGAGAGAGAGAGAGAGAGAGAGAGAGAGAGAGATAGAGAGAGAGAGAGAGAGAGAGAGAGAGAGAGACAGACAGACAGACAGACAGACAGACAGACAGGACAGGCAGGCAGGCAGGCAAGAGGCAGGCAGGCAGGCAGGCAGGCAGGCAGGCAGGCACGCAACGCACGCACGCACGCACGCACGCACGCACACAACACACACACACTCACTCACTCATCACTCACTCACTCACTCACTCACACACACACACACACACCACACACCACACACACACACACACACACACACACACACACACACACACACACACACACACACATACATACATACATACATACACACACACACACACACCACACACACACACACACACACACACACACACACACACACACACACACACACACACATATATATATATATATATATATACACCAACGCGCGCGCGCGCGCGCACGATGGAGATCATAGACTGATCAGTTTTCTGGATGCTAAATGTAAGGAAGACAGGATGAAAAGCACTTCTAAGTCAATTTTCCACTGAGGTAGCAGATGTGGTGCCAAATATCAGAAATACATCTTGGATTTTTTTAAATTAAGGTGGCTGAGGGTTCATTTGCTTCAGACAGACAGAGAGACAGATGTGGAGTTTTGCTATGCAGTGCACGCCACATACAAACCATTACCACTCTACGCCAGGAGTCATCTGCACAGAGCATTGCGCCCTATTACCAGTGTACCACCGCATAGCCTAAAACACAAGCCACTTCTCAAAAAACTTCTCTAACTTGAGACAGAAGGGGGGAGGGGGGCGAGAGAGACAGCGACACAGAGAGAGAGACTGAGGCAGAGAGACTGAGGCAGAGAGACAGAGACAGGGGGAGAGGTTTCTGCTA
>CM065680.1:105727789-105735289 GCA_017654935.2 Phymorhynchus buccinoides | reverse complement strand
CCGGTGCCACCCCGGTAGAAGCTGCAAAAATACCTGACTTTAGATTGTCATATATTATAGTTGACGTGAGAGAGAGTGAGAGAGAGAGAGAGAGAGAGAGAGAGAGAGAGAGAGAGAGAGAGAGAGAGAGAGAGAGAGAGAGAGAGAGAGAGAGAGCAGCAGAGAGAGAGAGAGAGAGAGAGAATACGAATATACGAATACGAATACGAATGTTTTTATTGAGGGTAAAACAGATAAGCCGGGTAGCTTTTTTACACTATTGCCCTCAAGCAAATAAACAATTAATGAAGAAAATGATTAACAGAAACGTAAAAACAACAACAAAACTGGCAACAACAGTGACAAAAATATACATGTAATATAATACAACAAGGCAAAAATGGCCACACAACAGCAATTCAAAATTAAAGACCCCCACCCCACCCCACAAAAAACACACCAAGAAACAACAACAAAAAACACCTCCCAGTCTCTACTCCCTCCCCCCCGCACTCACTCCCACAAGCACCCCCACATACCCCACCCCCACAAACATATGCACACATACATACATGCATACAAATTCTTATATTATGTACATGTACATGTATATCAGTTCACATAAATTTTAAATGTTCTCTACACCTTGTAATATCATTTGAATGTATATATAAACATAATTAAACGTGTATTGTGAACATATGTATTGTAATTCGTAAGGTAAAATAAGACTAAACAGATTTATAATTGGTCCATCAAGTATTTATGATATGCCTTTCTGAAAGATGACAAGCTCGGTTTCTGTTTTATGTGGTTAGGCATATCGTTCCACAATTTTGCTCCTGAGTGGACTAATGAGGACATGAATAGATTTGTTCTAGGTCGAGGGGTACGAATAATCGACTTCCCACGAATGTTATATACTGGGAAATGTTTTTGCAGATAATATGGTGTTAATTTATTTATAATTTTAAACATAAACACAGCTTTGTTATGCTTACATTTGAGATGAAAAGGCAGAATATCTAATTTCTTATAGTCACATGAATCAAGGGAGGAGGATTTTAATAGAATAAGTTTAAGGGAACGTCTATAAATACTGTGAAGTGGTTTTAAACAATTTTCACTTGCTAAGTCCCAACATGTTGGCACATAGTCCATGTCTGATTGAATATATGCATGAAAAAAAGAGAGTCCGGGAATGCTGGTCTAGAAAGTGTTTAATTCGATTCAATTGAAATGTTTTTTGTGATAGTTTCTTGGACAGAAGTGAAACATGCTTTGACCACGAGAGATTATTATCAATAGTAAGACCTAACAGCTTATAGAAATTTACTTCTTCCAATTCCTTATTTAATATATTTAACTTACATAAATTAGTCTTTATATTTTGGCACTTTTGCCTAGTTGTAGACAACATAAATTTGGATTTCTGCGGATGAATAGCCATATGATTCAACTCTGTCCAAGAAACCAATTTATCAATATCTTGTTGTAAGGAAGCACATAAAACGTCATTATTTTTATTGTTGTTGTGTATACTTATGTCGTCTGCGAAAAGTTCGCAGGAAGACTTAACATGCAGCGGTAGGTCGTTAATATATATTGAAAACAATATTGGGCCTAAAACAGAGCCTTGAAGAATACCATATTTGATTGGAGACAGAGAAGACCACGATGAATCTTGTGTAACTGCCTGTCTTCTGTCGCTAAGGAAAGACGTTATTAGCTTTACACCCTTATTACTTAAGCCATACATAAAAAGTTTTCTGGTGAGAAGTTTATGGTCTATTGTATCAAATGCTTTAGCAAAATCGATACAAATTACGCCAGTAAACAAATCATTATTTATGTTAGAATGCCATTTCTCAGTGAGATTACTTAACATAGTATGACAAGAATGTTTTTGTCTAAAACCGTTTTGATTTGGGTGAAATAAATCATACTGACTAAAGTGGGATTGAATATTATTTTTAATGTATTTTTCTAGCGGCTTTGATAATATAGATAGAATGGATATTGGGCGATAATTTGAGGGATCAGATGTATCCCCTGACTTAAAAATTGGAATAACTTTAGAGTTCTTTAATGCTTGTGGGAAGGTACATTTATCAATACAAAGGTTATAAATATATGTTAAGGATTCGGAAATAATCGGAGCAGCTATTTTTAAGAGTTTACTATCAATTCCATCTAATCCTCGGCAAGTCGACTGCTTTAATGTACTGAGTTCTGTGAAAACCTCATGAACACTCATAAATGGGATGTTAAATGAGTTGTTTATTTGCTTCGAGTCACAGAAACATTTAAGTTTGTTTAAATCATTTAAATGTGTTTTATCAGTTACTATTATCCTTTCAGCAACAGTTGTAAAATGTTGATTTAGGTTTTCAGCGGGTATTTTAGAATCCTGATTAGAAGATGACACTATTTTCCCCGACAATTGGTTAATAGCCTTCCAAATGCTTTTTGAGTTTTGTTTTAGAGGAAATCAAGTCACTGAAATATTTTTTCTTGGCCTTTCTTTTCATTGTTGTTATTTTATTCCGTTTTTTCTTGTCTCTTTCCCTGTCGTTAGCAGCAAATTTTCACGAATTTTTATTTCTGCTCCTATTTCTTCCTTTAACCAAGGAGGCTTTTCAGTCAATTTAACACGTTTAGTTGTGAGTGGTGCATGCTTATTTAAAACCGGAACAAAAATATTGTACCACTCTCTAAGAGCATCATCAGGGTCAGTGAATTGATATATGCTTGAAAAATTAATATTGCATAAGTCCCTAACAGAGAGAGAGAGAGAGAGAGAGAGAGAGAGAGAGAGAGAGACGGAGGAGAGAGAGAGAGAGAGAGAGAGAGAGAGAGAGAGAGAGAGAGAGAGAGAGAGAGAGAGAGATTACAAATACAGATTATCCCGCAAGTCCCTAGAAACAATGTACAAATCCTTCATTCTGCCTCATTTTGATTATGTAGATATCGTTTGGGACAATTGTACAGACAAGCAATCAAACATTCTTGAAACACTGCATTTAGAAGCCATTCGTATTATTATTGGAGGTGTGAAGGGAACCAGTCACCAGAAATTATATGAAGAATCAGGCCTTTGTCCATTAAAGGAAAGACGTAAAAGACACAAATTAATCCAGTTTCACAAAATGGTAAATAATGCATGTCCTAATTATTTATCCGATCTCCTTCCACCACTAATGTCTGATCAAAATCCGTACCATAGACGCCGGCCTCTAGACAGAGTAGTTCCACGATCAAGAACTGAACTACATAGACACTCATTTCTTCCAAGCACAACCCATTTGTGGAATGACCTCCCAGATGACATTAAAGTAACTGACTCAATCAGCCAATTTAAACGATTTATTTCTCTGTCTGATGTTAGTGTGCCTTCTTACTACTACACTGGTTCCAGACAAGACCAAGTTAACCACTGCAGATTACGTCTAGGAATAAGCAATATTAATCACGATCTGTACACAAGGCATCTACTAGCTGACCCAAAATGCACGTGCGGTTACTCCATAGAAAATGCAGAACACTATTTGTTACACTGTACAAACTTTCATCACGCGAGAGTAAACACAATACTAACTCTAAATGTTAACAAAATTAATACCCATACGCTTCTATTTGGAGACCACAGTCTAACAAATGCACAAAATGTAGCTATTTTTAAATCTGTTCAGCAAGAGATTGCTACCAGCAACAGATTATAAGTTAATAAGATAATTTAGATTGTAATATAATAAATAAAAAACATGTGCAATATATAAGCTTGTGCGATGTGTATACTTATGCATGTATATCAACGGCACAGGGCTGGGACTTGTGAATGGCAAAATTTGGGTCGGTCTCTCTCACTCTTCTCCCCCCCCCTTCTCTCTCTCTCTCTCTCTCTCTCTCTTCTCGAGTCTATCGTTCCAAGTTCTCAGAGCATCCGACCTATCCGTCTCCTCTCTCTCTCCTCCTTCCTCTCTCGTCTCTCTCTCTCTCTCTCTCTTTGTGATGTGCGTAATATTATTTATGTTCATGTTTGTGCATTGCATATTTTCCTAATGATAAAAAAATAATGTATAGCTGTGTTGATTCTAGTTTGCATCCACCCAGTATTTCATTTTCATTATTTTTTGTTCTTTTTCGTACATTTGTTTTCCACGTTTAATTCCGCCAATATTGCTGTGTATATTTTCTAACTGAGCACGCTATAAGCTTCGCTTGTTGTTGCTTCAGTCTGTTGTGGTTTTATGTCTATTTGAATGTATTTGAATAATAAATCGTTTTAAACCAGAGAGAGAGAGGAGGAGAGAGAGAGAGAGAGAGAGAGAAGAGAGAGCCTTCAAAGACTGAGGAGAGATGAGAGAGAGAGAGATGAGAGAGAGAGGTTTGATGTGGAGAAGAGAGAGACCGAGAAGAGAACATTTTATGTGTTGGTGCAAAAATTCCTTCTTTTTGAGAAATACGATTTCTATTTTTTTCGTTATTTTGTTTTAATTTCTCATTTTTTTGTTTTCAAGACATTCAAATAAAATCAATTGTGTGAAGTTAATACTTATCATGGGCTCAAAGAGAGAGAGAGAGAAAGAGAGAGAGAGAAAGAGAGAGAGAGAGTCAGAGAGAGAGAGAGAGAGAGAGGAGGAGAACGAGGAAAGAGAGAGAGAAGAGAGAGAGATAATTGAATTGAATGAATTGAACCTTAATTTTACAACGGTAAAAGTATTGGCATACAGTTACAGGTTTTTCGGTACTTGCCGTTAACATACACAAACAAATAGTATGAAACGTTAAAGCAAACTGATACTAATAATATATATATATATAGTCTTAAAAGACATCATAATCATATGAAGGTACGTTAATAAACAGATAAACACACAAAAATGAAGCATAATCATCCATAGTAAAAAAGAAGAAAATAATTCAGCAATATATGACAACAATATTAAAATCATTGCATGCATAGCAAACACTATTATGAGAAAAAGAGAAGAAAGAGAGAGAGAGAGAGAGGAGAGAAGAGAGAGAGAGAGAGAGAGAGAGAGAGAGAGAGAGAGAGGAGAGAGAGATGTGAGAGAGAGAGAGAGAGAGAGAGAGAGAGAGAGAGAGAGAGAGAGAGAGAGAGAGAGAGAGTGAGAGAGGGAAATGAAATGAAATGAAATGACACTTTATTTTACAACGGTAGAAGTATTGACAGACGATTGCCATTTTTCATACTTGCCGTTAACATAAACACATCGACATAAAACATAAGGTAATAGACAATGAAAAATTAACAGTACTAACATGTAGTCTGAAACCATGCACCATCATAACAAAAGTCAAAGTGTCGTGTGTGGGTGGTGTGTGTGTGTGTGTGAAGAAACACAAATCGGGCCTTATAACTCCGCCGTTTTTTTCGACCGAATCGCTTCAAATTTGATGTCAGCCCTTTTTCACGGCACACATGTATCACCCTTTTTCACACGACAATAATATGTAGTAAACGCAACAACAGACTATAAAAAATAAGGACTATAATAACATGAGTATGCATAACAAGTTGTATTGTAGACAGGACCCATTACCCAAAAAATAAGTTTAAAGTACATAGGAGAGACATGGTAGGCGTATAACTTTTAAAAAAAAAATGCAGTATTTGCAATAGTGACAAAATGGGGGGGGGGGGGGGGGGCAGTATTTGCCACTTAGGGGGGGGGGGGGGGGGGGGGGGGACAAAAACAAAACTGCAATATGTGTAAGTTTACACATCTGAACAAAAAAGTATTACTATCTCTCTTAAATTTCTTTCAATTCTGCGATTGAAAAAGATCCACATGTCGATCTTTTTTTAGTTTTTTTTGTTGTTTTTTTTTGTAGCAAGCAATGTCAAGTAGTAATTGTATATTCTTTACTAATTCACAAACTCTGAAACACAACCACACTTTTCCAAAAGTTCATACGCGCGCACACACAAACACACAGACACACCAGTACAAATACAAACCCCTGCATACTACATTATGCCCATATTCACACACTCTTGCATCTACGCAAAGCATATTCACACACTATTGCATCTACGCAAAGCATAAACACACACATACACACACACAGACACACATACACACACACTGACATTACATATTCATCACACACACACACACACACACACACACACACACACACCACACACACACACACACAACACACACACACACACACACACACCACACACATCTCACGCTAAATCTATCTCTATATATCTCTTTCTCTCTCTCATACACACACACACAGACACACACACACACACACACACACAGACACAATACACACACAACACACACACACACACACACACACACTACACCACACACACACACACACACACACTCTCACACACACACACAACAAACACCACACACACACACACACACACAACACACACACACACACACACGCACACACACGCACGCACACACACACACACACACATGCCCAGTCTCTCACACCGCATAACTTATACATACAAAGTTCAACAAAACTCGCGTATTGTTGCTTTCATCTAAGTAACAGTATTTGAAAAAATTAAATGCTTGAATAATTTGTCTTTGAATGATGAAACTGAACGAACCGAAGTGACGTTTACAGGAAGGGAGTTCCACAAGGACGCCCCATGAGAAGGACAAGCTAGTTTTGAATAGATCGATTCTGGGTTGAGGCAATATGAATCTACAGTTTATGTTAGTTTGGTTCATATAGGATTTAGTAAATAAAGTTGACAAATAATCTGGAAGTTTGTTTGTAACTATTTTATGCATCATCACACCTTTGTTAAATTGAAGATATTTCTCCAAGGGTAGAAAGCCTAGTTGTTTCATTTTTTCGTCTGCTGAAAGGTTTTGATCAGGTAGTACTAATTTGACCGCTTTTCGATATAGAGAATTGACTTTTTTTAAATGAATATCCCCACATTCATCCCATATAGTAGATGCGTAGTCAATGTGAGATCGTATGTGTGCATTGAAATATATCAGTCTGGAATCAGTATCTGTGAATTTCTTTAATTTTCTTAGAAGGAAAATGTTTTTTGATAAAATCTTGCATAAATAAGTAACTTGTGATTCCCATTGAAAGCGGTCATCTATGGTTACTCCTAGGATTTTATGTTCACTCACTTGCTTGATGTCAGATCCTCGCAATGTCAAACTAAGATGGAGAGGATCTAGTTGGTGTTTTTGCCTAGTAGTAATCACCATGCATTCAGTTTTACCTGGATTTAAAACCATGGCATTTTCGTTGCACCAATTTTCTATATCAGCGAGTCCGTGTTGCAGGCATTCGTTGACTATGCCCAAACTTTTGTCAGAACAATAGACAGTACCATCATCCGCAAACAATTCACACGATGTTTTAGAGTTGGTGATGTGAAGGAGTACGTCATTGATAAATACACAGAATAAAAGGGGACCTAAAATAGAACCTTGTGGAACTCCACGTTTTACCACCATTTTTGCCGAGTAGGAACCATTTAATAGCACA
>CM065680.1:105723562-105727289 GCA_017654935.2 Phymorhynchus buccinoides | reverse complement strand
TTGCCATGATAATTCTTCACTATGCTGCTACATGCAGCTTTTGCCATGATATTCTTCATAATAGCTGCTTACATCCAGCTGGTTGCCCATGATGTTCCTCCAATATTATGATGCTTGCCTCCACTGTTTACCATGATGTTCTTCATAATTATGATGCTTTGCAGCCAGCTGTTTGCCATGCGACTTCTTCATAATTATGCTGCTTACATCCCTGTTTGCAATACTTCTTCACTATGCTGCATCCTCCATCTGTTTGCCCATGATACTTCTTCATTATCCTGCTTCCATCTGCTGATTGCCATGATACTGCTTCACTATGCTCTTACTCCAGCTGATTGCCATGATAACTTCTTCACTATGCTGCTTACACTTACATCATCTGTTTTGCATGGATACTTCTTCACTATGCTGCTTACATCCAGCTGTTGCCATGAGACTTCTTCATTATGCTGCTTAGATCCGCTGATTGCCATGCTACTGTTCTTCACATGCTGCTTTACATCCAGAGGTTGCCATATACTTCTTCACTATGTCTGCTTACATCCAGTGATTGCCATGATACTTCTTCATTATGCTGCTTACTCCGCTGTTTGCCATGATTCTTCTTCACTATGCTGCGTACATCCGCTGTTTGCCATTATACCTTTTCCCCCCCTTTTTTTTTTTTTCCAACTATGGCTGCTTACTCCAGCTGTTTGCCATTATACCTCTTCACTATTCTGCTTACATCCAGCTGTTTGCCATGATACTTCTTTCCTATGCTGCTTACATCCAGCTGTTTGCCATGATACGTCCTTCACTTGCTGCTTACAACCGCTGTTTGCCATGATCTACTTCACTCTATGCCTGCTTACCTCCGGCTGTTTGCCATGTTACTTTTCTCTTGCTCTTTGCTCCAGCTGTTTGCATGATGCTTCTTCACTATGCTGCCTTCATTCCAGCTGTTTGCCATGAATGACTGCTTCACTACAGCTGCTTACATCCAGCTGTTTCCATGTTACTTACACTGCGCTTACATCCACGGGTTTGTTGCCTGCTACTTTTCACTATGCTGCCATGATGTTCTCCAATAATTATGATGCTTGCATCCAGCTGTTTACCATGATGTTTCTTCAATAATTATGATGCTTGCATCCAGCTGTTTACCATGATGTTTCTTCAATAATTATGATGCTTGCATCCAGCTGTTTACCATGATGTTTCTTCAATAATTATGATGCTTGCATCCAGCTGTTTACCATGATGTTTCTTCAATAATTATGATGCTTGCATCCAGCTGTTTGCCATGATACTTCTTCAATAATTATGCTGCTTACATCCAGCTGTTTGCCATAATACTTCTTCACTATGCTGCTTACATCCATCTGTTTGCCATGATACTTCTTCATTATGCTGCTTACATCCAGCTGTTTGCCATGATAATTCTTCACTATGCTGCTTACATCCATCTGTTTGCCATGATACTTCTTCACTATGCTGCTTACATCCATCTGTTTGCCATGATACTTCTTCACTATGCTGCTTACATCCATCTGTTTGCCATGATACTTCTTCACTATGCTGCTTACATCCAGCTGATTGCCATGATACTTCTTCACTATGCTGCTTACATCCAGCTGTTTGCCATGATGCTTCTTCACTATGCTGCTTACATCCAGCTGTTTGCCATGATACTTGCTTCACTATGCTGCTTACATCCAGCTGTTATCCATGTTACTTTACACTATGCTGCTTACAACCAGCTGTTTGCCATGCTACTTTTCACTATGCTGCTTGCATCCAGCTGTTTGCCATGATGCTTCTTCACTATGCTGCTTACATCCAGCTGTTTGCCATGATACTACTTCACTATGCTGCTTACATCCAGCTGTTTGCCATGATGCTGCTTCACTATGCTGATTACATCCAGCTGTTTGCCATGATACTGCTTCACTATGCTGATTACATCCAGCTGTTTGCCATGATACCTCTTCACTATTCTGCTTACATCCAGCTGTTTGCCATGATGCTTCTTCACTATGCTGCTTACATCCGTCACTACATTCTGCCCTCCATACCTTCTACTTTGCCATTATACTTCTTCAATATGCTAAAAACATCCATCTGTTTGCCATGATACTTCGTCACTATGCTGCTTACATCCAGCTGTTTGTCATGTTAGTTCTTCACATATACTGTTTTCACTCAGCTCTTTGCCATGATACTGCTTCACTATGCTGCTTACATCCAGCTGATTGCCATGATACTTCTTTACCATGCTGTTTTCACTCAGCTCTTTGCCATTCACTACCTTCTACTTTCCATGATACTTCTTCACCAGCTGTTTTCACACACTCTTTCCTTCACTACCTTCTACTTTCCATGATACTTCTTCACCAGCTGTTTTCACTACCTCTTTCCTTCATTACCGTCTACTTTCCATGATACTTCTTCCCCAGCTGTTTCCATCCATCTGTTTTGACATGATACTTCTCACTATGCTGCTTACATCCAGCTGATTGCCATGATACTTCTTCATATGCTGCTTAGATCCAGCTGATTGCATCTACTTCTTCACTTGCTTGCTTACATCCAGCTGTTGTGCATAATACTTCTTCCACTATGCTGCTTACATCCAGCTGATTGCCATGATATTTCTTCATTATCTTGCTTACATCCAGCTGTTTGCCATGATTCTTCTTCCTGAGCTGCCTTACTCCCAGCTGTTTGCCATTTACTTCTTCACTGATGCTGCTTACATCCGCCTGTTTGCCATGATACCTCTTGCCACTATTCTGCTTACATCCAGCTGTTTTTGCCATGATAACTTCTTATTGGCTGCTTACATCCAGCTGTGTTGCCATGATACGTCTTCACTATGCTGCTTACAACCAGCTGTTTGCCATGATACTACTTCCTATTCTCTTACATCCACTGTTTGCCATGTTACTTTTTCTCTATGCTGCTTGCATCCAGCTGTTGCCATGATGCTTCGTCCCTATGCTGCTTCATCCAGCTGTTTGCCAGGATACTGCTCACTATGCTGCTTACATCCAGCTTTTATCCTTGTTACTTTACACTAAAATGCTGCTTACAACCGCTGTTTTGCCATACTACTTTTCACTATGGCGCTTGCATCAGCTGTTTTTTTGCCATGAGCTTCTCACTATGCTGCCTTACTCCCGCTGTTTGCCAGATACTGCTTCACTATGCTGCTTACTCCAGCTGGTTTTGCCATGATGCTTCTTCACTAATGCTGCTTACTCCAGCTGTTTGCCTGATGGCTTCTTCACTATGCTGCTAATATCCACTGTTTGGCAATGATGCTACTTCACTATGCTGCTTACATCCAGCTGTTTGCCATATGCTTCTCTCACTATGCTGCTTACTCCGTCACTCCTTCTACCTCCTACCTTCTACTTTCCAGTATACTTCTTCAATATAAAAAGTATTTTGCTTACCTCCTTCACTACCTTCTACTTTCCATGATACTTCTTCACCAGCTGTTTTCACACACTCTTTCCTTCACTACCTTCTACTTTCCATGATACTTCTTCCCCAGCTGTTTTCACTCACTCTTTCCTTCACTACCTTCTACTTTCCATGATACTTCTTAACCAGCTGTTTTCACTCACTCTTTCCTTCACTACCTTCTACTTTCCATGATACTTCTTAACCAGCTGTTTTCACTCACTCTTTCCTTCACTACCTTCTACTTTCCATGATACTTCTTCACCAGCTGTTTTCA